>QXEO01000200.1:600000-1005388 GCA_007115705.1 Dactylis glomerata | reverse complement strand
AAAACAGTTTCAGGACAGCAACATCCCCAAATCTTTACCTCACTCAAATTAGAGGCTTCTCTTGGCACAAAAACAAAATAAACAAGATAAGGAGCGGTCATTACAGTAGTAATGACTTCCAAGACTCAAATAAAAGAAAAAGTACTGAAAATAAAACATTGGGTTATCTCCCAAGAGTGCTTTTCTTTAACGCCTTTGAGCTAGGCGCAGAAAATTGCGAATCAAGTAATAATGAAAGGGGGATCAGGATCCACTATAGGAATAAAGAAATGAATACTATCCAATTGAGGTTTTGAGTATCCCTTGTAATCACGCTTTGGTACACTATTTTCATCAAAAAGATTTTCAGGACAAATCCAACTAGTATTAGCTACCAAGGCATTATGAATTCCTACAAGCTTACAAGGTATTGGCAATCTAGAATCTTCATTGGGTGTACCAACAATTTCAACAGGCGAGCCAAGCTTATTAAACTTCTTAAAAACTTTCCTAGCCTCAATTGCAACATCTCTAAATTCTATACGCAAAGTTTCCAAAATAAAAGCTTTCTTTTCAGGATCCTCAATTTTATAAAGCTTAAGGAACATGTATTGCATAAAAGGATTAAGACTGGCAAACCTAGTTTCCAACATGTGAATTAAATAAGCAGAAGCAACTTCATAACTAGGAGCTAGCTCAACCAAAGACTTTTCCTCAACTTCCTTATGAATACTAATGTGATTAAAGAACTCCTCAATGTTACTTTTTCAAATAATTGAACCACTACCTACTGAGAGGTCCTCCAGAACGTACTTAGGGATCAACATGATGAACTAAAAGTAAAGAAATAACAACTACCAAGGATTCTATTTTTTTTGGATTTTTGATATAAAACGATGCAGGTAAAATAAATAAAGTACAGCAAAACAATAACAAAGTAAAGGATGTGCGTGCGAAAAACTCCCCTTGCAGAAGTCTTCCAATCGTCCCTGGCAACGACGCCAGAAAACAGCTGGTCCTTGTGCGTGGTGAACGACCAGCCCGTTGGGAACCCCAAGAGGAAGGTGTGATGAGTATAGCAGCTAGTTTTCCCTCAGTTAAGAAACCAAGGTTTATCGTTCTTGGAGAGAAGGGACAAACGACTGAAGGTGATGCAGAATGGCTTAATAGCACTCCAACAAGGGCGCCGTTTTATGATACTTGTTGACTCGTCTTCGGCCAGTAGCAACGCGGAACCTGCACACAACACAACCAAGTACTTTGCTCCCAACTTGCGATGAGGTTGTCAATCTCACCGGTTTGCTTGAAATAAAGGTTATGAGTGTATCGAGTGGAAAACAGTAGAATATGCGAGTAAAGTAAACAGTGCGAGTAAAGTAAATAGGTGATAGCAATATAAAGGAAATAGGACCGGGGTCCACAGTTCACTAGTGGTGTCTCTCCATAAGATAAATAACACATGCTGGGTAAACAATTTACAGTTGGGCAATTGATAGAATAAAGATAACGTGCATATGTCGAGAGGATCACTATGAGATTTACTCTGGGCATTACAACAAGATACATAGACCGCCATCCAACTGCATCTACAACTATTAATCCACTCGCGGGAAATCAATCTGAGGACCCCTTGAGTATTAAGTTGCGAACAATAGATAACTGCATTAAGCAAAGTGTGTAATGTAAACAAAGCTTATGCCCTTGGACATAAGAATGTTGTTTTCTCCCTAGTGGCAACAGCACATCTACAACCTTAGAGGTTTCTGTCACTCCCCAGATTAAATAGAGGCATGAACCCAACTCTCGAGCATAAATACCCCCTCTTGGAGTCACTAGCAACTACTCGGCCAAGATAGCTACTAACAACGGAGAGCATGCAAGATCATAAACAACATAGAGATAACATAAGATATAATTTAGTACAGCAACTCAATCATAACACCAATATTCATCGGATCCCAACAAACCAAACATGTAGAATTACATAACGGTGATCTCAATCATGTAGGGCAGCTCATGAGATCTAAACATGAAGCACATGGTGGAGAAGACAACCATCTAGCTACTGCTATGGACCCATAATCCAAGGTAGACTACTCACTCATCGCTCCGGAGGCAAGCATGGCGATGAAGAAGACCTCCGGTGGCGATTCCCCTCTCCGGCAGGGTGTCGGGAAGAGCTTCTGGACCCTCCCGATCTTCGGGTCGACGGCGGCGGCGGATCATGATGTGTTCTGGAAAAGTGATCGAGTACTTAGGTTTTCCCGTTGGGGGGTCTTTATAGGCGAAGGGGCGATGTCAGAGGTGGAGCCAGGTGGCCTCACACCATGGCGGCGCGGCCAGGGCCTGGGCCGCGCCAGCCTGGCGTGAGGGCCCCTGGTGGCCCCTCTCCTACTCTCCTTCGGATGACTGGAAGCTCCCGGACAAAATAAGACTTCAGGAACTTGTTTCGTCCAATTCCGAGAATATTTCCTGTGTATCACTTCTGAAACACAAAAACAGCAGAAAACAGGGAACTGGCACTGTGGCAACTTGTTAATAGGTTAGTTCCAGAAAATACATAAAAGTGCCACGAAGTGTAACGAAACAGTAGGCAAATGGTGTAAAAATAAGCATGGAGCATCAAAAATTATAGATACGTTGGAGACGTATCAACCGACTGTTCTGTTTAGACAGATTTCTGTGCTTCACTATAAAAAATCTTGAAAAATCTCAGAATAGTGTTTTGATCTGAAATTTTTGTGTGCATAAACCTGAGATTATGATCTGTCTTTCTTTAGTTTGGAGTTTTTCGATTTGAGCTACCTAACTATCTCGTTGAGTGTCATCTTTACAGACTGTTCAGTTTTGACAGATTTCTTAGTTTATTCAATATTGTACTTGGTGTTATTAGTTTCATTAGTTTTTCGACGGACGACGGAAATCATGAATACCTTAATATATATAGTGGCTAATGTTGAGTTTAGATTATGAAACTTGTCAATGCTTGAACATGAGTGGATTTTAATTAATGAGTACTAACCCTACTAATGAGTTTTGTGAAGTTTTATGTGGATGTAGCTTATAAGTTCTAATCAATATGGTGATATCAGATGAACAAGAAGACACAAGAGCTCAAGCTTGGGGATGTTTAGGTGCATCCCAAGAACATGCCCTAGAAGATACAATCATCTAAGCTTGGGGATTCCCGAGTCATCCCCCTATTCATCAACTAACATGAGGTTGTCTCCTTCATACTCTATATTACGCATTCACATGATATGTATTGTGTTAACTTGTATTATAATTGCTTTTATATGTCTTGGTTTTGTCTTCTTTAATTTTATTAGGCTCTTTATTTTTTTATTGCTTCTTTACTTTCACTTATAAATTGAAAACAATAAAAGTAGTTCCTTTTGTTTTGCCTCTTTGTTTGGTTCTCTATTCTGCGCCTAGCTCAAAGCCGTTAAAGAAAAGCACTCTTGGGAGATAACCCATATTTTATTTTAGTATTTTTTCTTTTATTTGAGTCTTGAAAGTTATTACTACTGTAATGACCTCTCCATATCATTTTTATTTCGTTGTTGTGCCAAGAAGAACCTCTAATTTGAGGGAGGTAAGATTTGGGGAAGTTGCTGTCCTGAAATAGATTTTGGTGCTGCACCGTAAAAAATCGTGAAAATTCTCAGAATATCTTTTTGACCTACGATTTCTTGTGCATATGCCCCAGGTTATCTCCAAACTTTCATTAGTTTTACACTTTTCGATTTGAGCAACAGAAGGTCTTCGAAAAAATCGACCTTTGTCAGCTGTTCTGTTTTGACAGATTTCTGCCACTATTTGTGTTTGCCTCTCGATCGCTTTCTTTTTGAGTTCTTTTGATCACGGAACTTTTGGGGAAGTTGCTACAGTAGTATATGCTTTATATGTGGTGTTTTTGAGTTAAAACCTGAACCAAAAGGGTCAATTTACTATTATGCTTATGCTAACGTTGCTAATAGAATTGTGTGAAGTTTTGTATGAAGGAAGTTTTCAAGTGTAGGGATTCGAGAATGATGAGATGAGATGAAGAATGGACAAAAGCTCAAGCTTGGGGATGCCCATATCACTCCAAGAAATATCCAAGAGGTACAAGCGTCAAAGCTTGGGGATGCCCCCGAGGCACCCCTTCTTCATCGCAAAAATCAGGTCACCTTTCAAAACACTATATTTTTATTGCTTCATGCACTATGCGTTTTTCTTGGAGTGTCTTTACTTTTGCTTTTAGTTTTATTTTGTTTTGTTTGCTGCAATAAATGCTTGGACCTCAATAAATTTATTTTGGAGGAGATGTACTCATTTTTCATTTGCCAAGAACACTCCGTTTTTCACTCTTATCGTTCAACGAGTGTTCTCTTTTTCTAGAATTGCGTTTAGTTTTCATTTTTCACATTGATTTTTGTTCAGATCTTGTTATAACTTTGGATCAAGGTGTATTTCGACCTCTGGTCTATGTTGGTATTCGTCAAAAGAGTTGTTTCAAAAAGGTTTGAATGGTGTTGGAAAGGAGAAAAAGTTTAATGCAAAAAAGTGGTACAAAAGGAGCTTGTTTAGACTGCGGCTTAGACTTTATCATGCCATACTTGATGTCGTTTTGATAGTATGCTTAGTAATTTTTGCTGTACCATGACTTGTCTCAAATGACTGAGATTGCTTAATGAGCCTTTGAAAAAATCATGCGTTATTCTTATTATGTGGAAGCATTTATTTGGTTTTCTCCTTTGATGCTTTATTTGGGTTGACTTGGCGCATGCTTACAACATGTTTGACTCTTACAAAGTCGCCATAAGCCTCTATGATCATTTGGTTTTTGACTTGTGATGCCATTTTATGCTTCTCTTAATGATGCTTTGTCGCTTTGCATGATTATGGCCGTTATTGCTCTCTTAGTTGGTTGCTCCCAGTCTTTTGCTAGCCCTCATTTTGTACTGAGTATGAGCTCTACTCGTGCATCCAACTCCCAAAAACCAAGTTATTCCAAGTGTCCACTATAAATTCCTATGCATGGTATTTACAAGCCATTCCAAGTAAATTTTCATGTGCTACCTTTCAAAAAACCTTCAAAATATTTCTCATTTTGTGACACTGTTTTCTGCTCATGGGGACGTAGTGGTCAGATTTGTTATCTTCCATATTGTTTCATTCCAAAAAGAAAAGAAAAAGAAAAAAAAGGCACTCCTCCATGATATGTGAATGTTGGTGGGCACCCGATGTAATCGGTTAGCCATGGTTTGTGAAAGGAAAAAGGTGGGGAGGAGTGCCAAGCTTTATAAAAGAGCACAAAAGTGCCAATCTCTCTCTCAAAAATTTGCTCATTTTTGTATGGAAGATAGTAAGAACCCCATTGTTAGTCGTTGACAAAGACAACCACCTCTCAAAACCATTTTTATCTCTCTGTTTTACAAATAAAAAGCTCTATCACATGTTTAATCACTGCTTCCCTCTGCGAAGGACCTTTCTTTTACTTTTATGTTGAGTCTCCACCTTCTACCTTTATACACCATCTAAGAGAGCATAGTTGCCATTCTGAGTTTAATGTGCATAGTCCCAAAAGTTTATCATTGATTGATTTATGATTATGGTTTCACTTGTTCTTAAATTATTTGTATCTATTCGCCCTTTTAAACTTGAAGGTGTCCTATGCATTTATGTTTTGCTATTCCATGAAGGACAAGCTGAAAACCACGTGTTATGTTTTTCCATATGATTTGAACACACGTTTGAGTTTCATTGTTTCATTATTCATAATCTTTTATTTGTGTTTCTTTTCATGTTATAACATGGTTGCTAAGTTTTTATTGTCAAGATTATGACTCTTATGCCCATGTTTTAAGTTCTTTGATCCCAGCACTCAATGCTTTACTTAGATGATCAAGATTGTGATGGTGCATGTCACCTCAAAAATTATTCTTTTGTTATCACTTACCTACTCGAGGACGAGCAGGAGTTAAGCTTGGGGATGTTGATACGTTGCAAACGTATCTATAATTTTTGATGCTCCATGCTTGTTTTACACCAATTGCTATATGTTTTGTCTACACTTTGTGGTACTTTTATAATTTATTTGGACTAACCTACTAATAGTTTCAAAAGTGCACAATGTTCTTGTTTTACACTTTGATGTGTAGGAATTACCATGAATACAAGTGGAAACCTTGTTGGAGTCAAATTGGGACTTTCCAGAAATCTGTGCCAGAACTCTTTTTGAAGATGGTCACGTTACGGTTCGAAGACGGCGTCAAACGGAAAACTCTTCAACTACAAAGTTGTAGGGAATTTCACGGCAAACATTCTGGACATAAAATTCACCTGATTCCAAATCCGGACGGCTAAGTTAGGCCCGATCTAGTGCGGCCCAAGAGGGGGAAGCGAAAATCCGAGAGACTATATAAAGGGAGGAACCCTAGCTCGTGGGAGACACCTCCACCCACGAATTTGCAGCCACTAGAGCCACGTTTTTGCCTCCTCCATGGATCCCATCTCCATGGGGGAGGGCTCCCATGAAGCCATGAAGAAAGGGGGCTAAGGGGCGGCGCTCCCCCATGATGCCGGTGGCGAGGGAGTCCCCCGCGCCACCGCCGGCGCCGCCGCCGCCGTCGCCGCCCGCGCCCCTCGCTGCTCATCTCTGCCATCTTCACCGCTATCTTCATCACTAACTCCTCCTATTATGCAGTGGTTCATCCTCCCACACACCTCTGTACCGTCCTATGTAAACATGGTGTTTGATGCTATAATATTTATCCTATGGTCTTTGTCATGTTTGCATAGTTTATTTGTTCTTAGATTGATTTGTTGAATGTCTTTGGTTCATTAGAGTTGTATGTTGATATGGTACTGTTCTTTGGTGTCCATTATATTTATGCGCGCATGGATTAAACATCTTAGGGTTAGTAGTATGTGCAAAAGAAAGGGGGTAGTCCTGCCGGAGTGACAGAAACCTGAGGGCATGAACCGGAACATTGCACGTATGGGAGTAAGAGGACCATTAACTTAAGACTATGGTTGGGGAAACCTTAATGCATTGTTAGTATTTGCGGATGCTTGCTAACAATCCAATCATATAGTACCTGTAATTCCAAGTAGTGAAGTGCATGTATATTTAGCCTCTCCCACATAGAAAACTGCATCGAAGACAATGAACCCGATTTATTCACTGATTGAACTTAGACAAAGCCACCACTATTACCACCACTTTTCCACACTCATGGTACTGTTAGTTTATGGTTACTTAGTATATTTTATTGCTACAGCACTAACAATTACTTTCTTGTATTTATTATCTTGCAAAGCTATCTCTCATACCCGTATTGTTGCTCTAGTTTTATTTCCTAGATAATGCAAACGTTTAGTGTGCGTAGAGTTGTATCAGTGGTTGATAGAACTTGAGAGAACATTTATCCTACCTTTAGCTCCTCGTTGGGTTCGACACTCTTACTTATCGAAAAGGCTACACACAATCCCCTATACTTGTGGGATATCAGTGACACAATAAGTTGTCAGGTAAGTCCCTCATCAAACCAAAATCTAATAAGAGCAACTCGTCAACTACTCCACGAGAAGACCTATCTCGAGTCCTACTTGTCTTGCGATTGCTTACGAAAGCAATTCTATGCAAAAGTAAGGTCTATGATATGGAAATTGATTCCCTTCTATGCTTCAACTTATTTCCACTATCTTCAACTTCATTGTTGACTATTGTCCTCCTGTCAACTCGTTCTATCATTGTGAAGTGTTCCTTCTGTTGTCTTCCGATTCTAGTAAATCGTTCATTTCTTATCCTAAGGTCTAGCAAGGGTCTAAGAATATATATTGAGTACACATGTACTCAACATGTTTTATGTGGGTGTCTGATGCACTATCTACTGCCGTGGATCAAAGAATCCTATGTGGGTGTCTTGAAAAGGTAAGTTTTAGTTTAGAAAACTATGTTTGTCAGTCTTCAGGGGATGTTAGAACTTATGTTTAGTTCCTTTCCACAATGCATTCACAATCCTTTCCTAGGATAGAGCATATCATGACACATTTGTACACTCTCGAAAGGTGCGCTACTTTTACCACAAACATCTTTAGCTATGTTGCACAACCGGGCAGCTTATCTCCCATCCATACTTTTTAGCGTATGGGGCCCAGTATTGAAGGCTCGTTAATCATTGGCTTTCTTTACTCTATAATCTACCCTTTGCATTGAACCGGTCAACAACCGCAAATCATATGCCATCCCTACTGAGACACTAGAGTCGTCGCCTTGCCACACAAGATGAGGACATTACAGGCTCCCACCCGCTATAGTTCCTCGTGGGAACACATCGCTACCTAGTCGTCTGAAGATACGAAATAAATAAGGTTCCTGCTAACTTATCTATCTGATTCCAGAATCTATGGTCAGCGCGGTCTAGACGACGCCTTGGAATCGCTGACTACATTTGTTATGAATCCTGTGTACTTTCTTGTACAATGGAACCTTCACCACAGGTATTCCATATCCATATTCCAACCATGGTTCCATTGCCCACCATAACACATTTCATTTCATATATTGAAAATAATATTTTTCTTTTGAATGCATGTGATATTTCTTTCAAAAGTATTTGATATAAAATAATCAAAGACATGCAAGTGAACTTGCCTCCTGATTGCAAAGTTATGCAATCAGCATTCCTCTTATCGTCATAAGCTCCAAATCCAAGAACAACACCATTTGTCCGGTAAGGACTAATGTTTAAAGAGTTTGTCAATATGGTATTATGCATAAAGATATGATACGCAAGCATTCTACCCTTTGTAATAATGCTCATTCGTTTTGTTTACATAATTGGCTAAGATTTAGGTTTGGTGATTTCTTATTGATTTTGTTTCGTTCGAGTTTACTTCACTCATAGAATAATGCTCAAGAAATAGGGAATCTTACTCATATCATGACAACAATACAAGATAGGGCAGGGTTATACTTGATTGATGGTTATCACTCAGTTCCTATTTTTTAAGTTGTTGACGGAAACAAGTGAGAAAGTTCTTTGTTTTGAAGTGATAAAAAGAATAACTTTTGAAGAAAATTTCCTTTTAAGTTTATATTTACTAGTATTTCAAGTGGTTAGGGTTTCTTATTTTAATCATTTTTTGATTGGAAAATACTTTCTAGATTTGAATATGGTTTAAGCATCTAATTATGATTTCATAACTACTCATGTTATTTGGAAATGTATAATAATTATTACTTGATCACTATTAATAAAGATTACTAGTTTATAATCATTTTTTATGTTTATAGTTTACTTCCACTCATTTTATCACCAAAGGTTTATGATTACCCTTTCTTTTAATTGAAGACATGGTAAATCCATTCATGTGATTTTATTACCACAGTCAAAGTTTTGGTAACACAAGGTAGGTGTCTAATGGTTAAATGAGAAACTAAAATTGAATTTCAAATTTATTTATTTTATAAGTTTATTCTTCCTTGAAAACTATTTGGAAGAATTATTTAGAATTTTAAATTGATGTTGATTTTCTTCTTCACGAATAAAATTGTGTTTTTTTCATCCTTGAAGTTTAAATTTTGTTTTGGTTGTGATTTATGGTTTTTTGGAATTATCAATTTAGGAAATGTTATGATTAGGGTTTTATTGAGTTTTGATTTTTTTGTATTTTTATTTGAATAATATATTGATGTAAATAGTCAACCTTTTTATTAACATTTTGATATCTTATTTGTATTTTTCTTATTTCAGATGTATTAGTTATGAATTTTACAAGTCCATTCATTTTCTAAATTGTTTAATTGGTTTTGCTATTTGTACCAAGGTGAGAGTACCCACAGTCACTGACTGGGGGGGGGGGTCTAGGGTTAGGTCAAAGGCTGACTGGGTGTAATGGTCAACGGAAACATTTTATACTGAATCATTTTCTAGCTCAAAGTATGACATGTGGGGTCCTCTGTTGAGTCAGCTGCCATGAAAGGAGTTGCACTGTGGTCAAATGCCCGGGTGAGACCAATGCTTGTGTCCTCGCCGGGAAATGATGTCAGTGTCAGTGTCGACGATGGTGACACCAATTTACTGCACCTCTGGATGCATGAGTGCTACTATTTGAAATTTAACACGTTCGTGGTTCAATTGAGCTAGTCCTAGGTTGAAATGGTTGGCTACAATGACGATGGCAAGTAGGCCTGCGGCGGTCCGATTTCGTTGGTCGTTGGATTCGTCAATACATGCATTCCCCGGATGCGCAAGTAGTCGCATTTGACTTCTCCTGTAGCGGCAAATCTCGCAGCACTACGCATGTCCTGCGGCAGCGCTCTCCGGCCAACTTCTGCAACTACTCTAAAGGCTACCCCGTAACTGTAACAACCCACTTTTGTAACCCTAAAAAATTGTGGTGTTTTTGAGTTGTGTAAAATTTGGAGCCAACAAAAACTTTTATTTCTTTGACGAATGTTCACTATATTTGTGTCCTTGTTTGATTCATGCTTGAAGTTGTATGCATCTTGTGGATTCTAGTCTGGACCTATTCCTTTTGAAGACCACCTTGACCCTTATGATAAAAAATGCTAATAAGATCCCACCTCAAATTTTTGGCCAAGCACCTTTTTCCTGGACCAAATAAATCTCCCCTCTATTATATTGTGGTCTTTGGAATAAAACTACACACCACAAAATCCGCCCATAGCCGAATTTATTTTTCTTCTTCATCCCTTGCCTTATTCAAATTTTGAGTTTTTTTTTTATCTCAAGTTTGATTTATTCAAATTCTTCACCTTATAAATTAATCTTTGCCCAAAAATCTCACCCCTCCTTTTTCTTTCACAATTTTCTTGGGCACATATCATTTTGACCACCACTTGGAACTTTTATAAAAATCCCTTTTCAAAATTTATGGCACACCAAATTTTTTTGAAAATTTTGAAATCCTTTTAAAATTCAAAATTCAGCCTTTGTTTGGATCAATTTTTTTAAAAAGGGAGCAGCCCACTTCCCTCTTTTCCCCCTCTGATCTCTTCTCTCTCTCAAGCCCAGCCCAACCCTCTCCCCTCTCCTGGCCCGATTCTATCCCCTCTCCCTGTCCCGCTGCCAGCGCTAGACCCCGATGAGCCAGGAAACCATATCGACCAATCCACCCCAGCCCGACGCCTCGACTCATGCACGCGCATGATGCCAGCACCCCTACGTCACCCCGATGCCACCCTGTGATGCCGGCCCTCGCACGCCTGTTGGGCGGAGCCACCGCCCAGAGCACTCACCGCGTGCCCCTGCAGCTATAAAAGCCCCTCCTCGGCCTCTCACTCGCCTCACTTCTCTCCCCTCCCCTCCCCACACCACCCCGGAGTGCAGCCACGCTGCGCTTCCCTCTCTCTTGCTGAGGAGAGCGAGAACCAGCCCGTAGGTCACCGCAAGGTGATGAGCAGGTGTCCTTCACCCCAGTGAGCTCCCCGATGTTTTCTAGCCCTAACCCTGTTGTTCCCTATGCCAGAGACCGCCGTAGCCGCCGCCGTCAACCCGCCCCTGGGAGCTATGCCGACAGGGAGCAAAGTCGCATCGTCCGCAAAAGCCATCCCTGCTGAAGCTGCACCTGCCGTGGAGCCGACCTCGACCCCCGGCGACCCTGCCGCCTGCTCACCGACGTTCGCCAGAGCCTATAGGTGAGCCACCGCTCTAACCTAGCCCCCGCCTAGGGTTTCCACCCCCATGCATGCTCAGCGGAGAAGAAACACCCCTGGCCGTTGAATCCCCTTCTAATCCAATAGCCTAGAGGCCCCGATACCCCTTTGGGTTTTAAGAGACACTGATAGGCGGGTCCCTCCTATCAGGTTCAAACCCGATTTCTCGCTGTGCCTGGGAATGCTGTTGGGCCGGCCCGCGTTCGCCCGCCTGGCCCAGCAAGCTTTCGACTCGTTTAATTTTTTCTGAAATAATGTTTGGCTTTTGTTTAAATACTGCAAACTTCCAATTTGAATATTTTCAAAACCCTAAGTCCAAATTTAATAAAATATGTGCCAAAAATTTCTAAATTTTATTATCTATCTATTAGTTCTAGTCCCTCTGCAGTTGCCTTTGTGATCATGGTGCAAAACTCATTTTTAAGTGCATAGTGTTGAGTAGTGTCCTTTTTTCAAGTTTTGAAATGTAATTTTTTGTTAGAAGATTTTTGTTAAAATTATTAGAATTCCTTGAAAATAAAATACAGTAGTTTAGTATTACCTATGCCTTTAATTAATCATTAGTCCCTTGTACTTTGTTTTGCTTAACTAAAATGGTATATTAATAATTATTTTATGCATCCACTTGGAACCCTAACTTTTTGACAACCTCTTGCAAACCCTTTTTGTAAAAGCAAGACTTTAGCAAATTTTGGTTGTTTGTATTATTGTGTGATTTATGCACTGCTGGTTTGGTATGTATGCTTGTGTGCTTATTTGTACCTCGTTTTTCCTCCGCGACGCGAGAACCGACTGTTGACGAGTTCGGGGAAGAAGACTTTGAAGACTTCAAAGAGAACCAGGGACAAACCACCCAAGGCAAGCCACCTTTACTTGTTGCATATCTTGATCCTAGTTTTAATTATGCAAGTTTTCCATTTTTGTTTATTCAAAGATGCATTGTTTTGTAATTGCTATTACCTCTTGATAGCGATTTGTTGGCGACTAGGCTCCAGTAGTCACTTGTTATCATCTTTAAGATGAAACCCCCTTATGCCTACTTACTCCATTACTTAGTAGGGCTTGATGCTTAACATCATGTTTCCCCTTGTAGCCTTGTGGAGCAAAAACTCTAGGTTGGGACACTCAAAACTTTGGGAAATGTTTTTAAAACCTTGGGAAGGTTTGACCCTGCCCAAGTGTACGTCTTGGAAAAAGAAAGGTTTCAAAGTTTCTATTGGAAAGGTTAAATGGAGATGTTGGAAGGAGTTTTTAAAAGAGCACTGTGTATAAGTGTTTGCCAAACCAACTTATTCCCGTGCAACCACATTACCTTGAAATGGGATGGGGCTTAGTCTGTAGTTTATTTGTCTTAGTATGTGCTACCTCACAACTCTATAAGGGTGTTTGATCCCTTAAAGCCGGGTTGCTAATTTATGGGGCAATACACCATAGTTGCCTACGGCCCGACGATACTATGGGTCTCTTGACGTGGTGATGGTGTCGTGGGAAAGTAGGTCACCATGGGGCCAGAGAGATTAAGCCCGTAGGGTAGGTACCTATACTAGGAGGAATAAGCGAAAGACTTTGTTCGATTATCTGAAGCCCGCATACTTGTGTATGATGGTCCGTGGTAGAGTCCAGGTGGATTTATCGAATCTTGTGGGTAAAGTGTACAACCTCTACAGAGTGTCAATCTATTCGAATAGCCGCGTCCTCGGTCATCGATGGTTGGAATGGCCATACTTAACCTGGGCTAGTTTTTTATTTTCAAAAGTTTTCCTTGGAAAAAGGGAAAGAGGAGATGGTTCGGAGTGCCCATGGAGGTACTACCGTGGAAAAACGAGTTGGATTAAAGGAAATGACTACTTTGGTCACCCTTCCTAGAGATTTTACTAAACATTGTTTCAAAAATGTTTTTCAACAAAGATATAGAGATATCATAGGACATGTTTCTTAACATGCTATATCGACAAGAGAAAAAATAGAAAAGAAAACAAACTTAGTATAGAGCCACCCTTGCTACAAGCCATAATAGCATACCTCTTGCATTTTTCTCTTCTTAGGTGGCTTGCAAGTATAATTCCACAATGTACTCACGGCTTTGTCCCTGGCTATTAACTTGGTCAAACTTCGATGACTATGAGGAAGATGAAGGGTTCGATGACAACTTCGCGAACTAGGCCATTCTCCCAGTCAGCTGCCTGTAGGGTTTAAGGCATGACTTGGGCCCGACGACGATGCTGTTGTTATCCGTTGTGTTATTTCTTGAACTTTGCCTTCAAGGCATTTGATGTAAGACTTGGCCATGATGCCGTTGTTGTAAGACTATTTTAATTCGGTTGTATGGATGTTGTACTTTGATTACCAGATCGGTTATGTGGTTCACGACATGATGATCTTGGGGTTGTGAATGTATGCATAACGGGTGTTTCAGACAGTTGGTCTGAGCCCCCCACAGAGCTGGTATCAGAGCCATCCTGACCTTAGGAGACCTAGTTAGCGTGGGCCTTGGACAGGACCAAAAAATTATCTTCCCTTCAAATAAAGAGAAGACTATACGCAAACATGTTGCCTAAGTCTATCCTCTTCTTTCTTCATTAGTTACTTTAAGTTACATTTTCTCATACTTCAAATCTTACACACTATCACTAACTCAACCTCCTTAAAATTTTGTGTAGATGGCGCTTCACTTCACCATGTGGCATCCGCTCGGTACCTTGCCGGTCCCGTTGGCTTTTGAGGAGGACCTGCTTGAGCTCAGTCTCAAGATGGGGCGCCCGTACCCCGAGCTCAAGGGAGGACAGGTTGACAAGCCTGAGGATTCTGAGCAGACTTTGCTTGTGACTTGCACGATCCGGGGTGCCGTGCTGGATCCCAGCATTGAGGAGATTGACGTGGACGTCTTGGACCGTACTTGGGAGGAAGGCTCTGTTCGGGCCATGCAAATGACCTTGGCTCGCTTGTTTTTCTATCACCACGGGAGCCACGACTTGGGCCGCTTTGTGTACTATGGGAGGCGTGATGAGCATGGTTTTCCCGAGGAAGGCATTCCCCACTATTACTTTGAGGGTCATATGCACCACATGGAGTCCCTTCTGCATCGCACCCAGATTCGCCTGGACTACCCCTAGATGCAGCTTGACATCAAGGTGAACACTCTCACTAAGGTTCGCCATCAGCTGCATCTGAAGGAGGTGGAGCTAGAGAATAAAGTGAAGGAGCTTGAGGAGAAAAACAAGAAGATGAACGAAGCCAAGAAGGAGGCGGACAAGCAGTGGAGGATCAAGTCTACCACTCTCCAAATCAACGACCGTTTGAAGGCCAAGGACGATGAGCTGGAGGCCCTTGTGGCCAAGATGGAGTCGCACATTGTGGATCTTGAGGATGAGGGGAAGATCTCCACAAGGAGAACAAGGCCCTTTGAGTGATGATGATGACTATGTTGAGGACATGGACGTTGAGGATGAAGAGGCCGATGAGGATGACCTTGCCTTCATCAACGACGACAACAAGGACAAGGAGGAGCCGGTACTCCCAGAGGAGGACGAGGAGTTCCCCGAGGAGCGTGACTTGGAGGGAGACGATGACTCCACCATTGCTCGTACTGATGACTAGTTGCACCGCACTATAATTACTTAGCATTCCGCAGCTTGTTGCGAGGAACCCCCCATTGTAATCGTTTACCGGCCCTTGATTTGGGTTGGTGGTACCTTGAGTTCTTTTGGTGTTGAGACATGTTTATGTGACTTGGATGTTATGTGTTATGCTATGATTTATGCATGCCTTGGTCTTTTTATGGTGTTTCTCTCTTGTTGTTTTAAAAAGTTTTTCTTAAACCAACTTTTTAAGAGACCTCACTTCCCTTAGGAAAGGAACCTTGTTTCGAACCATCCCTTTTTAACTTACTCAAATCGGACTTCAGATGGCTGAAGGAACTCGTGACCACACCGGAGGTAACCCTCCACCACCGCCTGAGCCTAACATGATGCAAGTCCTAAGGTTGATGATGGAGGATCATGAAGCCGCTCGAGCTGAGCGACAAGCTACCCTAGCAGTCCTACAGCAGCTTGCTACGGGCAACAACAACAACAATAATGGCAGGAATGGCAAGGAGGTGCCAAGGTCCCGACTCAAAGCTTTCCAAAACACCAACCCTCCCGTATTCTCCAAGTGCATCGAACCACTTGATGCGGACGACTGGCTCCGCACCATTGAGAACAACTTGGAAGTCGCCGGTGTCGGAGACAATGAGAAAGTCCTACTTGCTACCCACTTTCTTGTCGGTGCCGCGAGATCTTGGTGGGAGAATGTTCGAGCTATGCAACCCCAAGGTCAAGTGCTGAATTGGAATCAATTCAAGGAGAGGTTCCGCAAGGCCCACATCCCTACCAGATTGAGGACCCTATTGAGGGACAACTTCATAAACCTAAAGCAAGGAGGTATGTCTGTTGTTGAGTACTTGGACAAGTTTAACACCTTGTCCCGCTATGCCCCAAAAGACACCAATACTGAAGCCAAGAAGAAGCATCGTCTCCTAAATGGCTTGCATGTTGAGATGCAAAGCATCCTTGTGGCCGTGCCTTACCCCAATCTGGAGGCATTAGTTGATGTTGCTATCATGGTATAGGAAAAGCGCAAGATGACGTTTGAGAACCACAAGCGTAAGATGCTTCAGCAACAAGGAGGGTCTAGCAGTTCAAGGTCCCGCAGTCTGCCACCGCCAAGACCAGCACCTCAGTTGTAGAGGACCCCACCATCTGCACCTTGCCCCACCAACACCAACTACAATCGTCAGCCTGATGTCCCACGTACTGGGGGAAACAACACCAACCCCTGCAACAACCCCAATACCCACACTCAAGCAAGTGGTTGCAACTCCTGCGGCTAGCTAGGGCACTTCTCTCATGAGTGCCCCAACAAAGGAAATGTTGCACCGCGCCCCAATGCGCCAAGACCCAACCAAGGCCAAGCTCATGCTGCAACTGGAAAGAAGGCTGCCCCCAAGAATCCCGCCCCTGCTACAGCTAGGGGACATCTGAACCACCTCAACACCGAAGAAGCCGAGCAAGACCCTGACATCATGTTGGGTATGTTCCTTGTCAACTTTGTGGCCGCAAGAGTTTTGTTTGATTCCGGAGCTTCTCATTCCTTTTTTACCGAGCCCTTTGTTAGAAAGACTGGGATGGTACCAACTTTAATGCATCGACCTATGCTAGTCCAAATCCCTGGATCCACAGCAAAAACTCAGCTATCCTGCAAAAACATTCCCATAGTAATCTATGGGGTACCTTTCCAAGCGGAACTCATAGTTTTAGGGGCAAAGGGTTTGGAAGTAATACTTGGGATGGATTAGATGACCAAGTATCAAGGAATAATTGACTGTGCTAGAAAGGCCATCTCTATAACTAGTAGCGAAGGGGAGGAAGTAGAGTATGTCGCCACCGTGCACTCATCCGGGCCTATTGCAAGAAGGGTGTCGCTGAACCAAGCTTAGAAGAAGTTCTCGTTGTCTGCGAGTATCTGGATGTCTTTCCTAAAGAACTTTCAGGTATGCCCCCTGGTCGGGATATCGAGTTTATTATCAAATTAATTCCCAGAACTGCTCCCATAGCTGAGAGGCCTTATCGTATGAACCACCAAAAGTTAATTGAGTTGAAGAAGCAGTTGGATGACATGTTGAGAAAATGATTGATCCGCCCAAGTGCCTCACCTTGGGGATCACCCGTAATCTTTGTTGATAAACAGGATGGTACTATTCACCTTTGTGTGGATTACCAGAAACTCAATGATGTGACCATCAAGAACAAATACCCCCTCCCCAAGATTGAAGATTTGTTTGATCAAATGAATGGAGCTCGTGTCTTCTCCAAAATTGACCTTAGGACTGGATATCACCAACTTAAGGTAAGGGAGAGCGACATTCATAAGACTGCCTTCACCACTCGTTATGGATTGTACGAGTACACCGTGATGTCTTTTGGGTTGACAAATGCCCCCACCCATTTCATGAATCTCATGAATAAGGTGTTCATGGAGTATCTTGATAAGTTTGTCGTGGTGTTTATTGACGATATCCTCGTATACTCCAAGACCGAAGAAGAACATGAAGAGCATTTGAGACTCGTGTTGGGCATGCTTCATGAGAATCAGCTTTATGCCAAGTTTAGCAAGTGCCAATTTTGGTTGAAGGAGGTTGGATTTCTTGGACATGTTCTATCAGCTGGAGGAGTATCTGTTGATCCCTCCTTGATCAAGTCTGTCATGGAGTGGAAGGCTCCAACGAATCCAACAGAGGTAAGATCATTAGCATAGCCCGTCCGATGACGCAATTGCTCAAGAAGGACAAAAAGTTTGAGTGGACTGACAAGTGTGAAGAGAGTTTCCAAGAACTCAAGAAGCGACTTGTTTCAGCCCCAATATTGACCATGCCAGATGTCACAAAGGACTTTGATATCTATTGTGATGCTTCCAAGCTCGGACTTGGAAGTGTTCTTATGCAAGGTGGCAAGGTCATTGCCTATTTATCAAGACAACTCCGACCACACGAGATGAACTACCCCACTCATGATCTGGAGCTAGCTGCCATTGTCCATGCCCTCAAAACATGGCGACACTATCTCATCGGAAACCGTTGTGAAGTCTTCACCGACCACAAGAGCTTGAAGTATATATTCTCTCAGAAGGAGTTGAACATGCGGCAACGGAGATGGATGTAACTTATCAAGGATTATGATATCGGTATTCATTACCATCCTGGTAAGGCTAATGTGTTAGTGATATGTCCATTTTGCATCACTATTTTGTATCATAATTTACTGTTATTCATTGATATATTTCATATTTAGAGATGATACTTATGTTATTTCCTCTGTTTTTACATGTTTGATGATCGTTGGAGGATTTGCTGCCGGAGTCAGGATTCTGCTGGAAAAAGGACCATCAAGGCACCATATTTTGAAGATCAGGAAAATTTTAGGAAAATACCAGAAAATTATATTTTCCCAGAAGACTCAGGAAGCCAGAAGGAGGAGGCGAGAGGAGCCAGGGGGCAGGCTCATACACAGGGGCGCGGCCTGACCCCTGGCCTCGCCGGCCTAGTGTGAGGCCACCCTGGCCCACTTCAGGTCTCGCCCCTTCGCGTACTTCATCGTCCCCAAAAACCTAAGTCAAAGGGGGGGGCTCAGAGATAGACACCGCCGCCTCTGCGGGGCAGAAAACACCAGAGAGAGAAAAGCTCTTCGGCAGGCAGAAATCTGCCGGGGAAATTCCTTCCCAGAGAGGGGAGATCGTCATCACCATCGCACCGGACTTCATCGGGATCATCATCATCATCTCCATCACTAGCACCTTCATCTCCACCATCACCACGCCATCCCGCTGTAACATCTTGAGTTGGATCTTGTTAAATTCTTAGGGGAAACTTTCCCGGTGTTGATTACTCTTGTAGTTGACGCTATTGAGTGGAACCGTTGAATTACGGTTTATGTTCAGATTGTTATTTACCATTATTTCACCTCTGATCATGATCCATATGATGTCTTGTGAGTAGTTTGTTTAGTTCTTGAGGACATGGGAGAAGTCAAGATGTTAGTAGTGAATTATTGTTGAGTAATATTTAATGGTTTGATATTTATATGTTGTGGTGCTATTTCACTAGTGGTGTCATATGAACGTCGACTACATGATACTTCACCATTTATGGGCCTAGTGAGATGCATTGTGTATTTGGCTACCAATTGTGGGGTTGCTGGAGTGACAGAAACCTAAACCTCCATTGGGAAACCATTGCGCCAGGGAGCGTAGGATCTTAGAGTTTAAGGCTGTGGTTAGACTTATCTTAATTACTTTCTTGTATTTGCGGATGCTTGCAAGGGGCATAATCACAAGTGTGTATTTATCCTAGTAAGGGTAGTGCGCTAGCACAGGTTCACCCCCATAACACTTATCAAACCAATAAAGATTATTTAGCGGTACGAAGCGAAAGCTCTTGACAGAAACTCCCGTGTGTCCTCGAGAACGTTTGGTCACCATAAGTTATACAACCGGCTTGTCCTTTGCTCTAGAAAGGATTGGGCAACTTGCTGCAATTATTACTACTGTCTTTTATTTACTCGCACTTTATTTATTTGCATTATCAAATACCCCTGAAAACCCGTTTGCTAGTATTTACAGTGAATCCTTGATCAAAACCACTTGTCAACACCTTCTGCTCCTTGTTGGGTTCGACACTCTTATTTATCGAAAGTACTACGATACACCCCCTATACTTGTGGGTCATCAGTTAGCCAATGCCCTTGGCTAGGAACCTTGTTCACTGAATGCCTTGATCAAAGTAGAGCAGCCAAAGCTCTATGAAGAATTTGAGAAGTTTGGACTTGAGCTTGTTAGCCAGGAGTTTTTAGCCCGTCTTGAGCTTAAACCCACCTTGATGGATCAAATCAAGGAAGCTCAAAAAGGACATGACAGCATCGAAGGCATCAAGTGACGTATGGGTAGAGAAGAAGTACATGGGTTCAAGGTTGATGATAAAGGAGTCCTTTGGCACAATGGACGCATCTGCGTGCCTACCATCGATGACTTGAAGCAACTCATCATGAAGGAAGCTCATGGCACACCTTATTCCATTCACCCTGGAGGAACCAAGATGTATCAGGACCTCAAGGAGACCTTTAGGTGGCATGGCATGAAGCGTGATATTGCGTTCTTCATTGCTAGGTGTGATGTTTGTCAGCGTGTTAAGGTGAAACATCAACGTCCTGCTGGACTTCTGCAACCCTTGAAGATTACCGTCTGGAAATGGGAGGAAGTAGGAATGGATTTTATCACTGGACTTCCAACATGTGATCATGGTCACAACTCTATTTGGCTCATTGTTGATCGTCTTACCAAAGTCGCCCATTTCTTGCCAGTCAAAACCACAGATCATGGGAGGAAGCTAGCAGATCTCCACATATCTCAGATTGTTAGTCTTCATGGTGTTCCAAAGTACATCGTGTCGGATAGAGGCCCTCAATTCACCTCCCGATTCTGGAAGAAGCTGCATGAAGCCTTGGGTACCAATGTCTCTTTCAGCACTGCCTATCACCCCCAAACCAGAGGACAAACTGAGCGTGTGAACCAAATCCTTGAAGACATGCTCTGTGCCTATGTCCTATCTTATGGGTCCAAATGGGAAGATTGCCTCCCTTTTGCTGAGTTCTCCTACAGCAATAGCTACCAATCAAGTTTGCAAATGACCCCTTTTGAAGCTCTCTACGGACGCAAGTGTCGTACCACTCTCAATTGGTCTGAAACCAGAGAAAACCAAGTGTCCGGACCTGATATTATTTGCAAAGCCGAAGAACAAGTACAACTCATTCGTGACCGATTCAAGGCCACGGAGTCTCGATAGAAGAGCTACGCAGATCCGAAGAGTTGCGATCTGACTTTCAATGTTGGAGATTTTGCTTATCTTTGTGTCACACAACTTAAGGGAATGCAACATTTCCATGTGAAAGGAAAGTTAGCACCAAGATACATCGGCACATTCAAGATTCTAGCCCATCGAGGAGAAGTCTCTTATCACCTAGAGTTACCTCGTGAGTTGTCTGATTTTCATGACATCTTTCATATATCCCAACTCCGGAATTGTCTCAAAGTCCCCAACAAGCCCAAAGTGTTCGAGAACATCGACCATTGCTCAATTGATCTCAACCATGACTTAACCTATCGCGAGAGACCAATTCATATCTTGGAAGAATCTACCCGACTCACCCGGAGGCGCAAGATCAAGTTTTTCAAGGTCTAGTGGAGCAATCATTTTGAAAATGAAGCAACTTGGGAACGAGAGGATTACCTTAGAAGCGAGTTCACTTATCACTTTGAGTCTTAGCTTTGGAATCTCAGGACGAGATTCTTTTAAGGGGGGAAGGTCTGTAACAACCCACTTTTGTAACCATAGAAAACTGTGGTGTTTTTGAGCTGTGTAAAATTTGGAGCCAACAAAAACTTTTATTTCTTTGATGAATGTTCACTATATTTGTGTCCTTGATTCATGCTTGAAGTTTTATGCATCTTGTGGATTCTAGTTTGGACCTATTCCTTTTGAAGACCACCTTGACCCTTGTGATAAAAAACCCTAATAAGATCCCACCTCAAATTTTTGGCCAAGCACCTTTTTCCTAGACCAAATAAAACTCTCCTCTATTATATTGTGGTCTTTGGAATAAAACTCCACACCACAAAATCTGCCCATTGCCAAATTTCTTTTTCTTCTTCATTCCTTTCCTTATTCAAATTTTGAGTTTTTTTATCTCAAGTTTGATTGATTCAAATTCTTCACCTGATAAATCAATCTTTGCCCTAAAATCTCACCCCTCCTTTTTCTTTCACAATTTTCTTAGGCACATATCATTTTGACCACCACTTGGAACTTTTATAAAAATCCCTTTTCAAAATTTGTGGCACACAAAATCTCTTTGAAAATTTTGAACTCCTTTCAAAATTCAAAATACAGCCTTTGTTTGGATCAATTTTTTTTTAAAAGGGAGCAGCCCACTTCCCTCTTTTCCCTCTCTGATCTCTTCTCTCTCTCAAGCCCAGCCCAACCCTCTCCCCTCTCCTGGCATGATTCTCTCCCCTCTCCCTGTCCTACCGCCAGCGCCAGACCCGGACGAGCCAGGAATCTCTAGCGACCGATCCACCCTAGCCCGAGCGCCTCGACTCCTGCACGCGCATGATGCTAGCACCCCTATGTCACCTCGACACCACCACATGACGCCAACCCTCGCACGCCAGTTGGGCGACACCACCGCCTAGAGCACTCACCACGCGTCCCTACAGCTATAAAAGCCCCTTCCCGGCCTCTCACTCACCTTACTCCTCTCCACTCTCCTCCCCACACCACCCCAGAGCGCAGTCGCGCTGCACTTCTATCTCTCACTGAGGAGAGCGAGAACCAGCCCGCGGGTCACCGCAAGGTGACGAGCAGGTGGCCGCCCCTCCCAGCTCTCTCTCTCTTAGTGTCCTTCACCCCAGCGAGTTCCCCGGCGTTTTCTGGCCCTAACCCTGCCGTTCCCCTATGCCAGAGACCACCGTAGCCGCCACTGTCAACCCGCACCTAGGAGCTACGCTAGTAGGGAGCAGAGCCGCGCCGTTCGGAGAAGCCATCCCTACTGAAGATGCGCCTGCTACGGAGCCGACGCCCTGCGACCCCGCCGCCCGCTCACCGACGTCCGCTGGAGCATGCAGGTGAGCCGCCTCCCTAACCCAGCCCCCGCCTAGGGTTTCCGCCCCGTGCATGCTCAGCAGAGAAGAAACACCCCCGGCCATTGGATCCCCATCTAATCCGACGGCCTAGAGGCCCCAATACCCCTTCAGGTTTTAAGAGGCACTGACAGGTGGGTCCCGCATGTCGGGTTCAAACCTGATTTCCCACCACGCCCGGGAATGCTGTTGGGCCGGCCCACGTTCGCCCGCCTGGCCCAGCAAGCTTTCAGCTTGTTTAATTTTTTTCTGAAATAATGTTTGGCTTTTTTTTGACCGGGGAACCGTAGGGGAAGCCCCTATGGTGTAATTTTATAAATTAATATGTACAAACTATTACAAGGACATAGAATTGCAATCAGGGAGGAAAAAAGTGAAAACTTAGAATATTCATAATTATGAGAAGCAAGAAAGAATCCAATCCAGGAGTGGTTGCACTAGGCTTTTCTTCATTATATATTTGTGAAGTTGTAGATCATTTTGGAATCTCACGTTCCATCTGGCTATATTGGCCTCTTTATCCCTGAATATAATATTGTTTCTGTCTTTCCAGATATTCCAAGCCGCACAAACAAATACCTCCATGAAACATGGGCCATTGAACAAGCTTCTAGCTCTCTGAATTCTTTGAGAAATGGGAAGGGATTGAATCCAATTAATATGAATATTTGTCCAGCAAGCTAAAGCATATGGACATTCAAAGAATAGGTGGTCCCGAGTTTCAAGAACACATGTATCACAGAGGACACAATACTCATCTGATTCAATTGTCCAACTTTTTCTTTTCATGATATCTTTAGTATTAAGTCTGTCCATTAGAAGCAACCAAGCAAAAACCTTCAATTTTGGGAGACAGCGAGATTTCCATATGAATTTTAGAGAGATGTCCTCTGGGATCGCTCCGAAAGTATATTTATAGAATTTCGCCGAGGTGTACTGTGCAGTTCCCCAACAGAATGATCTTGCATCATTTGAGCTCTCTTCTCTCTGGAAGTCTTTACACCAAGCTTGAATTTCATTTAGTTCCTCAAAGGCCTGGACAGAGAGAGGCAGGGCAAATAGATTTATAGGAGTATTGTTTCCAAGGAATTGAGCAACTTAAATATCCTCATTTAGAGAATAAGAGAATAGTCTAGGATATTCATTGCATAGCAGCGTCTCTGAACCTTTCTTAGAATTCTAGAAATCTTTCCAAAAATTTGTTGATGTGCCATCTCCAATCACTACTGAAGAAACACTTCTGTAGGTGTTAATCAGACCAAAAATGTCTTGCCACCAAAATGAACCATGCTTTATTTGGGTATGAGGTGGGGAATCAGGGGAGTACAAGGACCAAACGAGCTTTACCCAAGGGATGTCCACTTTGCAATAAAATTTATGGAGCTGCTTCAATAGGAGTGCTTGGTTCTGAACTTCAAAGTTTATAATGCCCAACCTGCCTTTTTGTTTTGGACGGCAAACCAAAGACCAAGCCGCAAGTGACTGCGTAGAACTTGAATCTTCTTCCTTTGCCCATAAACAATGTCTTCTTGATCGATCAGCGATCTTTATAATTGATTTATGAATCTTCAATGGGCCAAACAGAATGTTTGGCTTTTGTTTAAATACTAAAAACTTCCAATTTCAATATTTTCAAAACCCTAAATCCAAATTTTGTAAAACCTATGCCAACCATTTATAAATTTTAGTATCTATCTATTAGTTCTAGCCCCTCTGCAGCTGCCTTTGTGATCATGGTGCAAAACTCAATTATAAGTGCATAATGTTGAGTAGTGTCCTTTTTTTCAAGTTTTGAATTGTAATTTTTTGCTAGCAGTTTTTTGTTTAAATTGTTAGAATTCCTTGAAAACAAAATACAATAGTTTAGTATTACCTATGCCTTTAATTAATCATTAGTCCCTTGTACTTTGTTTTGCCTAACTAAAATGGTATATTAATAATTGTTTTATGCATCCACTTGGAACCCTAACTTTTTGACAACCTCTTGCAAACCCTTTTTGTAAAAGTAAGACTTTAGCAAATTTTGGTTGTTTGTATTATTGTGTGAGTTATGCACTGCTGGTTTGGTATGTATGCTTGTGTGCTTATTTGTACCTCATTTTTCCTTCGCGATGCTAGAACCGACTGTTGACGAGTTTGGGGAAGAAGACTTTGAAGACTTCAAAGAGAACCAGGGACAAGCCATCAAAGGCAAGCCACCTTTACTTGTTGCATATCTTGATCCCAGTTTTAATTATGCAAGTTTTCCATGTTTATTCAAAGATGCATTGTTTTGTAATTGCTATTACCTCTTGATAGCGATTTGTTGGCGACTAGGTTCCACTAGTCACTTGTTATCATCTTTAAGAAGACACCCCCCATTATGCCTACTTACTCCATTGCTTAGTAGGGCTTGATGCTTAACATCATGTTTCCCCTTGTAGCCTTGTGGATCAAAATCTCTAGGTTGGGACACTCAAAACTTTGGGAAATGTTTAAAAACCTTGGGAAGGTTTGACCCTACCCAAGTGTATGTCTTGGAAAAAGAAGGGTTTCAAAGTTTCTATTGGAAAGGTTAAATGGAGATGTTGGAAGGAGTTTTTAAAAGAGCACCGCGTATAAGTGTTCGCCAAAACAACTTATTCCCGTGCAACCACATTACCTTGAAATGGGACAAGGATTAGTCTATAGTTTATTTGTCTGAGTATGGGCTACCTCACAACTCTATAAGGGTGTTTGATCCCTTGAAGCCGGGTTGCTAATTTATGGGGCAATACACCATAGTTGCCTATGGCCGAACGATACTATGGGTCTCTTGACGTGGCGATGGTGTCGTGGGAAAGTAGGCCACCATGGTGCCGGAGAGATTAAGCCCGTAGGGTAGGTGCCTATACTAGGAGGAATAAGCGAAAGACTTTGTTCAATTATCCGAAGTCTGCATACTTGTGTATGACGGTCCGTGGTAGAGTCCCGGTGGATTTATCGAATCTTGTGGGTAAAGTGTACAACCTCTGCAGAGTGTCAATCTATTCGAATAGCCGCGTCCTCGGTCATGGATGATTGGAATGGCCATACTTAACCTAGGCTAGTTTTTTATTTTCAAAAGTTTTTCTTGGAAAAAGGAGAAGAGGAGATGGTTCAGAGTGCCCATGGAGGTACTACCGTGGAATAACGAGTTGGATTAAAGGAAATGACTACTTGGGTCACCCTTCCTAGAGATTTTACTAAAAGTCGTTTCAAAAATGTTTTTCAACAATGATATAGAGATGTCGTAGGACATGTTTCTTAACATGCTATATCGACAAGAGAAAAAATAGAAAAAAAACAAACTTAGTATAGAGCCACCCTTGATACAAGCCATACTAGCATACCTCTTGCATTTTCTCTTCTTAGGTGGTTTGCGAGTACAATTCCACAATGTACTTATGGCTTTGTCCCTGGCTATTAACTTGTCAGACTTCGATGACTATGAGGAAGATGAAGGGTTCGATGACGACTTCGCGAACTAGGCCGTTCTCCTAGTCAGCTGCATGTAGGGTTTAAGGCATGACTTGGGCCCGACGATGATGCTGTTGTTATCCGCTGTGTTATTTGTTGAACTTCGCCTTCAAGGCATTTGATGTAAGACTTGGCCATGATGCCGTTGTTGTAAGACTATTTTAAATTCGGTTGTATGGATGTTGTACTTTGATTACCAGTTCCGCTATGTGGTTCACGACATGATGATCTTGGGGTCATGAACGTATGCATAACGGGTGTTTTGGATAGTCAGTCCGGGCCCCACAGTAACTATCTACTACTGAGATGTGCATAAACTTATGAGGGCATAGCCTAGCAAACTAACTCGTTCCAATGATCATCGAAGAGGAGTATCGAGTCACGGATTTCGATGAGGTCCGCCAAGAGGAAATCTTCGATTGCACCCAGCTCTTGGTCTATGTCTGAGTTTCAAATTGCAGGGCTTCACCGCTCTACTGCGCTTGCTCTCATCTTTTTGCCATAGTTCCTTGACTAGTAGAGATCTCCCTCTCGGTGGTTCGCCGACGTGCCAAATGAGCGTTTTGCTAGCAGTTCGAGCATGAGAGCTTGAGGGGCCAAGGGGAAATGAGAGGTGTGAGGAGTTCGGTGGATCATCGGAGGTATTTATAGGTCGAGGAGGTATAGGCGATAGTCGGTTCACGCCATCGACGTGTCACCGCCGTTGTCAGAGACGAAGACAACACAGAGATACATTAGGGTTTGAGGCGCTATGTTGTAACTTTGTAGAAAACCCCCTAGAGAAGGTGGCCTTATGTGTAAACGCGGGATTCTTTCGGTTGGGATGCTACTTGGCCAAGGTGTTGGGCTTGTCTGGTGAGTATGGTATGTTATTTTTTTCTTCTGTTTCTGTTTTCATTTTCTATTTTGAAATTTGTTAACATTTTGTTCTGGTTTGAATAATTCAAATATTTGAATTCTCATAGTTGTTTTTGAGAGGTATTTTTCATCCCTCAAAGGTAATTATAAATAGTTTTGGAAACTATTTTCACTACAAAACTCTATATTGAGCTTAAATATTATTAAAAAAATTAAATATATTTTGGTTCATAATTTTTATATTGAATCTCTCCTTATTACAGGATTGAGTAACTGTATCTGCTTTCTCACAAAGGATTTTCATTATGTCATTATGAATGGAATGGTAGCATTTAATTTCCTTGTAGGAAAGAATTTCAAGTGTTTATAAAATAGTCTGGAGGTATGAGTTTGGTCTTTAATTCAAAAATGGATCTTTTGAATTCTTCAAAATTTCCAAGGGTCATATCATTTATCTCTAGTATATGCTTTATTAATGTTTATAATATAGGAAGTACTTTCGTTTTAAGAAAGAATTTGGTATGAGAAAATATTTTGGTATATTGCCAAAAATGGAATCTAGTTCAAAATCTTTGTCTTGAGCTTCAAAAAATTTACATAGGCTTTATATTTTCACTCTTTTATTTGGAAAACCAAATAAATATTTTTTCATTCCTATCACAGCATGAAGATCAAAATAACAAATGGTATTTTCTTATTTGCGAGCAATGTCAAATGAATTTCCTTTTATTTTGAGAAGTACTTTATAATATCCTTGACTACTCAAAATTGAGTGAATATATTTATAAATAATTTGGAATTATAGATTATTTCTAGTTGGAAGGAAATATGTGGAATTCATTCCTATGATTTTTTCGTAATAGTATTTTGGTGACTTGGTCACATATACGAATATGGACATTGGTCATCTCCACATTTTACAAATTTTAATTTTTGTTCTTGTCAAGGCAACATATATTTAGAAAATCTTTTAATTGAAATTTGATACCAAAGCGAATTGGAATACTTAGTGTCCATCAGATTCTGAATACACTTGATAATGTGCAAAGGTAAGTGTGAATTGATTAATATTTTGATAAGTACTTTATAAGATCTTGTATGTTCCAATTTGAGTTGAGTGTCTTATAAAGAATTTAGATATGGTCTTAAGTAGATTTTCTGTTGATAAGTTGAGATGATATGATTTTGATAATGATCTTATCACAGAAGAATTCTTTGTGTATTTTACCCAAGTGAAAATATATTGGACAATCATTCTTGCAATCTTAAGACAAGGCTTAGCTTTGCTTCTCCCCTTTTTGGTCTGAAGTTTGTCACATCATAGCAGTCAAGTGAAATGTGAGTTTAGAGGATTATGATTTAATTCTTCATAGGATAACACATAGAATTGATTCACGAATGTGTGAGGTATGGTCCCTCTCAACACAACTCTTGAGTTTGGGAATTTTAATTTAATCATATAGGTTTTCTTGCAATGAGAGGATTACTCCTAAGATTGTCTATATAGAGTCAATAACTACACATATAAACATAGAGTTGATCCATTCTCTACTCACTAACACATTACACAAAGATATGCCCTAGTTTGGAATAGAGTATACATCATCCACTTAATCTCCCTCTTGAATTAAGTAGAAATTCTACTCATTAAAATGTTTGAAAAGATAGAATGATTTATGAATGGCTTTAATAAGACTGTGATCAGATATGTTTAAGTAGTCTAGTGCACTCTTCCCCATAATAGTATTTATGTCTATCACGATCTACTAGTGTTACAACTAAGGTTTTGATCCTCTGGATCAAACTCTACTTCTATTTCTAGTTTTATTGTTTTATTTTATCAACCTTTGTAGCGAGCTAATCCAGATGATGAAGTTGTTCTATCCTTCTCCTCATGTTCTTTCTTAGTTCTTGATTTCCCTCCATCTGAAATCTCTCTCAACTAAGTGATTGTGTGGAAAAGTGTTTGTACCTCTCACTCAGCATTTGGCCTGAGTGTGATTCTTATGAGCTTTGCTCTTCAGGTGTGTGAGTGAGTCGGTTTTGTCCTCTATTTATAGGTTGAGGAAACTTGAGCGCCAAGGTACCTAAGGAAACTTGGTGGCCAAGGTACCTATGTGGCATTATCCACTTGGAATCTTTATTTCTGATCATGACAAGTGGCATTTGTCACTAGATGGGATTTGAGTTGAATTGGACATGTGAGTTAATTTGCATATTCAAGTTCAAACTTGAATTACAAATGCGGAAAGTTTAGTTTTAGTCTTTCATATTAATTAAGTGAAAACTTAATTAACAATGTGGATGATCATTAAGGATCTAAAGATGGTTTTAGTTCTAATGGCCATGATTTCTCATGGCATGATCTTTTGAGTTTCAAAACTCTCAAAGTTCATTTTATTTAGATAGTTCAAACTATTTTGTGTAATGTAAATGATTTTTGTTTTGTTAGATTCAAAATATTTAAGAAGTTGTGAATTTACCACAATGCATGGTTATTATGCACTATAGCCCTTATGGGTTTCCATATTTTTGGATAAGGTGTTATGAGTGAAATGAATTCTACACAGAGTTGATTTTTAATCATTTGAGGGTTTTATAATTTGGATAAATAAGAACAGATTAGATTAAGACTGGGAAGATCGTGATTTGATGATTTACTTGATACTTGACTTATTGTCAAGCACAAGTGATGGTTGGAAATTGTGACATTTAAGATATATCAAAATAAGGTAAAAGGTGAAATGATTTGTTTCTTGTTTCGTAGGAATTGTGTTTGTGTTATTGTCTAGTTCTTACTTACGGATCTTACTTCTACCTTCCTATCATAGAAGTTTACCAAAGGTCCATCGAAGTTTACAACACTCTACTTGATTAACTAGTGCTAAATCACGATACGAACCTATTACAATATAATGGTTTTGTCAAGGAAAAAGTCTATTCTCAACCTTAACTTGTAGAGGAGCCCAAAACTTTGAATCACGGTCCGTCCACCAAACTACTAAACCTCTATCTAAATTAAACCTTACACCTATTTCTACTCCAAAAATTAATATTAAATCGCGACACTCACTGACAATATGTATGGAACCACCTGTCATATCCATCTCTTCATGGAATCTCTCACATTCAAGCCAATCCAACCTCTCATTACGGCATAGCATGAAGCCACTATATCTTGAGCTCGAGGCCCACATGGCGGTGTCATGGGCTTCTTTATATTCCTTGTGTCCGCAACCACGAACTCAATCATGTCACATGCGTATGTGGCATGGAGTTCGCACCCGTGCGTTGTGCTGGCGCAACGCTCTTATGGGCATGTCGTCGTGTTTGTGTGTCCGTGGCCAGTAGTTTGAAACAATGCTTGTAATAGCGTGGGGTGGTGCATGTCGTGTTGTCGACGTCATTGTGTCTGTGGCATGGAGCTAAAACTCGCATGCCTGTGCTGACACAGTCTGATGCCGCTTGTGTCGTGTAAGTCACAGTTGTCTCCATCCGACGGTCATGGGCACGTCCCCATGCGCGTTGGCATGATGCGTTGCCTCTCGTGTCATTGGGCCCATCATGGCTGAGGATGTGTCCGTGTGCATGCTCCCCGACAATGGCGTTGTTGTCGTACCCATAGTACGCTCCCGACAACAGCGCTAAAATGTGTCTTGACAACCACAAGTTCAGTGGATCGATTATAGAACTTATTTATAAGTAATGAATGTCGAACCCACGAGGAGCTGAAGGTATCGGCTAACGAGAATGGCAAATAATTAACAATAAAATATGCAAATATTTTATTTTGTATTTGTTTGTTCCTGGAATGTAAATTGTAGAAAAAGCAAAATAACTCTTTTTAGAGAAGGGTCAATCCTCTATGAAGTAGAAGACAAGCCAAATGTCTGTTCTTATAGGTAAAAAGCGTCCCCAAGGGTGGCATGTATTTACTTAGCATATACAATTCCACATAAAATCTTATCAGGTTTTAGTCTTATTGGACGAAGCTTTAAACTAGGTGCATCCACATACATGAGCAATTACACCACTAATGATTGATCCTAAGGCCACATATATACATGCGCACACCAAATAGTTATTAAGATATAAATGTCCAATCATCATCTAAGATTTTTGGTTATGCAACCAAGAACCGTCATATTGAAAGTCCAAGGATTGAGACACAATTTCATCCCCGGCCTATTTTTGTTCTTGCTTGGGTGCGAAAGTGGAAGCCACAGACTGACTTTGATACCATCTCCAAGGGATTACCTCCTCATAGATCCAAGGGGTTTTAATGTGGGCGCACGTGGACGCCACTGTGGAGCCGCAAAGAGCATGATTGATCGGTTACTGGAAGCCAATGCTACATTCTTTAAAGAGCACAGTCATTTAGATCAAATTCTATCGAGTCCTGCAGATACATTGAACATTGCATAAGAGATGTATAATGCAAATGTTTGTAATGTAATTTTGAAGTTTTCTTCTCGAGTTATAGTTTCTCGCGTTAGAATCTTTGGGTGAATCTAATGCCTTTGTGGCTGTATCGGCTACTCAATTCAGAACACATGTTTGTGCATTTACCGCAGTTGTGCGTTTACCGCAGCTTTTGTGTTATACTTTTTATCAGCAAGTATATGGGCTGAAGCCCTCGAGCGTAAATATGAAAAGTTGAATACAGAGTATGAAGAACTTATCTTTTATTTATATGCTGAATGTAAAGATACATGTGGGAGTAGCCCAAGGAACCCGACCGGTGGCCTGTGTTTTGGGTTCAGAGGACCTTGACCCAATAACTTATGGCTGAATAGCCTTATTTAACTAAATCGGCGTTTTTGGGCTAAAAAGTCTTTATGTATTTTCTCTTAGGCGGTAGGAGTCCAAGACTTGTTTGGTGTAGACTTGTTCGGGTCCTCTATAAGGACCCAAATTTTCTTTGCTTCAGGTGTGTTGTCGATTGCTTTGTCTGGCATAGATCGATTTGTGGTAGATGATGTGTTGCGCTCCAATTGCTCCTTTGGTCCTCCATATTCGGCTGTTGTACCAAATGTTTGCGCCATCTTGTGGAACTCCTTGTTGCAGATGTCGGAAAGCTCGATGCTTCATTTTACTGTGATTATTCTATTGGGTCCTGGCATCTTTAGTATAAGATACGTGTAGTGAGGTACTGCCATGAAACGCGAAAACGCGGGTCGTCCGAGGATCGCATGATATTGAGATGGCCAGTCCATGACTTTGAACTCCAGCTTTTCTTGCCTGAAATTGCAGCGACTTTCAAAACAGATGACGAGTTTTATTCGACCCAATGGGTAATTCGCTCTTCCAGGGACTATTTGTTGGGATTCAGTGCAAATAACAGAAAAAATTGCCTACGCAACCCCGAATTTCCCAAGATCTATCTAGGAGTAATGTTGTAACGATTAACAGAGATTCGGAGACATACCCTCGTAGACTGAACATGGGGATTACGCTCCCGCATAAGCGTTGATGATGAAGCCGATGTAGCCGACCTTAAGGTCATGAAGAACTCAATGCCACGACGCCTGTGCAACAATTTAGTGCCGCACGTGTAGCACCTCGTAGTACTAGTATACATACAGTGAACGATGACTCCTTCCGGATCTCGGATCCAGCGAAGATTGCGGAAGTAGACCAGTTTGGATCTGATCCAGAATTGCTGTAGCACTTTGGCGTGCAGCGGTGGAGTCGCCCTCGCTCCTACGCAGCCCTTTGGGGAGCCACATGAGAGAGAGAGAGAGAGGAGAGTGGTGGCGCATGAGGGGGAGAGCTCTTCCAAGGAGCTCCCTCAATCCACATGTGTCAAACTCTCCTCCAGGGGGGCCTTCATATAGGGGGATGGGGGGAGACCTTACCCCCCACCAACAAACCTCTAGGGCCGGTGGCCAAGGGAGGGGCTAGGGCCGGCGTCTGCCTTAGCATGCCCCAAACCCTAACCCTAGGGCCCCCCAGGCGCATGGGCCCCTTGGGGCCAATCTGGGGTGGCCTGGCTGACCCCCTACTCTCCTTCAAGGAAGGGCTCAATTAGGTGGGCTGCCTTTATTAATTAATTAAATAATGTTTTAATAATATTAATTAATTAATATCAATTACTTTATTACTTAATTCCCCGTCGCTCTGAAACTCCTTCCGGAACCCTGCGAACAACTTTCGGATCTCCATGGAACTTTTCCAACTTCCTACTGTCAACATTTTGACAATTCTAGATATACCAAAACATATTAATGTCATCGCACCCTTAAGTTTATTACCCTACAGTTCAGGAATACTCCAGACATTACAGAGACTTCTCTTCGGTAAATGATCATCGATCGGATCTGGATATCCGTGATGATCCCTGTGCATTCACGAAGGACTTCTGTTGTTGAACCGTAAATGTCAATGTCCTATTCCTTTTGTTTTTGTGATACTTGCAATATCCGAGACTTGATCGTTGGTATCTCTATACCCAGTTCAATCTCGTTACTGACATTGCCATTTACTCATTCTGTGATATTCCATCTCCGTGACCTAGTCACATGTCGCAACATTGGATGAATCTCACCGAGTGGGCCCAGAGTGATGAGGGTTAAACTCGACAAATGTCCTAGATGAAGGACTTAGGATCGGGGAGATAGGGCGTTGGATGAACTCAAAAGTGAAATCAGTCAAACGAGGTGGATATGAAAGTAAACGTGGGTGTAAAACCTGGCTTGCTTTCAATCTGTCCCACACCGTCCCCTCCTGGCCCCTATATATAGATGGCCAGGTCTCGAGGATCGGGTGGGATCCGACACAGATTACAATATCGACATACGGTAAGAACTCGTATCTCGACTAGCATTACAATTGGGCCTAGCTTAACGGACCTCAGGGGTACTCAACTGACGGGCTCTATTATCTATACCCTTGTCAGTAGCCCCTGAGATTCTACCAGAATTGGAGATTCGGGTTGAATCTCTAATCTTTTAAATCTTCGACTTGATCATTTCTTCGACTTCTTCATATCTTCAAATCTTCGAATTGGTCTTTCAACTTATAATATCTCGCAAGGGGTTTTGATGAACAAGCCTGACAACACTGACGGATCAAGAGGTCAGTTAACTGCCGGAACAGATACTTGTCACCTACTTCAAATTCAATCCCCTTGGACTTGAATTTGGAAAACCGGTCAAATCCATTCTTTTGCCGCATTTAGGACTTACAAAGAATGAATCCCAGTGGTTCTCAGGGTACCCAGTGCGTCCACCAGGATTTTTCTTTGCGTCGTAGACATGGATACATACCAGCAGAGCGCATCCATGTGCGTATATCGGGCCACACAGGACGGATCCCTGGGGTCTTACCTTCGTGATATATTTTAATCACGGCATTCGAGTTTTGTCGCGATGACGCAACTCGAGGATAATATGTCGCAGCCTTGTTTGACTGATTCAGAGTATGAAATATTCGAATTACTTTAACTTTGAATCAATAAAAAGTTCCCTCCCGATGGGAGTAATGAAGCTTTCTGAATTTTCTTTCTTTGCTTCAGTATTCATGAAAAATTTCATCAGGTGCGCGCCCAGCGCTCCCGATGGGAGTAGCCCCCGAGGCTATAGCCGAAATTTTTGGGTATAAGCTCAAGAACATGGATAAACCTGTGCTTTATACTTCTTCTTGCGTCATTTGTCGACTTCTTTCACTTTTGTAATGGATTCCTCCTCTTCCAATTTTGCAAGCCCCCAAGTCGAAGACAAGGTGAACTTGTGCTTCTTTGTCAAATATTTCTTATTTCCTGCTATGGTCGCTTGCTATGTTGTGATTCTCTCTTTCTTCTTCTTTTATTTTTTTATGCATCTTTTTCCTGGATACATTGACCTTTCTGTTATCGTCTGCTCTGGGTAGCATATAAGAGCCTGTAAATATATTTTGGACCTTTACCCTTGTAAAGGCCCATTATACGTGCTTATAAATAAAGCACGTCCGGCGATGGGTAAAAACCATAATCCAGTCTTTTAGCTTTTCCGCCGCATCATCTTCCCCCCCTTAAACTCATCTAGGGTTTCTTTTTCCCAACTTCTGCCTCCATGGCTGATGTGAGTGGATCTCGTTTGGACATCGGCGCCCCAGTTGAGAAACGGGGTCGCGATCGCCCTCGCGGTAGCAAGAACAAAGCTACCGCCACAACTCTGGTGGCTTCATCGTCTGCTCCGGTGAAGCGACACCCCGGCCGTCCGGTCGGGAGTAAGAATAAGCCCAAGCTGGCTCCTGCTGCACCAGGTCCAAGTGCTCCTTCTCCTGATGCTTCTTCTTCTTCGCCCAAAATCTATTCTTTCTTCTGCATCTGCAACGCGCAGTGCCATGAAATTCAACGCCTGCCACTGAAATTTACTAAATTCATGGATGGGCGAGAACTGCGTGAAGCAGTTCTCCGTGAACACTCTGGTGGAGGAACCCCATACGAAGTGGAGGTCTGGTACGATGGCGCTGGTGAACAATTCTTCAAGGGCGGCTGGTCGCGATTTGCGGAGGATCATGACCTCCATCAGGGGTTCTTCATGACCTTTGATTTCCATGTTGGCACATCGAAGTTCGACGTGAGAATCTACGATGGCACCCAGTGCCAGAAGGAGTATGAAGCCAAAATGTAGTTTCACTAGTTTTTTCCTTTATGTAATCCAGTTGTTTCTTCGTCGTGCTTATCTGTAATAAATAATCGTATCGGAATTATGTGTTTATGAATAGACCATGGGAATGAATCATGGTTCCGAGGTATGTGCATTAATATTTTATCGGGTTCCTTTGAACCGTATATGGTGCTGTCGAAATATCGGGTTGCAACCAACCTTGTAGTATGTCGCAGATAGTCACAAAACTTGTTAATATTATTTCGTACAACTCGAGGGTCTTAGCCCCCGAGTGTAAAGTAAAATATTGTCGATTTGACCCAATGAACCCGACCTATGGCCTCATGTTCTGGACTCAGAGGGTCATAACTCGAAAAACTCCTTGGTCGCCTTATTTCGCCTATGCATAGAACCGTCGTAGTTGCTCTGCATTCCACGGGTCACTCTCATCCTTCCCCGTTTTCTTGTCTTGTAGTCGATAAGCTCCTCAGGGTATTACTTCTGTCACAATGTAAGGTCCCACCCATGGGGACTCTAGTTTTCCATGGCCATCTTGCTTTAGTCATAGTACTAGATCTCCCACCACAAAAGATCGTGGACAAACTCGACTACTGTGGTAGTTTCGTAGATTTTGCTGATATTGAGTAGCTCTAGCAAGCGTTACATCTCTTGCTTTGTCAAGTGCATCAACATCATCCTGAAGTGCTTATGTGGAAGTTGCCTCATCGTATGCCGCGATTCTTGGAGCTTCATGAGTTATTTCAACTGGAAGCACAACTTCTGTGCCATGGACCAGGAAAAAGGGTGTTTCTTGAGGAGCTGCGTTGGGTGTAGTTCGTAGACTCCAGAGCACGGAGGGTAGCTCATCTACCCAAGCGTGCTTGGCTTTCTCAAGGGGTGCCAACAGCCGTTTCTTTATCCTGTTGCATATTAGGCCATTAGCTTTTTTGACTTGCCCGTTTATTTTCGGATGTGCTACAGATGCAAATTTCAATTTGATTCCCAATCCTTCGCAATAGTCCTTGAACTCCTTTGACGTGAAATTTGTACCATTTTCTGTGATTATGCTGTGTGGTACTCCGAAGTGAAAGATTATAGACTTGATGAAATTTATTGCGGCTTTAGAATCTTAGGTTGTTACTAGGGCCGCTTCTACCCACTTAGTGAATTTGTCGACTGCCACCAGCATATAAACGTGCCCTCCTGGCCAGGATTTGTGCATTTTTTCCACCATGTCGAGACCCCACTGCGCAAAGGGCCAAAATAATGGTATTGGTTGTAACTCTGCTGCTGGCGCATGTGGCCGAGATACGAACCTTTGACACGCTTCACACTTTCAAACTATATCTTTTGCGTCCTCGATGGCTGTTAACCAATAGAATCCTGCTCGAAAGGCTTTGGCCGCGATAGCTCTGCTACTCGCGTGATGTCCACACACTCCTGCATGAATATCCTTTAAGATTTCTTGTCCTTCTTGAGGAGTGACGCATCATTGCAAGACGCCTGATATACTTTCTTATATAACTTTCCTTGTAACATGACGAAAGCCTTGGATCGTCGTATTATTCTTTTTGCTTCTACCATGTCTTCGGGTAGTGTTTTGCTTATCATGTATGCCAGATATGGTTGCATCCAAGTTTCTTCTATCATCATGACTTCTTCTGGTTCTGCTGCACTTGTTTTTCCAGCCCCCGAGCCTGTTGTTTGTCCCTCTGTAGTCGAGGTTTTGCTGTTTTTTATTGATCGCTCTATAATTTCCTCCCAAAAGACTCCTTGTGGTACGGGCAAACATTGGGACCCGATGTTTGCTAAATTGTCGGCCTCCTTGTTGCTGGCTCTGCTGACGTGCGAAACTTCGCATCCATCGAATGTTCCTTCGAGATAGGAGTATAAGTTTCTGTACGCTGTCATGTTGACGCTGATGGCGTCGCATTTATTCATTACTTGTTGGACGACGAGGTTCGAGTCTCCAAATATTTTAAGTCGAGTTGCTCCACAAGCTTTTGCCATTTTCATTCCATGGAGCAACGCCTCGTATTCGGCTTCATTATTAGAAGCTTGGGGAAAACTCATCCGTAACACATATTTCAATTTGTCGCCTTGTGGTGATATCATGACTACGCCTGCTCCTGCACCTTGGATTCTTTTTGAACCGTCGAAAACATCGTTCACACACTCAATAAATCTATAGGACCTGCACTTTGTAATTCCAACCACTCTGCTATGAAATCTAGCAGAATTTGTGATTTGATTGCCTTTCGCTTTTCGTACGTGATGTCTAGGGGTGATAATTCCATTCCCCATAAAGAGACACGTCCTGTTGCCGAAGGGTTGTTCAATATATTGGATAGTGGTGCTTCGTTGACCACTATAATTGGGTGCACCGCAAAGTATTGCCGTAGTTTCTGAGCCGTTGTGAAAACACTGTATGCAAGCTTTTGATAGTGCGGGTACCTTTGCTTTGTTGGAGAGAGTACTTCGCTGATGAAATAGACTGGCCTCTGAACGCCGTGAGCTTTTCCTTCTTTGCTTCTTTTGACTACCAGTATTGTACTCACTACTTGATGTGTTGCTGCAATGTATAGTAGTAGTGGTTCTTTTTCCTTTGGTGCGACCAACACCGGAGGTGTGGAAAGCACTTTTTTCAATTGTGCAAAAGCTATGTCTGCCTCTTCTGTCCATTTGAATTTATCCTCTGATTTTTTCATCAATTCGTAGAAGGGAAGAGCTTTTTCCCCTAGTCTTGCGACGAATCGACTTAGTGCCGCAACGCGTCCTGCGAGCTTCTGTACATCGTGCAACTTTGTGGGTTTGCCCATTGTTAATATCGCCTGTATTTTTTCTGGATTTGCTTCGATTCCTCTCGCAGATACTAGGAACCCTAGGAGTTGTCCTGCAGATACCCCAAAAGAACATTTTGTCGGGTTGAGCTTGAGCTTGTACCTGTTTAAGTTGTCGAAAGTTTCTTTTAAATCACTGATTAAGGACTCCTCTTCTCTTGTTGTAATGACCACGTCGTCGATGTAGACTTGGATGTTTCGTCCTATTTGACTTCCGAGGCAGTTTTGCATCATCCTCTGATCAGTTGCTCCTGCGTTTTTTAGGCCAAAAGGCATGACTTGGTAGCAGAACACGCTGTAAGGTGTTATGAAAGCTATTTTTTCCTCATCTTCTTTCTTCAACTTGATCTGGTTGTAGCCAGAATATGCATCCAGGAAGGAAAGCCTTTTGCACCCTGCTGTTGAGTCAATTATCTGATCAATGCGAGGTAGAGGGAAGGGATCCTTTGGGCAGTGCTTGTTGAGAGACGTATAGTCGACACACACTCTTTGCACATCCGTGTTTTTCTTGGGGACTATAACTGGATTAGATACCCAAGTCGACGATTTGATTTCCCGGATGAACCCTGCATTTTCTAGCCTGTGCAGTTCCGATGCTATTGCCTTCCTTTTGGGTTCATCGAATCTTCTCAATGGTTGCTTGACTGGTTTTGCTTTGGGATCGACATTTAGTGCATGCTCGACAAGTTCCCTGGGAACCCCTGGCATGTCTGAAGGACACCAGGCAAAGATTTCCCAGCGCTCACGGAGGAACTCGATGAGCGCGCTTTCCTATGCAGGATCCAAGTTTACTGCTATAGAGGTAGTTTTGCTTGGGTCCGTAGGGTGGACCTGGATTTTGTTCGAGTCTTGAGTTGCATCGAAAGCCTGATCTGGCACGGATCGCCCGACGTCGGGTAGTACGTTGTGGTCAGTTTCGCCTTTTAGTCTCGCGTATTCTGCTATCATGCCAAAGGTTTGCGCCAGTCTGTTGAATTCTTTGTCACAGGTGTTGGATACTTCAAAGCTGCCCTGCACCATGATTGTTCCTTTGGGTCCTAGGATCTTGAGTGTAAGATACGTGTAATGAGGTACTGCCATAAATTTTGCAAATGCTGGGTGCCCCAGGATTGCATGATACTGTGAAGGCCAATCCATAACTTCGAATTCTAGCTTTTCTCTACGATAATTGTTGCTATTTCCGAAGCAGACGTCGAGTTCTATTTTCCTGAGAGGGTAATTTGCGCTTCCTGGTGCTATTCCGTGGAAAGAGCAATCCGTTGGCTTTAAACTTTCCAGTGAAATGCACATTGCCCTCAGACTTCTCGCATATATCAGATTTATGCCGCTTCCTGCATCCATGAATACTCTCCCAATGTCGTATCCCCCTATTTGTGCTTTTAGTACCATTGGTGCATGCCCTGGCCTAGGAACTTTCCTTGGGTGGTCTGCTCTGCTAAATTTAACTGGTTGATCGGACCATTTTAGATACTCTGTAGTAGCTGGTGGCGACGATATTGCCAGGTTGACTTGTCTTGATATGCTCTTCCTCTCTTTCTTTGACTTTGGTACTGGTTGAATCATTGCTGATATATATATATCTTTGACTCCAGCTGCTTTGTGAGTCGCTGCATTTGATATCCTTGACTCGTGATTTTTCTTCCTTGTCGTGTTCCTTGGCTTGAATCCATGGCGTTTTGTAACCTTAGGAAGGTTCTGCAATCCTTCATCTGGTGGTTGGAGACTCTTTTCCCGTCCAAGTACGCGTAATGCATGCGACAAGGACCATATAGCATATCTTCTGCTGAGGGACCCGAGTACCTTGGTTTCTCCTTTCCCCTGTTGTCTCTTGCCAGAAACTCTTTGTTTTCGTAACCTTCCTTGTTCCTTTCATCGTATCCCGTGGCTATCTGATTTCGTCTTCCATGGTTGTCGCCATTGCGGTACTGTCACCTTTGCCTTCTGGATTTGTCGACTTCCGGTGAACGTCCCCTTTTGTTGTTATACGCGTCTTCTCCGTCGGCAAATCTGTTAGCTATCTCTATTAGTTCTAAAACTGTTCTCGGCTTTATTCTTCCTATCTCTTCCACGAGGTCTGAGCGACGAAGTCCGGCTGAAAAGGCGCCTATTGCTCTTTCATCGGAGACGTCCTCTGCGGAGTTTTTAATGACACTCTAGCGTTGTATATAAGAGCGCAGAGTTTCATCTCTTTCCTATATGCACGATTTAACTTCTTCCAATGACGCTGGTCGCTTGTATGTTGAGCGAAAATTTCTTGCGAATTGGCTTTCTAGCTCCCCCAACTTCCGATGGAATCGTTGGGTAGGGTATTTAACCAGGACCGCGCTGCACCAGTGAGGTGTAACTGCAAACTTTGCATTGTTGTTGCTCTTGTTCCCCCTAGTATTTGTACTGCTTGTAGATAGTCTGACAACCATAGCGTTGGTTCCTGTGACCCATCATACTTTTCTTGATCATGTGGTAACTTAAATCCTTTGGGTACTCGCGTTTTGCGAACCCTGCGGGTAAAGCATAGCGCGCCCATCTCTTTTTTGTCGTCTTCATAGTTTTCTTCCCTCCACGCGTAACGTGAGTTATTTACCCTTGCTTGTGCTATTATGTTCCTTGTATCCTCCTTCCTCTTTTGGCTTTTCTCGTCTTCTAAGGACTCGCTAGTTTCGTTCTGCGAAGATTTGCGCTTGACCTCTTCTTTTTTCCTTTCACTGCGGTGAGTCGACTTTTTCTCTGAAATGTTTCCCATTAGCTTTTCTTCTACTAACCCGAGGATCCGTATCGCAGCTTGATGCATTTGTTCCCGTGGGTCACCAGGTTTTGGTTGCGTGGTTAGTAGGTATGCCTGTGCTGCTATCAATGCTGCTTCTGGTGTTTCTTGCACGAATTCTTCCTCCTCTTCTGGTTGGTTCGCGCTTGGGCTTCTCATATAGCTTTCTTCTCCTACACGTGATGTTGTGCTTCTATTGTGCTTCGGGTCTTTGTGCCTCTCCATGCTGGATTCTGATGAGTTGGTATATTCGCTCCAATATCCTTCACTTGGTGTGCTATTGTAATCTGGGCTTCTCGTAATCATATCTCATTCCTGCCTTAGCTTTTTCCTGCACTGGTGTAGCGCGTATTGGTACCCCATTAAAACTTCTCTTCGTGAATCTGCTGGTACATTAGTCCCGTGGTTAACAGCTATCATGATCATTCTCCACTCTCCGGTGGAAACGTGCACTTTCTCCTTCTCTTTCTTGCCATTGCTCCTTATTTTGTTGACTTGCATGTCGACCTCCTTGTTGCCAGTGTGATTGTTTTCTTCTTCTGCTACTTCAGTGATGATAACGCATAATTGGTGTACGCTCCTGGAGACGCCGCTGCTTCTGCTGGCGATATCCCTTGATTTGTCCACTGCTTCTTCCACAATGGTCTCTTGTCCGATTTGGTCGGGTTCCTCTAATTTTCCCTGCAAATTTTCTGTTGCTGCTAAGCTGACTGGTGAGTTTGCCTCACTAGAAGAGCCTACAGATGATCCAGATGCTGTCATCCTCTCTGTTTTGCCTGCCGACGGAGCTGATTTCGTCGGATCCGAAAGGCGGGTTAAACCCGAAGGTCCGATGTAGAAGCTTAGACTTCCGAACGTCAATTCCATCTCTTGATTTTCGTCGACTTCTGGATTGCTATTGGCTGAAAGCGAAAAAGCCGTCAAATTCATGATTCCAACGCCCATGACCCCACGGTCGGCGCCAATTGACGAGGGTTAAACTCAACAAATGTCCTAGATGAAGGACTTAGGATCAGGGAGATAGGGCGTCGGATGAACTCGAAGGTGAAATCAGTCAAACGAGGTGGCTATGAAAGTAAACGTGGGTGTAAAACCTGGCTTGCTTTCAATCTGTCCCACACTGTCCCCTCCTGGCCCCTATATATAGATGGCCAGGTCTCGAGGATCGGGTGGGATCCGACACAGATTACAATATCGACATACGGTAAGAACTCGTATCTCGACTAGCATTACAATTGGGCCTAGCTTAACGGACCTCAGGGGTACTCAACTAACGGGCTCTATTATCTATACCCTTGTCACAGAGTATCTTTCCATCACGCGGAAGAACAAATCTCACTCTTGATGCACACGCCTCAACATACTCCATTGGAAAACCCAAGAGACACCTTTTCAGTCACCCTGGTACGATGTGACGGTTGATGCAATCAAAGCTTCCTCCAGAAGTAGTGATTAAACATGATCTAATGATCTAAGGATTAGGTTACAACATTTATTATTATCGCAACATGAACATCGTGACGTGATCATGTTACATAATAATAATGGGTATGTCCATCATGGCATTTACACAATTGCATGAACCTCATTGTCAATTAGATGTATTTGTCACATGATCCGGAAATTGATCATCAGTTGACCAATGAACTAGTATAGAGGTTTACTAGGGACTCTTGGTTGTTTAATACCACACGTGTATCGGTGTTTTCCGACTGACATAGTTATAGCATAGTATTAAACTTATTATGAACTATATGAAATATGCAAATAAACTATTTATTATTTTCCTCTAGGGCATACTTCCTTCAGTATCCCACTTGCACTAGAGTACAAATAATCCAGCTGCATTCAATCATGATATCAGTCATATGTGTTCTTGATCATGCTTGCTCGTGAGAGAGTGTTTCAACGATATGTACAATTCAGACCTTTATATTCTTTGCAACTTGTCAACCAGTTTGACATTATCCCATCATCAAATGATGTCATTAAAGTATATATGTTTTGGCATAAGAGTGAGACTTTGTATTCTAGTAATGGCATTTGATCAGTAAAAAGGAACTTTCTTTGTCGCCATACCAGAAACACACTCATTTAGAAGACAAATTTTCTAAGCCATAACATTATACTTGCCACTTTCAAGTAGCCTCTAACTTTTCAATTTATGTAGATTCAATCAGAAGTTCAGAGTGCATCTTTGATGTCTAACCACACTTCCATTTATATAAGAAATTTATTTTGCAAATTTCCAAACCCAGTAAACTCGCACTTGCGGCCAAGCTTACTTTTATGTTAGAAATATGTCCTTAGTTCTACCTGGAACCTTAAGGACGAACTTTTCTTCAATGATCCAAATCATTCCAGAACTTGTTCTTCAAACTTATCCATTGTTCAATGATTCTCAAATCATTCTAGAACATGCTCTTGTAACAAGAACTCGTGTCACATTATCTCGTGTACATAACATGGTTTTAGATGACGTTCACAACATGGCACATCTATCAACCACTATTATAGTACTGAGTTCCAACTCAATATTTTACTTAGCAATTCCATCATTCAAGAATTTCCTCTCTAACTTGTTCCATTTTGGACTTCCAGAATTTCGACTAAGAAAACATTCCGACTTAATGATATTGAACATATCAATCTATCTCTATGGATATCAATATTTTTTCCATTTATCTATTAATATCATTTATTAATATTTGTTAATACCAACTAGTCCATTCATAATATGTCATCCACATATAAGAATGTCATCAAGCTCCCACTCAAAAATATGTCGGTTACATATTATGAGACAAGAAAGCCTCTCATAGCTCCCACTCATAAATATGTCTTGTACATATAATGATGAGAAACTATTTAATTTAGCTCCCACTCAGTTTAATCTAAATTGTAGGTTTTCTTTATATTTTGGACAATTCCAAAATCCTTTGATCATCCATCAAATCGAGATATCTAGTTTTGCGATATTAATTTCCAAAAGGTTTGCAAAAATTTGCCTTTTCTTAAATGAATTTTAAGAACTTGCAATTTTGTCAACCTAGTGGTTTTAATTACCTAAAAGACTTAAGCATTGCTACACATTGTAGTCAACTTATTGAATTTGTCAAAAATATAGTTTTGTGACAAATCGTGCTTTCATGTCCTTCTTTTAGAAGTTTCATTTCTTCCTTATAATCTTGCATTATTCTGGAAGATTTAAGTAACACTTTACTTAATAAGATCAAGTACTCTTACTTTTTGATCTTAAATGTAACTTCGGATCAAGTAACAACTTTTCATGACTCCAAGTCATTTCTCGCATTTAGATCCACCATCTTTTCTTCATAGTTCGTAGGTATGTTTTGTTCCAATAACACGACAAGTAAATCATGAATTATATTTTGCGAACAGGCAAAAAATTATTCATGAATCCCACTTTTCAATAAAGGACTTCAATTGAAAATAATATGATCATCATCATTAATTTTTTTCTTTCTAATGTAGACCTTCGCTCCAGAACATATTCTGTTGCGCTAATTCTGATATTATCAAGATAAAGTCAATAACTTTATTTTGGTCCTTTATTTTCTTCCTTTTAACACCCTTACCGAGAATACTCTTTCTCTAGAATGCACCAAAACTTTGCAATACATTTTTGCACTTTTGGTTTATGGAAGACATGTCCATTTTACACATAAAGACACACTACAAAGATTTATTCATATTAATTTCAAGTTATCATGTATAACTCAAAGTTTCTATGAATCATACTATAAGTCATATAGCATTACGGCTTTCTATTTATTAAAATGAGTGTTTGCTATTTTAATGAACCCTCTAAAAAGAAAAATCTAACACTATAGGCGGTAATTTGGCATCACATAATATCCAACAAGTTATGATTTATAACACACATCAACATATTGAAGTGTTCTGGGTGTTTATTTGTTAGAATGACTTCTACAAATTCTTACACCAAAATCACAACTAATAATCTTGTCTCTTTGATCAAAATCACAAGGACTAAATTATAATTCTTTCTTCATTTCCAAAATCTTTTAAACACAGCAAATGAATTCAAAATCCCATAAATACTAATATTCACTATGGATTTCTAACGAAGAATGCGAAATAATGATATCCACTACTTGTATGAATACTATACATCAACATGTATAATACTTAACAATTAAAAGTGCAATCCTTTTTCCTATGTTGAAATCATCTGTATGTTCTCAACAATTAGGCGTACTCTCCATATCGTAGAGTTTGAGCCATTTCATCAAACAAAACATGATTCGTATTGTATAAAGATCAAATCATCTAGCAATAATACATTTTATCAATATGAAATTTCACATGTACTTAATCATAAAGTATGACTTTCAAGTAGTAGTGTCATTTAAATATGAAGTCATTATTTAGCTTGGATAATTAATGTTTAATATTTATTAATGCTCATTAAACATTTACCAAGGATAAACAAGAATAATGAATTCATAATCATAATGTGACCATAACTTTGTCTCGCGTAAAGCAAGACACACAAATAAGGTCCTCAATCATTATTGATTACAAAATTTATTCCATTACTAATCCTGATAATATAAATATGGAGGTAGGCGTTCATGGCCATCAACAACTTGATTGCCATTGTCACGCGCCATAAGCTCCTTCATGCAAGTCTTATGCAGAAGGTCTTGTTTTCTAATAAACGGGAATTTGTGTCAAATACACAAAATCTGCTATAAGTATTTGACATGAAACATTTATAAGTTGTATATAATTTTTTTTACGGGTTGACAATTTCCCTTGATATTGGCACTACTTTCACGATCCTCCATTGAGTCTGTAATCCATGGAAGGTGAACGATTCCCTTTTCATGGCATAGCCTATGACAATGTCTTTGTAGATGGGAGAAAGTTAGCACAACACCCTGTCTATCGCAAATTCATTTGCCATCCAGTAGACCTAGTCGGTGAGGCACCCATGAATCCTATCATGGTTGTCGTACGACCTTTTAAGAAGATGTTCGCTTCCAACTAAATTGAAAAGAACTTGTTCGTTAACTCATACTTCATAATTCTGGCTTGCGATGCCAAGAGCGTCTCAAGTTCAACAACCATCAAACATGAGTTGGTGTTTGAGGAACGCTCCCACGATTTAGACTTCATGGTACGAAGCATGGTGTTATGGGCTTTATAGAATTGTCACCGCTATCACGACAATCACTATTATCATTCTTGATCACGAAGTCCCCTAATGCGTCTCCTAATAGTTATTATATCTTGTAGAGCTAGTCATTCTTATTTAGGACAATCCTCATGCGTTGGTATAAATGATAAACTTTGAACCTCCAATTTTAAGTTTTCGTTATGCATAAAAGGACTAAGATGGATGTGGACCATTCATCTACAAAAAATTGCAAAGATATTAAAACTAAGTTCATAATATGAGCACAAATCCTATGAGCTCCCAATTAGAATAACATCCCTAAAATGTTCTAACAATTACATAGTCCCCATCCACTATACCGCCCCCGATCATCACGGCCGGCAATATAATTTCAAAGGTAGACAGAACTTATGTCAATCACAACATCCATGTGACCCATGCTCGATCTTTTGATCTTCGTGTTCCTGAGGCCATGTCTATACATACTAGAGCTTGCCAAAACAACCTTAGTGTATGCACGACACATACATGGCTTGTACCCACGCCTTATGCGAACTTTGATATGTCTAGCCCCCAATCGTCATGGCCGGCTTCATAACTAAGAACTTTGTTGGCGATTGCTTCACTAAGGGAGAACACATTTTCTTTGGTATTTAATTAGGGATTATCTTATTTTATGCTACCGTAGTGTATCTAAATACTAGCACACATAAGAATCACACAATAACATCAAATGTAAATAATACGTGATATGATATGGTTTCTTCATCGACGCGCTTGATCTCCATCGAGCGATTCGGCATGATCTCCATCCTTTCACCGGTATGACACTAAGTCCACGGTACCATCATCGTGAAGCTGCAATTAGTATCACATAACTTACCATATCGACCATATCACATCACACGCCCCGCTGCAAAACAAAGTTAGATGATTCTACTTTATCTTTTGCATGTTTTACGTGGCTTCTAGGGCTTTCGCACAAGAACCATTTCTTACCTACGAACATGAAACCACAACGTTGGCCAACAAATTGTTTCTTTGATTCCCAGTTAAGGGCCCTCTGTTGCAAATGCCATATGCACTATAGTTGGAGAAACAGACAGGACAAGCCACTTTTATACGGTACAAGCCGAATGTCAGTCATGGAACCAGTCTCGCGTGAAACGCGCAAGGTCAGTCTTTGGGCTGCTTCAATCCAACTATGCCACAGATATAAGCGAATGCACATGGGAAGGTAACAATGAGAGGATCAACGCCCACATATTGCTATGTGTTCTAATCGAACAAGCATACTACGCATAGATCGGGCTTTAATACCACTGTTGGGGTTCGGTCCAAATAACAAAATTTTATTGCCTACGCAACCCCGAATTGCGCAAGTATATAGGAGTAATGTTGTAATGATTAACATAGATTTGGAGACGTACCCTTGTAGACCGAACATGGGGATTACGCTCCCGCACAAGTGTTGACGATGAAGCCGACGTAGCCGACCTCAAGGTCATGAAGATCTTGACGCCATGACGCTGGTGCGAAAATACTGGCACAATGACCTAGTGCCGCACGTGTAGCACCTCATAGTACTCGTATACATATAGTGAACGATGACTCCTTCCGGATCTCGGATTCAGTCGAGATTGCGTAAGTAGATCGGTTTGGATCCAATCCAGAATTCAGGCATCACTTTGGCTTGCAGCGGTGGAGTCACCCTCGCTCCTACGCAGCCCTTCGGGGATACACACGAGAGAGAGATAGGAGATGGGTGGCGCATGAGGGGGAAAGAAGAGCTCTTCCAAGGAGCTCCCTCAATCCACGTGTCTCAAACTCTCCTGCAGGGGGGCTTTTATATAGGGGAATGGGGGAGACCTTACCCCACTAAGAAATCTTTAGGGCCGGCGGCCAAGGGAGGGGCTAGGGCTGGCGGCTACCCTAGCATGCCCCAAACCCTAACCCTAAGGTCCTCGAGCCGCATAGGCTCCTTGGGGCCCATCTGGGTTGGCCTGACCGGCCCCCTAATGGGCTCTCCTTCCAAAAAGGGCCCAATTAGGTGGGCTGCCTTTATTTATTAATTAAATAATTTTCTATTAATATAAATTCATTAATTAATATCAATTACTTTATTATTTAATTCCCCATTGCTCCAAAACTCCTTCTGGAACCCTCCGAACAACTTTCGGATCTCCGTGGAACTTTTTTGACTTCCTACTGTCAACATTTTGACAATTCCATATATACCAAAACATCTTAATGTCATCGCACCCTTAACTGTATTACCCTACTGTTCGGGAATACTCCAGACATTATCGAGACTTCTCTCCGGTAAATGATCATCAATCGGATCTGGATATCCATGATGATCCCTGTGCATTCATGAAGGACTTCTTTTGTTGAACCGTAAATGTTGATGTCCTATTCCTTTTGTTTCTATGATACTTGCAATATTCGAGATGTGATTGTTGGTATCTCCATACCCAGCTCAATCTCGTTACTGACATTGCCATTTACTCGTTCTGTGATATTCCATCCCCGTGACCTAGTCACATGTTGCAACACTGGATGAATCTCACCGAGTGGGCCTAGAGTATCTTTCCATCATGCGGAAGAACAAATCCCGCTCTTGATGCACTCGCCTCAACATACTCCATTGGAAAACCCAAGAGACACCTTTTCAGTCACCCTGCTATGGTGTGACGGTTGATGCAATCAAAGCTTCCTCCGGAAGTAGTGATTAAACATGATCTCATGGTATAAGGATTAGGTTACAACATTTCTTATTATCGCAGCATGAAAATTGTGACACGATCGTGTTACATAACAATATTAGGTATGTCCATCATGGAATTTACACAATTGCATGAACCTCATTATCAATTAGACATATTTGTCACATGATCCAGAAACTAATCATCAGTTCACCAATGAGCTAGTATAGAGGTTTACTAGGGACTCTTGGTTGTTTAATACCACACGTGTATCGGTGTTTCCTGACTGACACAGTTATAGCAGAGTATTAAACTTATTATGAACTATATGAAATATGCAAATAAACCATTTATTATTTTTCCTCTAGGGCATATTTCCTTCACTATTCCAGGGAAAGAGCAATCTGTCGGCTTGAGAAACTCTAGCGGAATATGCATTGCTTGGAGGGTTTTTGCGTAGATTAGGTTTATTCCACTTCCTGCATCCATGAACACTCTGTCGATGTCGTATCCTCCGATTTGAGCTTTGAGTACCAAAGGCGCATTTCCTGGTTGAGGCACTGTTATCGGGTGATATTCTCTGTTAAACTCTATCGGCTGATCGGACTAGTGTAGATATTATGTGTATGCTGGAGGCGATGTTATTGCAAGTTGACTTGTCGGGATATGCTTTTATGTTCCTTATCAGACTTGGGCACGGGTTGTATCATTGCGGGCTTGCGTCGATGTGCCCTTTTTATGGGATATAACCTCCATCATTCTGATTACCTTGGTTTAGCTGTCCCTGTACTTGCACGGTGTAGCGCCCTACCTTTAGAAAAAAGGCAGAACTCTTGTGTTAAGTGCTACTCCCTGGATCACTGATAGCACCACAGTACAAAATATAGTAATCATTGCAATAGTATCAAGATTACAACGTAAATCCAGTTACATAAGTCTCAACCTTACAAGTACACTGCAGAAAGCAATAGTGACAATGAGCCTTCATCTTTATCATGTGCCACAGGCAGACATGTTGGAATGTAGACTCGAGATCCTACAAATCGTTTCTCAACCAAAAAAACCTGCACGTTTGAATATGCAGCCCCAATAAAAAGGGTCAGTACAACAATGTACTGGCAATTGACACATATTTGGTGACCGTTCGGAAAAGACTATACTACATGACATTTTGGCTGGTGGATCTTAGAGGCTGATTTGCATAAAGCCAATTTTTCCTATAATCTTTTGCAAAACCTTCTATTAAAATTTTATTTAGAAAGGGTCGAAATAGCCCCCATATGCTACATACTGGCCGGTATGTAGTTCTGGGCAATATATCAACAAGGTTGAAACATCAGAAACCACTACCCCTCGAAGTGCATGGTCCTGAGCTCCTATTTAAGAGTTTTTAACCAAAATTTAGAGCATTCATAAATTGGTGATGAGATTCTTCTGAACATTCTATGACTAGAGACTCAATTGTCCATAACCGAGGACTCGGCTAAAAGCTTAGATTTGACACCCTGCAGGGGTTGTGCACTTTCACCTTAAGAGTCATTTTACCCAAAGAATAAAATGAGACAAGATCTTTCAGAAGAAGCATTCAACCAAACTAGCCTGACCATTCCCCCTAAAATTCAACTACCACCTCATGTCAGTACTCTTGGTTGAACCCTTGCATCATACTCAAACAAAACAGAGCCCATAGTGTCATAAGGCTGCACTGGAAGTACTCCAAATCATAGAAGCCATAGTAATCTCTTTAATCCTGAGTGGCAATCCACTAGTGAAACTCCCAAGGTTCACCTCATCCTCTAGTAGGCATGAGGCCCTAGGAGGCACTCAATTTCAATTCCTCCATCAACAAAGCAATCCACCCAGGTGTTTCATTTTAGTTGAAGTTCTTAATTTATTCTGAAAACAACTTTAACAAAAGTGATAATAGCAAGGCATCAATATTTTTCAAAGTATTTAGCATCCTAACAAGTGGGGTTCAAAGGATAGCTATACACTACTAGGTTCTAAGCATTTTGTAAAACAGTTTGGTAATTTCACCTATCATGCATACTACTGAAAACACTAATGCAGTAGTAAAAAGTAGGTAGTAAGATATGTGTGTCACTTGCCTTTTTGAAGATCATGATCTTTCACTTCTCTCAACTAAGCACGTAGCTCTTTGCACAAACTGTAACACAAAATTAACACAACGTAAACACACAATACAATCCAAACATAATCAAACAAGACAAACTAGTGAAAAGTGTTGGTTTATCATTTTAATTTTCTTAAGATACTATGATAAGAGAGATGTGGCAAAAGCTTGTGGATTGCAAGATAGGAACTTAAGAGTGTGGCAAGATCAAAAGGATTTGGAGAGCTTTGGACTATCTAAGATATAGGTAAAGTAGTCTTTATGCTTTACAAAAGCATGATTGGAGTTTGGAATGACTCATATGAATTTGAATCACATAAGTGTCAAATAGTGCAATAACAATACCATTGAATAAGTGTGACAACATTTACTCATAAATAGTATAAATTACACTTAGGCATTGAACAAGGATTTATGAAGCATTGAATTACTCAATTAACTCATTTGTAAGTTGAATAGTTCAATACAGGTGAACAAGAATAAATGAGCATGGGGTTGGATTTGAATGTATGACACTTGGGAATATGGTTCAAGAGTTTATTGAACAACATGGGGTATTGATATGTGGTGTGAAGTAGAGTACAATAATACTATAAAAGTAGAACAAAGCCTATGACTGAGATACAACACAATTTACTCAAATAACACAATTGAAATTTGAATATATGTGGGCTAGACAAGCAAGACTTAGAGTAACATGATATTGGGTCAAGGTGGTGTAGGAATGATCTTGGTAGATAGGTAAGATCATGGAACTCACTATTGTGGAAAGAAACAATGCTGAAAGGAAATAGAATTAGCCCTATAGTGGAAAATACTCAAATTCTCATATTTGAATTTGAATAGTGGTGAGGTGGTTCAAGAAGTTCCAGAAGTGATACTACTGAATAGAATATAGTAAAACAAAGCTACTGCAATTGGATTCATTCCAAAATCAATTCTAGAACTCAAGTTATGATCAGAACAAGGATTTAGACAAATTTGAATGCACAAGGTTTGTGCACGTATCAATTTTGATGTTTCTTGTTTCTATGATGTTCTCCAAGATCAGAGGATTCCAAAGACTACAAATTTGTAATTTTTGGATGTGTAGAACAAAAGATATGAATTTATTGAGGTGGCAGATGAGTTTGAATCAATTTGAAAATGAATTCAAATTGACTACTGAAACTAGGGAATAATATTGCACCATTGGATTCTACACTTCATTAGCTTTCCAGAGACATAAAGTTTATAAAATTTGGATCTATAGTTTGAAAGATATGGATTTTCAAAGATTCAGGTATTTGAATTCTAATTTGAATCTAATTGAACTGAGTAGGGCCACGTGGCGCAGCCTGATTGGCTGGTACCGGTTCGGGAGGATTGCTGTTCTGGGGGTGTTAGATTTTAAGAAGATCAGACGGCTGAGATTAGCCCATACTGATTCGGTTTAAGGGATCAATCTGGGCGCTTGGATCCTGATCTGACGGTGATTGAGAGAGAAGGAGAGAGGGAGCTTACCAGCTAGGGTTCCGGCGAGGTTTCTCCAGCGAAGCGTGGCCAGAGGTGGACGTCGGCGACGATGCAGAGCCTCCTGGAGCGAGCAGAGGCAACAACAAGGTGCGCCACGTCGAGTGGAGATTGATGGTGGTGGAGGTGGTGCAGATTGGGTCGCGGCGGCGCGTAGAAGGGAGGCTGGTGCTCGTGGAGTCTATGGAGGGCGTGTGCGCGATTCCGTCAATGCGAACACAATCTTCCTATGGGGTTTGGCGGAGGAGCAAGAGGAGAGAGGGGGGTATTTATAGAGGGGCTTGGCTTGCGAGAGGGTCTAGGGTTTAGCGGAGGAGTTGCGCCGGTCGGGCATCGTCGAGTCCGGGCCGGACTCTGGCTCGAGAAGGAAGACGCGTCTGACAGGTGGGCCCCACCTGTTAGCGCCTGCGCGTGGCGGCGACGTACCGCTTCGGGCGCGGGCGGCTTACTAGGCTGGGCCGGCTTTCTGTCCTGGGCCGGTTGGCTTGCCCGCGGTCCTTTTTTTTGTTCCTTTCTTTTCCTTTTTCTGGTTTCTTGTTTGTTTCAAAACCTTTTCAAAATATCTTCAAAACTCTTCAAACCAAAACATAGAGTTTTCTAAGATTCAAAGCATCAATTCAAGTTAGTAATAAACAAGTTTTCCTAATGAAACAAGATTTTTAACTAAAATTTTATAAATTGGGAAAAGAGCTTTGCTTGCATAATACAAAATAGAAATAGGGTTTTCAAAACAGTCCTTTTTTAAAATCAAAGAAAATGCTTTATAAAATAATATTTTGAAATTCTGTTTTCTCAAATAAGTTCTTCTAGAAATAGTAGAAAGTTTGAAATAGTTTTCTAATAAAGCTTTTAAATAAACTCAAAATGTTTTAAATCTCTGTGAAAATTCAATCAACACAAACAAGACAAATTTTTTTAATTCCAAAATTTGATAAAAAGTTGGGATGTTACACACGGCTCCATTTACTGGTGGTTGGTTTGGAGGTGGCAAGTTGTTTGCTGCTGCTCCTAGGGTTCTTGCATATCCTTGCCCCTTGCTTCGGCTTTTTTCGACCCAACTGGCTCTTGTAATTTGATGAAGGTTCTGCAGTCCTTCATCGCATGGTTTGAAACTCTTTTCCCGTCGATATAAGTGTAATGCATGTCGCATGGTCTGTTAAGCATATCATCGGGTGATTGGTTGTAATCTCTCGGATTTCTTGGCCTGAACTGCCTATTGTTGCCCGCATCATCTCTGTTGTCGGTGCGGTATCCGCTGTTCCGACAATCATCTCCTTGATTATTGTTGTCCTTATACCCTGCAGCTACTTGGCTGTTAGAGCCACAATTGTTGTAATTGCAAGATTTGCGCCTTCGATTACTATATCGGTGGGACCTGTTGTCTTCAGGTGATCGTGTTCTTTTTATTGTAATATGCGTCTTCTCCATCTGCGAATTTGTCAGCGACGTCCATGTGTTCCGATACTATTTTTGGCTTGATTCGGCCCATCTCCTCGATGAAATCTAAATGGCGGAGCCCAATGGTGAAAGCATCGATTGCTCATTCATCAGAGACATCCTCTGCTAATTTTTTTATGATGCTCCATCGTTGTATATACAAGCGAAGTGACTCGCCACTTTTCTGTACACAAGCTTTTACCTCTTCAATGGATGTTGGTCGCTTGTAAGTCAAACGAAATTTGCATGTGAACTGCTTGGTGAGCTTGTCCCAGCTTCCGATTATTTCTCTGGCAAGCTTACTTAACCATGACCGTGCTACGCAGGTGAGGTGTAGCTGTAGGCTTTGCATTGCTATTTCCTTTGAGCCCCCGAGTATTTTCACTGTTTGCTGATAATTTGATAACCATGCCTATGGTTCCCGTGACCCGTCGTACTTCTGTTGGTCATGGGGTAGCTTGAATTCTTTGGGTACCAGTGTTCTGCGAATTCTGTGAGTGAAGCATGGTGCCCCCATCTCGATTTTGCCGTCTTCGTTATCATATGTATATCGCGGGGATCTAGATCATCAACTTACTCCTGCGTACCTTGGGCTATTGTTGTGTCGTGGTGATGGAGACCTAGATCGTCAGCTTCTATTTCCATGTCAAGGACTATTGTGATGATGCGGTGATTTTTTGGCATGCGGGGATCAGGATCTTTCGGTTCCTTCTTCGTGTCTAGGATTGACGTGACGGCGTGGTGTTTCATTTTTGTGTTTCAATCTGTTGCCTACTAGTCCTAGTCCTTTCAATGTAGCTCGATGCATACTTTATCTTGGGTCTTCAGGTGTTGGCTGTGTGGTGAATAGGTAGGATTGTGCTGCCATGAGTGGTGCTTCTGGTATCTTTGGTATGATGTTTCCTCGTTCATAGAGTGATAAGAAAGATGAGTTGAGGTTTCTTGATAAACTTCTCCTGTCAGCATGCTTGAGATTGTCCACCTGAGAGCCGTGCATGTGATGCCTGCCGCTGTTGGTATGTGACACATTGCTGTGTTCTGCTCGAAAAACTTTGCTTGCTGCGCTGACTGATTCTCGCCTTCTTCTGATTTCACTTTTTTTCCTTTTCCAACTGTTGTGCTTGCCGATGTAAGGCATAGTGGTATCCTAGTAACACTTCTCTCCTTGCGTCGATGGGTATAACTGCACCGTTATTTAGTACTGCCTATATTGTGTCCCACTATGCTGTTGTGAGTTGAACTTTGACTCTTGCTGCTATAGTTTCTTTGGTGTCCCCTTCTGCCATATGGTTTGCACCTCTCCTGATGTTCTCCGGGTTGATCATGGGATTGTTATTAGCATCGAATTCCTCTGAGGTTTCATCGATTATTGCATACACTTGGTGACAAGGGTATAGCTAATAGAGCCCGTTACTTGTGTACCCCTGAGGCCCGCTAAGTTAGGCCCAAGAATATTCGTAGTCGAAATACGAGTCCATGTCGTATACAGACATTGTAATATGTATCGGACCCGACCGGTTCCTTGAGACCTGGCCACCTATATATAGGGGCCAGGAGAGGCCGGTAAGGGACAGATTGAGAGTAAGCCAAGTTGATCACCACATTTATTCTTGATACACGCCTTGTTTGACTGATCTTTACCTTTGAGTTCATCCGACGCCCTATTCCCCTGATCCTAAGTCCTTCATCTTGGACATTTGCCGAGTTAACCCTCGTCAATTGGCGCCGAGTGTGGGGACTCTGCGCATTGGAATCATGAATTCGACGGTTTTTTCGCTCTTAGCCAACAGTAGTCCAGAAGTTGACGGAAACCAGATATCCTTCAGAACTATCGATTTCCAGCCTCATCCACCAAACTTTACTCCAATATTCAAGAGCCTGGATCAAGAGATGGACCTGACGATCGGAAGCCTAAACTTTCACATCGGATCTTTGGGTTCGATTCGCCTTTCAGATCCAGCGAAATTGGATCCGTCGGCAAGCGAAACCAAGACAATCACAATGTCCGAATCATCAGTGGGCTCTTCCAGCGAGGTAAACTCACTGGTCAGCTTTACAACAACAGAAATTGTAGGGGGAAAAGTCAAAGAACTTGACAAAACCATGGAGAATCTTGACCTAGGGGATAAACTCGAAGACCTCATGATCTGCCATGATGACGTTTCACACAATTCAACAGACACCTGGAAGACAGGACTAGAGCTTCATGAGGATGACGAAACTATCTTCTCAAGCTTCAACAGCAAGTTCGACAACCGGTATCAAGTACTCGCAATTGTAGGAGACAACTCAGAAGAATTCGATGACAAGAACAATCCAATACTCAACCCAGCAAACGTAAACAGAGGAGCAAATCACCTAGCGGAAGGCGAAACCGCAGATTCTCTGGTGAGCAGGGAAAAAGTTTGACTATCAGTCAAGGAGTGGAACATAATCAAAATAGTCATAGAACACGGCGTGCCCATACCAACAGATGCAAGCAAAAACATGCTTTTAGGGTACCATTATGCCTTAAGACAACAATCAAAGCAACTAGCAAGAGAAAGAAGCGAAATACAAAAAAGGAAAGATTCAGCCATCGCAGCAAGCGCAGCTCTTTGATACGTATCTATAATTTTTGATGCTCCATGCTTGTTTTTCGCCATTTGCTTTATGTTTTGTTACACTTCGTGGCGTTTTTATGCATTTTCCAGAACTAACCTATTGACGAGATGCCACAGTGCCAGTTCCCTGTTTTCTACTGTTTTTGTGTTTCGAAAAAGCTAAACAGGAAATATTCTCAGAATTGGATGAAACGAAGCCCAAACCTCCTATTTTCCCCGCACACACGACGAGGACCAAAGGAGAGACGGAGGGGGGCCAGGGGTCAGCCACACCAAGGGCTGGAGCGCCCCCTTGCCCGCACAAGGGGGTGGTGTGGCCCCCCTGGCCACCCTCTGACGCCACCTCTCCCCTATATAAAGCCTACCGACTCCAAAACCCTAAATCAATCGGCAATTTTCCAGTAGAAGCCCCGCAGCTCCGCCGCTGCCACCGACGAGATTCAGGGGACAGTAGTCTCTATTCCGGCACCCTGTCGGGATGGGGAAGTGCCCCCGAAGCCATCTCCATCGACTCCATCGCCTCCATCGCCATCTCCATCGACTTCACCACCATCTACACCAACGTTGTTGTCTCCCATGATGAGGAGGGAGTAGTTCTCCCCCGGGACTGAGGGCTCTACCGGTAGCTATGTGGTTCATCTCTCTCCCATGATGTGATCTATATGTGATCGTGAGCTTTGTACCTAGTTGAATTGATAGATGTTGTTCTTCATATATTATGCTACTCCCGTGCTTTATTATTGTAATCTCCGGAGACACCTTGTACCATGATGTGAAGGTGATAGTGTGCACATTGTGTGTGTCTCTTTGGCTAGTGTCTCTATGAATTGTTGGTGTTTGTTGGAACCATCTAGTGCGCTCAAGGTGATAGTGTGGGGCAATCTAGTTTGGGGAAATGCGAACTTTGAGGAGTGCTTCATAGCCCTACACATGATTAGTGTTTGTTATCCATTGGAGAATAGTTTAGAGTGGCATAGTGAAGATAGTAATTTATGTGTGCAATTATGTTATCTTTGTCGAGAGTGTCCACTAGTGAAAGTATGATCCCTAGGCCTTGTTTCCAAGCATTGAAACACCATTTACATTCAGTTTTGTTACATGTTTGCTCGCAGCGATATTTATTTCAGATTACATTTACTACTCATAATCATCCATATTACTTGTATTTCACTATCTCTTCGCCGAAGTAGTGCACCTATACATCTGACAAGTGTATTGGGTGTGTTGGGGACACAAGAGACTTCTTGCATCGTAATTGCAGGGTTGTTTGAGAGGGATAGCTTTGACCTCCTCCTCCTTGAGATCGATAAACCTTGGGTGATCCACTTAAGGAAAACTTGCTGCTGTTCTACAAACCTATGCACTTGGAGGCCCAACACTGTCTACAAGAACAGAAGCGTGTGTAGACATCAAGCTCTTTTCTGGTGCCGTTGCCGGGGAGGTAAGGTAAAAGGTACTCACATCCTCGTGTGTGAGTGCTCGAAGTTATTTCCTTTAGATTCTGCAATTATATCTTTTTGTTTTTGTTTTTATTTTCACTAGTTAGGCTTAATGGAAAACAAAGAGTTTTATAGTATTTTTCCTGAGTTAGGACATGAAGTGTTTGAAAAACCTTTGGAGCTTTATTCGCATAGTAATGTTATTTGTATGAATTATTGAATACCGTTATTGCTAATGCTATAGAAAAGTCTAAGCTTGGGGAAGCTAGTTTTGTTAAGCATGATATTTTTAGTTCCCCAGCTTTAGTGGAGAAAATTCGCTCTGATGATATTTTATCGCCCATATGTGATGATTCCAATGATGTTTGTGATCCTCGTTCCTTTAAAATACCTATGAAAATTGTTGAACGTGCTATGAATAACTGCTATTTAGAGGATGGAACTGTCCATCCTGGTGATCATTTGCTATTTATACATGAATTATGCGAGTTGTTCAAGTGTGCAGGTGTTTCAATGAACCAAGTTAAGAGGAAGCTATTCTCTTTATCACTAAAGGGCAAAGCTGTGGAATGGTATAAGACGCTGAAGGATGGCCGACCTATTGGCCGGGAGGAAATTGTACCTCTCTTTTATTCTAAATTCTATCCTTCTAGTGAGGTTTAAAGATAGGAATTATATTTATAATTTTCATCCTCATGATGGAGAAAGCATTGCCCAAGCATGGGGAAGATTGAAGTCAGTAATGCTCAAATGTCCTATTCATGATCTCCCCCGCAATATTGTTATTAATAATTTTTATGCAAGGCTTTCAGGACATTACAAGGACTATCTAGATGCATGTTTTGAGGGATCCTTCACAAGCAAGGAGGTAGACGCTAAGTGGGATCTGCTTGAAACAATTCAAAGCAATGTTGAAAATTGGGATAACGACAAAGGTAAAGGATCAGGTACAAATTATTAGTATGATTGCATTAAGTCTTTCACTGAAACTACTGATTTTCAAGAGCTTAGCGCTAAATATGGTCTTGATCCTCAAATTATGGTTGATTGCTTTAGATCCTTTGCTTCTCATATTAATGTTCCCAAAGGAAATTGGGATGTGTATCATGAACCTTTTAAAGACACTTGCATAGAAAGTGATATTATTATTGATGATTGCAATAAACATGCTCAAACTTCTGAAAGTACTATTTCTTATAAGCATGTTAATTTTTGGTAAGCACTTAGGCCTTGTGAACAGAATCGCATCAAAGAAGATTATTGTATCCACCACAGGAATGAAGAAACCTGAATGTGGGACAAGGCTCTAGATGAGCTTGGTGAAACGATTTGTACCCTCTATCCTTTTATTTGTTAACTTTGCTTTAAAGTGGGTCATTTTAATTTTCAATGTTCAGGCCATGATAGTAGCCTTTCTAAACCAATGAGTACTGCAAGTTTGTATTGTGACGACAAGATCACTCTCAATCAGCATGATGAGCTTACTTTATTTTTGGGGTGTGAAGAGTTACCTAGAAACACTTCTTTGGTAGATATGAGTGCTTTTGATATTAATAGCATCCTGCATGGTTGTCATCTTTATTGTGTTAAAGATTATCGCGCAAATACTTACATACAAAATGTTATACAAGAGGATGCTTTACCAAAATATTACAGGTCTAATATGTGTTTTGTTCTCATTAACAAAAAGGAGGAATCCTCCAAAGTTTCTTCTATCATTTCTGTCAACAAACCAGGTTATGTGGAGAAGCTTCCTTTCAAGCCTCTCCCTCCCAAAGAGAAGAAGAGGAGTAAAAGGAGAGAAGAAACGGTATCTTCCCCTAAGCATGTTGCTCCTATTATAGTTTTTGATGAATCTGAACTCGATGATGTTCCTATGCCTGTTACCTATATTAGTATGATTGGGAAAAGTACTCTACTTTTGATATTGAAAATCTTTTTGGTACCAATTCTGAAAATGTTAATGTTAATAATTGTTGTATCATTAGTGATATCCATGTTCCTTCCAATGATGATATGTTTACATGTGAACACACTTTGGAAGATAGTTTTTCTACTGCTTATGATGATTACAATGATGAGTGTGATATTTTTAGTTCACCTACTATTGAGGAGAAAACAAGGTATGATTACAATATGCCTCCTATTTTTGATGATTATGGTGACGAGAATAATTTTGTTGAATTTGCTCCTACTACGATTGCTAAGAATGACTATGTTCATGTGGGGAGTACTAATTCTTATACGCATATGGCTCATGATAAGGATGTTTTATGTGATAGTTATATTGTTAATTCTATTCATGATGCTACTGAAAGTTATTATGAGAGAGGTAAACATGGTTTCATGCATCTCAATATTATTAAGTTTCCCCTCTTTTTGTTGGAATTCTTGAAATTGCACTTGTTTTGCCTTCCTATGCTTGTTGCTTTGTGCTTTCATGACTTGTCTCTTTACAAGACTCTTTTTCATAGGAAGTGGTTTAGATTTAAATTTGTTTCGTATTTGCTTTTTGATGCTCTCTCTTGCTTCAATTTCTTTCCGGTGTTTATGTGAGCATCTTCTCAAATTACTGCGCCTAGCTCAAAGGCGTTAAAGAAAAACACTCTTGGGAGATAACCCAATGTTTTATTTTCAGTACTTTTTATTTTATTTGAGTCTTGGAAGTTATTACTACTGTAATGACCTCTACTTATCATTTTTATTTCATTTTTGTGCCAAGAAGAACCTCTAATTTGAGGAAGGTAAGATTTGGGGAAGTTGCTGTCCTGAAACAGATTTCTGCGCTGCACCATAAAAATTTGTGAAAATTCTCAGAATATCTTTTTGATCTATGATTTCTTGTGCACATGTCCCAGGTTATTTCCAAACTTTTATTAGTTTGCACTTTTCTATTTGAGCAACAGAAGGTCCTCGAAAAAATCGAACTTTGTCAGCTGTTCTGTTTTGACAGATTCTGCCACTATTTATGTTTGCCTCTCGATCGCTTTCTTTTTGAGTTCTTTTGATCACGGAACTTTTGAGGAAGTTGCTATAGTAGCTTATGCTTTAATGGATGGTATATTTGAGTTTGAAACTGAACCAAAAGAGTAGATTTACTATCATGCTTACACTAATGTTGCTAATAGAATTGTGTGAAGTTTTGTATGAAGGAAGTTTTCAAGTGTAGGGAAAGGAGAGTGATGAGATGAGATGAAGTATGGACAAAAGCTCAAGCTTGGGGATTCCCATGTCACCCCAAGAAATATCCAAGAAGTACAAGCGTCAAAGCTTGGGGATGCCCCGAGGCACCCCTTCTTCATCGCAAAAATTAGGTCACCTTTCAAGACACTATATTTTTATTGCTTCATAATCTATGCGTTTTTCTTGGAGCGTCTTTACTTTTGCTTTCAGTTTTATTTTTCTTTGTTTGCTGTAATAAATGGTTGGATCACATCATGTTTCTTTTGGAGAAGACACGCTCTATTTTCATTGCCAAGAACACTCTAGTTTTCACTCTTATCGTTCAACGAATGTTCTCTTTTTCTAGAACTGCATTTAGCTTTCATTTTTTGCCTTGATTTTTGTTCAGATCTTGTTATATATTTGCATCAAGGTGTATTTAGACCACTGTTCTATGTTGGTTTTCATCAAAAGAGTTGTTTCAAAAAGGTTTGAATGGTGTTGGAAAAGAGAAAAAGTTTCATGACTATAGTGGTACAAATGGGAGCTTGTTTAGACTGCGGCTTAGACTTTTGCATGTCATGCTTGATGTCATTTTGATAGTATGCTTAGTAGTTTTTTCTGTAGCATGACTTGTCTCAAATGACTGAGATTGCTTAATTAGCCTTTGAAAAAATTATGCATTGTTTTTATTATATGGGAGCATGTTATTGTGGTTTTCTCCTTTGATGCTTTATTTGGGTTGACTTGGCGCATGCTTACAACATGTTTGACTCTAACAAGTCGCCATATAGCCTATATGATTATTTGGTTTTTGACTTGTGATACCACTTTATGCTTCGGTTAATGATGTTTTGTCGCTATGCATGATTATGGCCGTTATTGCTCTCTTAGTTGGTCGCTCCCGGTCTTTTGCTAGCCTTCATTTTGTACTGAGAGGGAATACTTCTCATGCATCCAACTCCCAAAAACCAAGTTTTCCAATGTGTCCACCATACATACCTATTAGCAATTTGCTATTCCAAGTACATTCGACTTGCTTTTATCTATCCTTCAAATTAAACTTTTCAGTGTTATGTGAAAATTAGTCAGTAAAGCTCTCATGAACCTGACGGCACACTTTACTTTTCTTGTTTTTAATAATTTTGACCATTGTGGCTCTCTTATGTTGATGTTATGCTTGCAAGTTGTAAGTTGGAGGTTAGCCCAACCATGCCGTCATGGGGCAAGCTTTCAACATTGCACTTTCTCTCATTTAGTTGATATCATGATCTTTTGTTTATGGATACTCGCAATGTGAAATAAGTTGGAAACTTGTGAGCTCATGGAGTTTGTATATGTGTTAGAGAAATGCCTGGGCCGCTAATCTAAGCCATGCATCATTCATGGTGGAAATTTACAGCATGCCCATAGTGGACATTCGACGATGTATCTCACAATAAAAAGTTATACCAATGGTAAATAAAAGAGATGTCGAGGCGTTCATTGTCTATTTGTCTTGTCATTTTGATGTGGGCTTGTTCCATGTCATCGGGCAAGAGGTACCCCGTTGGTGTTCTCAATGATACATGTATTCTTACAATGACAAGAACTTGCTTGGGACCTAAGTCGAGTAGCATGAGGTTTGGGTATTCGTACTTCACGGGACACAAGATTTCCAACTTATGATTTGTTAAGCATATGCTTCATAATTGTACTCACATTAACCTTAACCATTCAAGATGCCTATGATGGGGGCACTGAGAGCTCAAAGCTAGTAAGTATCATAATTTTTGGAGGTTTATAAAACTTGCAATCACTGCTTCCCTCTGCGAAGGGCCTTTCTTTTACTTTTATGTTGAGTCTCCACCTTCTACCTTTATGCACCGTCTAAGAGAGCATAGTTGTCATTCTGAGTTTAATGTGCATAGTCCCAAAATTTATTATTGATCGATTCATGATTATGGTTTTGCTTGTTCTTAAATTATTTGTATCTAGTCGCCCTCTTAAACTTGATGGTGTCTATGCATTTATGTTTTGCTATTCCATGAAGGACAAGCTCAAAACCACTTTGCTATGTTTTTCTATATGGTTGAAACACACAATTGACTTTCAATGCCTCATTACTCATGATCTTTTGTCTGTGTTACTTTTCATGTTATAACATGGTTGCTAAGTTTTATTGTCAAGATTATGTCTCTTATGCCCATGTTTTAAGTACTTTGAACTCAGCACTCAATGCTTTACATCGTTGATCAAGATGGTGATGGTGCATGTCACCTCAAAAATTATTGTTTTGTTATCACTTACCTACTCGAGGACGAGCAGGAGTTAAGCTTGGGGATGCTTGATACGTCTCAAACGTATCTATAATTTTTTAAGCTCCATGCTTGTTTTTGCACCATTTGCTTTATGTTTTGTTACACTTCGTGGCGTTTTTATGCGTTTTCCGGAACTAACCTAGTGACGAGATGCCACAGTGCCAGTTCTCTGTTTTCTGCTGTTTTGTGTTTCAGAAAAGCTACAAAGGAAATATTCTCGGAATTGGACGAAACGAAGCCCGAACCTCCTATTTTTCCCGGACACAAGACGAGGACCAAAGGAGAGCCAGAGGGGGCCCAGGGGTGAGCCACACCAGGGGCTGGTGCCCCCCCTTGCCCGCGCGAGGGGGTGGTGTGGGCCCCTTGGCCACCCTCTGACGCCGTCTCTCTGCCTATATAAAGCCAACCGACTCTGAAACCCTAAATCAATCGGCAATTTTCTAGAAGAAGTCCTGCAGCTCCGCTGCCTCCACCGACGAGATTCGGGGGACAGAAGTCTCTATTCTGGCACCCTGTCGGGACAGAGAAGTTCCCTTGGAGCCATGTCCATCGACTCCATCGCCTCCATCACCGTCTCCATCGACTTCACTGCCATCTCCACCAACGTTGTTGTCTCCCATGATGAGGAGGGAGTAGTTCTCCCCCGGGGCTAAGGGCTCTACCGGTAGCTATGTGGTTATTCTCTCTCTCTCATGATGTGATCTATATGTGATCGTGAGCTTTGTACCTAGTTGAATTCATAGATGTTGTTCTTCATATATTATGCTACTCCCGTGCTTTATTATTATAATCTCCGGAGACACCTTGTACCATGATGTGAAGGTGACAGTGTGCACATTGTGTGTGTCTCTTTGGCTAGTGTCTCTATGAATTGTTGGTGTTTGCTGGAACCATCTAGTGTGCTCAAGGTGATAGTGTGGGGTAATCTAGTTTGGGGAAATGCGAACTTTGAGGAGTGCTTTGTAGCCCTACACATGATTAGTGTTTGTTATCCATTGGAGAATAGTTTAGAGTGGCATAGTGAAGATAGTCATTTATGTGTTCAATTATGTTATCTTTGTTGAGAGTGTCCACTAGTGAAAGTATGATCCCTAGGCCTTGTTTCCAAGCATTGAAACACCGTTTACATTCAGTTTTGTTACATGTTTACTCGCAGCGATATTTATTTCAGATTACATTTACTACTCATAATCATCCATATTACTTGTATTTCACTATCTCTTCGCCGAAGTAGTGCACCTATACATCTGACAAGTGTATTGGGTGTGTTGGGGACACAAGAGACTTCTTGCATCGTAATTGTAGGGTTGTTTGAGAGGGATAGCTTTGACCTCCTCCTCCCTGAGATCGATAAGCCTTGGGTGACCCACTTAAGGAAAACTTGCTGCTGTTCTACAAACCTCTGCACTTGGAGGCCCAACACTGTCTACAAGAATAGAAGCGTGCGTAGACATAACTCTTCATAAAGCACGCAGCGACGCATCGTACACAAATAGCAAAAGGCACCATAGGCACAGATCAAGAGTTGAAAACCTTGAACACTCAGAAAGGCGAAGCCTCTCCAAAAACCTCGACTCGTCCTTCCTATCGGTCGACAAGCAAGGCAATATCATACCAAAGACACCAGAAGCAGCACTTGTGGCAGCACAAACGTATTTGTACACAACACGGCCAAGTCCAAGAGACCCAAGGGAACATATGCACCGGGCAGCACTGCAAGGATTAAGAATGGTAGGCAACAAGTTGACAGCAAAAGAAGAGGAGGCATATTGTAATAAAGGAACGCATAAGCCTAGGTCACCGTGTCGTCACAGTAGTCCTTGGCACCAGAGTGGTAGCCGACGATCTAGATCACCATCACTGAGACACCACAAAAGCCCAAAGCATGGAGGAACCCGAAGGTCCAGGACTCCCACCAAGGCATATGACTATGAAGACGATGAAAAAGAGATCGGAGCGTCGTGCTTTACTCATAGAGTTCACACCACACCAGTACCCAAGGGTTTCAAACTACCCCACGACCAGCAAAAGTACGATGGATCCCAGGAGCCGCAGTCATGGCTCTCAGATTACTTGCAGGCAGTAAAAATACTAGGAGGAACAAAGGAGACAGCAATGCAAATTCTACAATTACATCTCACCGGCGCAGCCAGGTCATGGTTGAGTAAATTAGAAAGAGGAACAATCGGAAGCTGGGAGGAACTCACAAATCAGTTTACGAGTAACTTCAAGTCAACATACAAGCGGCCAGCATCAATAGAAGAAGTCAAAGCCTGTGTACAACAACACAATGAGACACTCAGGTCGTATATTCAAAGGTGGAGCATCATCAAGTACTCCGCAGTGAAGTTTTAGATGAGAGAACAATCGATGCCTTCACGCTCGGGTTGCAACAAGGAGACTGAGTCGAAGAGATGGGAAGAATCAAGCCAAAGACAGTGTCAGACCTAATGGACATAACAAACAGATTTGTAGATGGAGAATATGCATGCAACAACAAGCGGACACGATCACCAGAAGACGACAGGGGAAATAGATACAGTGGCCAAAGGAGAAGATCCCATAACTACGACAACTACGGTTCTCACAGTCAAGTAGTCGCGGGATATAAAGACAATAATTGACGAGGGTTAACTCGACAAATGTCCAATATGAAGGACTTAGGATCGGGGAAGTAGGGTGTCGGATGAACTCGAAGGTAAAATCAGTCAAACAAGGTGTGTATCGAAAGTAAACGTAGGGTGAACTTTGGCTTACTCTCAATCTGTCCCTCACCATCCTCTCCTGGCCCCTATATATAGGTGGCCAGGTCTCAAGGAACGGGAGAGATCCGTTACGTATTACAATATCGGTATACGACATGAACTCGTATCTCGACTTGGATTACACTTGGGCCTAGCTTGGCGGGCCTCAGTGGTACTCAACTAACAGGCTCTATTATCTATACCCTTGTCAGTAGCCCCCAAGATTCTACCAGAATTGCAGATTCAGGTTGAATCTCAGATCTTCAAATCTTCGACTTGATCAATCTTTGACTTCTTTAGATCGGCAAATCTTCAACTTGATCTTCGAATATCTTTCATTATATTGTCTCACAAGGGGTTTTGATGAACAAGCCTGACAACTCTGACGGATCAAGAGGCCAGTTAACTGCCGGAACAGATACTTGTCACCTACTTCAAATTCAATCCCCTTGAACTTGAATTCGGGAAACCGGTCAAACCCATTCTTTTGCCACATTTAGGACTTACAAAGAATGAATCCCAGTGGTTCTCAGGGTACCCAGTGCATCCACCAGGATTTTCTTCGCGCCGTAGACACGGATAAGTACTGGCAGAGCGCATTCATGTGCGTATACCAGGCCGCACAGGACGGATCCTGGGGTCTTACCTTCACGATATATTTCAATCATGGCATTTGAATTTTGTCGCGATGACGCAACTCGAGAATCATATGTCGCAGCCTTGTTTGACTGTTAGAATATGCAAACTATTCAAGTTCTATTTTTTAGATTCTCATAAATAACTCCCGATGGGAGTAATCGATGTTTATTTTGTCATCAATGAAGTCGAAGTTCATTGTCGACTAAAGGTAGTCGATTGCGTCTATATTACTTGTCAACCGGTTGGTTCTCTACCATTGGGTGCACCACCAGTGCTCCTGATGTAAGTAGCCCCTGAGGCTATGGGCGGGTACTTATAGCCGATCATAGGCTCCAATCTCTTCGTCTTCCTTTTGTCAACTTCTTTTTATCGGGTGCGCGACCAGCGCTCCTGATGGGAGTAGCCCCCGAGGCTATAGCCGAAAGTTTTCGGGTATAGTCTCAAAAAATATAATATTGTCGCGTAGTAACTTGTCTCCTGCAATAATTTTGGCACATTTTGTGCTTGAAATATTCATTCTACTCTTTCTAATGATATGAGCCCCCGAGTCTATGATGAGGTGCGGTTTATTCCTTGACATATCTCCGTACTTTACTTATTCACACCGCATCTTTTTCCTTCTTGTCCTTTCCCTTATTGCCGTTTTACCTTCTGCTCGAGGCGGAATAATAAAGCCCATAAATGTACTTGTACCTTCGATTTGCAAAGGCCCATTTAAGGTTTGCCTATAAATAAAGCGTCTTGGCTTTAGGGGAAAAACCCTGATTCTTTCATTACTATCTTCCTCCGCTGCATCGTCTTCCTCTTCCTCATCTCATCTAGGGTTTTTCCTCCCCGTATTTGTCTCCATGGCTGATGCAGGTGGATCGCGTCTGAACATCGGCGCTCTGGTGGAAAAGCGAGGTCGTGGCCGCCCTCGCAGCAGTAAGAATAAGTCCATAGGCCCAGCTGTGGTAGCCTCGTCATCCGCTCCTCCGAAGCGGCGCCCTGGCCGCCCTGCGGGAAGTAAGAATAAGCCCAAGGTTTCATCTGCTGTGCCAGGTCCAAACGCCCCTGCTCATAATGCTTCTCCTCCTCCTCCGCCCAAAACGTACTCCTTCTTCTGCATCGTCGGCGCTCAATGCCGCGAGATTCAGCGGGTGCCGCTGAAGTTTACCAAGTTCATGGATGGGCGAGAGCTGCGGGAAGCAATTCTTCGTGAACACTCTGGGGGAGGAACTCCCTATGAAGTGGAGGTCTGGTATGACGGGGACGGTGAGATGTACTTCAAGGGCGGCTGGTCTCAGTTTGCAGAAAACCATGACCTCCACCAAGGTTTCTTTATGATCTTCGACTACCATGTCGGTACGTCCAAGTTTGACGTTAGGATCTACGACTGTACTCAGTGCCAGAAGGAGTGCGAAGCTGAAGTGCACTTTTAGTAGATACTTCTTTTATGTAATCTCCTTTTTTGGTTATCCTTTCACATGTAATAAGTAGTCGTGATGAATTATATCTTGTGCCAGCTTTATTAATAGACCATGGGAACGAATCGTCATTCTGAGGTATGCTTTTGATGTATTATCGGGTTACCTTGAACCATGCTTATTTTTGTCGAATATCGGGTTGCGAACAACCTAGTAGTATGTCTCAAATAATCGCGGATACCGAATCTCAATAACTTGTTTATTTTATTTCATACGACTCGAGGGTCTGAGCCCCCGAGTGGAAAGAAAGATATTCATACATATTGTCGAGTTGACCCAAAGAACCCGACTTGTGGCCTCATGTTCTGGGTTCAGAGGGTCATAACTCGAAAGTTTACTATCGCCATATTCCTTCTATGCATAGAACCGCCGTAGTTGCTCTGCGTTCCATGAGTTGCTCTTGTCTTTCCCCATTTTCTTGTCTTGTAGTCGATAAGCTCCTCCTAGTATTACCTCTGTCACGATGTAAGGTCCCACCCATGGGGACTCTAATTTGCCGTGACCATCCTGCTTGAGTCGTAAGACTAGATCTCCCACCACGAAAGATCATGGACGAACTCGACTACTGTGATAGTTTCGTAGATTTTGCTGAAATTGCGTGGCTCTGGCGAGTGCTACGTCCCTTGCCTCGTCGAGTGCATCGACATCGTCCTGAAGCGCTTATGTGGAAGTTGTCTCATCATAGGCCGCGATTCTTGGGGCTTCGTGGGTGATCTCGACTGGAAGCACGGCTTCTGCGCCGTGGACCAAAAAGAAAGGGGTTTCTTGAGTAGCTGCATTAGGTGTAGTTTGGAGACTCTAGAGCACGGAGGGCAGCTCGTCTACCCAAGCGTGTTTGGCTTTCTCGAGGGGTGCTAACAGCCTCTTCTTTATCCCGTTGCATATTAAGCCATTGGCTTTCTTGACTTGTCCATTTGTCTTTGGATGTGCTACAGATGCGAATTTCAACTTGATTCCCATACTTTCACAGCAGCTCTTGAACTCCTTCGATGTGAAGTTTGTCCCATTGTCTGTGATGATGCTGTGTGGTACTCAGAAGCGAAAAACTATGGACTTGATGAAGTTGATTGCGGCTGTAGAATCTTGGGTTGTTACGGGGGCTGCCTCTACCCACTTGGTAAATTTGTCGACCACCACCAACATGTAAACATGCCCTCCTAGCCAAGACTTGTGCAATTTTGCTACCATGTCGAGACCCCATTGCCCGAAGGGCCAGGATAGTGGTATTGGTTGCAATTCTGCTACTGGTGCATGTGGTCGAGATGCGAAACATTGACAAGCCTCGCATTTTCTCACTATATCTTTCGCGTCTTCAATGGCTGTTAGCCAGTAGAAGCCTGTACGAAAAGCTTTAGCCGCAATAGCTCTGCTGCTAGCATGATGTCCGCATAATCCTGCGTGGATGTCTTTTAATATTTCCTGTCCTTCTTGAGGGGTGACGCATTGTTGCAGGACACCCGTTATACTTTTCTTGTATAATTTCCCATTGTAATACGATGAAAGCCTTGGATCGTCGTATTATCCTCCTTGCTTCTACTGTATCTTTGGGTAGTGTGTTGTTTATCATGTATATCAAGTATGGCTGCATCCAGGTTTCTTCGATCATCATGACTTCTTCTGGTTCTGTTGTGCTTCTTTGGCCAGGCTTGCCAGCCCCCGAGCCTGTTGCTTGGTGCTGGACTTGTTCTTCTGTAGTCGAAGTTTTGTGATTCTTTATTGATCTCTCTATAATTTCTTCCCAAAAAACTCCTTGTGGTATGGGTAAGCATTGGGACCCGATATTTGCTAGATTGTCGACTTCCTCGTTGCTGGCCCTGCTGACGTGCGAAACTTCACAGCCATCGAACGTGCCCTCTAGATAGTAGTATAAGTTTTTGTACGCTGTCATATTGTCGCTGATGGCGTCACATCTGTTCATCACTTGCTGGACGACGAGATTCGAGTCCCCGAATATTTTCAGTTGAGTTGCTCCGCATGCTTTGGCCATTTTCATTCCATGGAGCAGAGCCTCGTACTCGGCTTCGTTATTAGAAGCTTGAGGAAAACTCATCCTTAAAACGTATTTCAACTTGTCGCCTTGTGGTGATATCAGGACTACTCCTGCTCCTGCGGCTTGCACTCTTTTCGATCCATCAAAGTACATTGTCCATACGCTTGATAGATCCGGCGTTCCTGTGCTTTGTAATTCTAGCCACTCTGCTGTGAAATCCGGCAGAACTTGTGATTTAATCGCCTTCTACTTTTCGTACGTGATGTCCAGGGGTGATAATTCGATTCCTGATGAGGGTTAACTAGACAAATGTCCTAGATGAAGGACTTAGGATCGGGGAGATAGGGCATCGGATGAACTCAAAGGTGAAATCAGTCAAACATGGTGTATATTGAAAGTAAACGTGGGGTATAAACCTGGCTTGCTTTCAATCTGTCCCTCACCGTCCTCTCCTGGCCCCTATATATAGGTGGCTAGGTCTCAAAGATCGGGAGGGATCCAACACAGATTACAATATCGACATACAACATGAACTCGTATTTCAACTAACGTTACAATTGGGCCTAGCTTAACGGGCCTCAGGGGTACTCAACTGTCGGGCTCTACTATCTATAACCTTGTCAGTAGCCCCCGAGATTCTACCAGAATTGTAGATTCGGGTTGAATCTCAGATATTCCAATCTTCGACTTGATCAATACTTCTTCTTCATATCTTCAAATCTTCGACTTGGTCTTTCAACTTATCTTTTTATTATAATGTCTCGCAAGGGGTTTTGATGAACAAGCCTGACAACTCTGACAGATCAAGAGGCCAGTTAACTGCCAGAACAGATACTTGTCGCCTACTTCAAATTCAATCCCCTTGGACTTGAATTCGGGAAACCGGTCAAACCCATTCTTTTGCCGCATTTAGGACTTACAAAGAATGAATCCCAGTGGTTCTCAGGGTACCCAGTGCATCCACCAGGATTTTCTTCGTGTCGTAGACACGGATAAGTACCAGCAGAGTGCATCCATGTGCGTATACCAGGCCACACAGAACAGATCCTGGGGTCTTACCTTCGTGATATATTCCAACCACGACATTCAAGTTTTGTCGCGATGACGCAACTCGAGAATCATATGTTGCATCCTTGTTTGACTGTTTTAATACTTGAAATAATCGAGTTATCCTTTTTAACTCTCATAAATAGCTCCCGATGGGAGTAATCAATCTTCATTTTGTCGACCATGTAGTCGAAGTTTGTTGTTGACGAAATGTAGCCGATTATTCCTAAATCACTTGTCCACCAATTGGTTTTTCACCACAACTTCTCATCCTTCTTCTGTCGACTTCTTTCTATCGGGTGCGCGACAGCGCTCCCGATGGGAGTAGCCCCCGAGGCTATAGCCGAATTTTTTCGGGTATAGGCTCAAAATTATAAACATGCCTGTTCCATATACTGTCTCTTGCGATATTTTCAAGATGATTCACACTTTAATAATTCTTTTTCTCCTTTTCTTATGATTTAAGCCCCCCGAGTCCAAGACGAGGTATGCTCCACTCCTTGACAGATACTTTCTTCTTTTTTGTTTGTACGTATCTTTTTACTTTGACACGTTAATGCTTCTATATCGTCTGCTGTGGGCAGAACATAAAAGCCCATTGATATGCTTTGGACCTGGCCTCTGCAGAGGCCTATTAGTGTGTGCTTATAAATAAAGCACGTATGGCGCGGATAAAAACCCTAATTCAGTCATTAGTTTTTTCCTCCGCCGCATCATCTTCCTCTCCTTCATCTCATCTAGGGTTTCTTCTTTCCAACACTTGGCTCCATGGCCGATGCAGGTGGATCGCATTTGAGCATCGGCGCCCTGGTGGAGAAGCGGGGCCGCGGCCACCCTCGTGGCAGTAGGAACAAGGCTACAATTGCAGCTACGGTAGCTTCATCGTCCACTCTGGTGAAGCGGCGCCCCGGCCGTCCGGCCGGGAGTAAAAATAAACCCAAGGTGCCATCTGCTGCGCCAGGTCCAAGCGCTCCTCCTCGCAATGCTCCTCCTCCTCTGCCTAGAGTATACTCCTTCTTCTGCATCGCCGGCACTCAGTGCCGTGAGATTCAGCGGGTGCCGCTGAAGTTCACCAAGTTTATGGACGGGCGAGAACTATGAGAAGCGGTTCTTCGTGAACACTCTGGGGGAGGAACTCCCTATGAAGTGGAGGTCTGGTACGACGGGGCTAGCGTGATGTACTTCAAGGGCGGCTGGTCGCAGTTTGTAGAAGACCATGACCTCCACCAAGGCTTCTTCATGACTTTCGACTTCCACATCGGCACGTCGAAGTTCGACGTGAGGATCTATGACGGCACCCAGTGCCAGAAGGAGTACGAAGCTAAAGTGCAGTTTCACTAGATTCTCTTTATGTAAACTCTTTTCCTAGTTGTCCTTTCTTGTACTATCTGTAATAAGTAGTCATGTTTGGATTATATGTTGTGCCTGCTTTATTAATAGACCATGGGAACATATTGTCGTTCCGAGGTATGCACTTAATATATTATCGGGTTCCTTTGAACTGTGCGTATTGCTGCCGAATATCGGGTTGCGAACAACCTAATAGTATGTCTCAGATAATCACAAATCTCAATAACTTGTTAATTTTATTTTGTATGACTCGAGGGTCTGAGACCCCGAGTGGAAAGTAAGATATTTATACATATTGTTGAGTTGACCCAAGGAACCCGACCTATGGCCTCATGTTCTGGGTCCAGAGGGTCATAACTCGAAAAACTCTTTTGTCGCCTTATGTCGCCTATGCGTAGAACCGCTGTAGTTTCTCTGCATTCCACGGGTTGCTCTCGTCTTTCCCCGTTTTCTTGTCTTGTAGTCGATAAGCTCCTCCTGGTATTACTTCTGTCACGATGTAAGGTCCCACCCATGGGGACTCTAGTTTTCCATGCCCGTCTTGCTTGAGTCGTAAGACTAGATCTTCCACTACGAAAGATCGTGGACGAACTCAACTACTGTGGTAGTTTCTTAGATTTTGCTGATATTGAGTGGCTCTGGCGAGTGCTACGTCTCTCGCCTCGTCGAGTGCATCGACGTCATCCATCATACGCCACGATTCTTGGAGCTTCGTGGGTGATCTCGACTGGAAGCATGGCTTCTGCGCCGTGGACCAGAAAGAAGGGTGTTTTTTGAGTAGCTGCATTAGGTGTAGTTCGAAGAATCCAGAGTACGGAGGGTAGCTCGTCTACCCAAGTGTGCTTGGCTTTCTCGAGGGGTGCCAACAGCCTTTTCTTTATCCCGTTGCATATTAAGCCGTTGGCTTTCTCGACTTGTCCATTTGTCTTTGGATGCGCTACAGATGCGAATTTCAGTTTAATTCCCAAACTTTCATAGTAATTCTTGAACTCCTTTGATGTGAAGTTTGTCCCATTATCTGTGATAATGCTGTGTGGTACTCCAAAGCGAAAAACTATGGATTTGATGAAGTTGATTGCGATTGTGGATTCTTGGGTTGTTACGGGGGCTGCTTCTACCCACTTGGTGAATTTGTCGACTGCCACCAACATGTAAACATGCCCTCCTGGCCAAGATTTGTGTAATTTTCCTACCATGTCGAGACCCCATTGCGCGAAGGGCCAGGATAATGGTATTGGTTGCAATTCCGCTGCTGGCGCGTGTGGTCGAGATGCGAATCGTTGACAAGGCTCGCACTTCCTCACTATATCTTTCGCGTCTTCAATGGCTGTTAGCCAATAAAATCTTGCACAAAAGGCTTTGGCTGCAATGGCTCTGCTGCTAGCGTGATGTCCACATAATCCTGCGTGGATGTCCTTTAAGATTTCTTGCCCTTCTTGAGGAGTGACGCATCGTTGCAAGACGCCTGTTATACTTTTCTTGTATAATTTTCCTTGCAACACGACAAAAGCCTTGGATCGTCGTATTATCCTCTTCGCTTCTACTGTGTCTTCGGGTAGTGCTTTGTTTATCATGTATGCCAGATATGGCTGCATCTAGGTTTCTTCGATCATCATGACTTCTTCTGGTTCTGCTATGCTTGTTATTCCAGCCCCCGAGCCTATTGCTTGGTGCTAGCCTTGTTCCTCTGTAGTCGAAGTTTTGTTGCTTTTTATTGATCTCTCTATTATTTCCTCCCAAAAGACTCCTTGCGGTACAAGTAAGCACTGGGACCCGATGTTTGCTAGATTGTCGGTTTCCTCATTACTGGCTCTGCTGACGTGCGAAACTTCGTATCCATCGAATGTTCCCTCTAGATAATAGTATAAGTTTCTGTATGCTGTCATATTGTTGCTGATGGCGTCGCACTTGTTCATCACTTGTTGGACGACGAGGTTCGAATCTCCAAATATTTTTAGTCGAGTTGCTCTGCATGCTTTGGCCATTTTCATTCCATGGAGCAGCGCCTCGTATTCGGCTTCATTATTAGAAGCTTGGGGAAAACTCATCCTTAACACATACTTCAACTTGTCGCCTTGTGGTGATATCAGAACTACTCCTGCTCCTGCGCCTTGGATTCTTTTTGAACCGTCGAAGTACATTGTCTATACACTCGATAGATCTGGCGGTCCTGTGTTTTGTAACTCCAACCACTCTGCTTTAAAGTCTGGTAAAATTTGTGATTTGATCGCCTTTCGCTTTTTATACGTGATGTCCAGGGGTGATAACTCAATTCCCCATAAGGAGACACATCCTGTTGCTGAAGGGTTGTTCAATATATTGGATAGTGGTGCTTCGTTAACCACTATGATTGGGTGCACCGCAAAATATTGCCGTAATTTCTGTGCTGTTGTGAATACACTGTATGCGAGCTTTTGATAATGCGGGTACCTCTATTTTGTTGGAGATAGCACTTCACTGATGAAATATACTGGCCTCTGGACACCGTGAGCTTTTCCCTCTTTACTTCTTTCGACTACCAATACTGTACTCACCACTTGATGTGTTGCTGCGATGTACAGTAGTAGCGGCTCTTTTTCGTTTGGTGCAACCAACACTGGTGGTGTGGAGAGCACTTTTTTCAAGTGCGCGAAGGCTACATCTGCCTCTTCTGTCCACTCGAATTTGTCATCTGACTTTTCATGAGCACATGGAAAGGGAGTGCTTTCTCTCCCAATCAGGCAACAAATCGACTTAGTGCCGCGACGCGTCCTGCAAGCTTCTGTACGTCGTGCAGTTTTGTTGGTTTCCCCATTATTAGGATTGCTTGGATCTTTTCTGGGTTTGCTTCTATTCCCCTTGCTAATACCAGGAACCCCAGGAGTTGTCCTGTGGATACGCCGAAAGAACATTTTGTCGGGTTAAGCTTGAGCTTGTACCTATTCAGATTGTCGAAAGTTTCTGCCAAGTCGTTGGTCAAAGACTCTTCTTTTCTTGTGGTGATAACCACGTCGTCGATGTAGACTTGGATGTTTCGTCCTATTTGGCTTCTGAGGCAATTTTGCATCATCCGCTGGTAGGTTGCTGTGACGACCTCAAATTTGATACAAATTCGAAGTGCCCGTTATGTATTCCACCGCAATCCCAGAACCGTTGTTGCGATATACATAACGTAGTTGGTACTCAGTTCCATAGACATTACAATACGATGGTTCAAATACAATGGTCATATAGACCAAGTCATATTACAACACAATATAGCAGCGGAAATAACGTCTTCGGCCCATGCCTTCTCCCTACAGGCAATGGCGACTCACGGAGACGAGCTTAGTTCTGGTACTCTTCTTCATACCCTTCCTCCTGGTATTGCTCCCCATAGTCTGGCCAAGTTGATAGCCAGGGACACAGCCGTGAGTACATTGGATGCACTCGCAAACCATCTTATAATTGAAATGATGAAGCAGATATGCAAGGTTTGATATAGTGGACTAAGCACTAAGTTTATTTGCAAAAGCTAGTTTTATTTCCCAAGAATGTTCACTTATAGGAAAGAGGTTTAGTTCTCTAAGTTCCATCTAAAGAGGACTTCAAGTATGTCAACAACATTTCAAGTCAAGTCATTCACCAAGTCACCATTGTCACTTTTAGTCCTGACAAAAGTCAAGTACAGCTTGCCAACCGTCCATGACCGCGGACGCGGCTATTCGAATAGTTTCAAAACCTCTGCAGAGGGGTACACTTTACCCACAAGATTCGATACATCTGCCGGGAGAAATCCACGGTTCGACATACACAAGTATGCGAGGTTCAGATAATCAAACAAACTCTTTCACTTGCTCATCCTAGTATAGGATCCTTCCCTAGAGCCCGGGATACGGAACCCCGCTCCGGCGCCTCTAGTTCTGCCCATCCCGGAGGCCGGGTTAGTGGAATCCACCTGGTCCAGAAGTAACCGTTTCGCGGTGTCCTTCCATGAAGATTTGATACAAGGCCTCCCATACTAAGATAAACAAGCTACGGATTAAGCCCCTTCCCATATAGGGGTAATGTGGTTGTACGGTAAAATTGGCTCCCATGGTACATCACTCGTTGTCATTGAGAAATATATTTCATAGTTCTTAGTCAAGATTGATTTTTCTTTCATAAAGCCATTCTGTAGGAGAAATCTCCATTTCAAGTTTCAAGTTCAAGTCACCAATTTCAACTAGAGTTCCCCTTTTAGATGGCCTCAATATTATTAGCGACTAAGCAACTACATTGAGTGATGACCACTAAATAGAGTTGGATAAACTCAGCTTGATGCTCTTGATAATCAAGACATCAATATACTTCTATCATTCTACTCTAGCAATTCAATCATGCAATTTACTTAAAACAAGTAGAATGCAATATTAAAACTAGGCATGGGGAGTATGAATCAAAAGATGGCTTGCCTTGGTTGGCAAAGGGTCCGGGGTTTTCTTCTTCTTCTTGATAATAATAATCCCCTCCAATATCCTCCTCGGCAACACTAGCGTCTAATAACGAATAAACACAAAGCACACCATCACTTCACCAAGCTAACAGCACACCAAGCACACATCTTTGTTTGCTAACCAAAGCATTCATGTTGCATTTTTATGGTGTTGGATTGTAAGTTTTTCTTCTAAGTTTTTCTTCAAGTGTGCAAGCTAGATTCTTTACTAAGTGGCATAGGTGGTTCACTTGTGCAGCATTGGTGTTGATTTAGGGTTACTAAGACAAGTTTAAGTGGGATGGACCCACTAAGTGAATTGGCATTGAGGGCAATTAATTCTAAGTGTGCAATAGTGATCTATCATTTTATGCTACAAAAATAGGATTGGATTAGGTTCTAATTGATCACACTAATATGGTTTGGGGTAGATTAGTGTTGACTAACAGTAAGAGGGGTCATTAGTGAGTTCATATTTTAATTTTCATGATTTTTGATGGCTTAAATAATTTTCTAGAAATCTTTCACTATTAAACAAGCTATGGTCACACTATTCATATCTGATTTTATTCTGAACTTATTTTGAATTCTAACCAGTTCTATTGGGTAGATTATTTTATAAGCTTTCCAATGCATATTTATTTGCTAGATTTGGATTTGTAAAACTCTAGGAATTAAAGTTTGAAAATAGCATCTGAAAGTTATTTGAAATAAATAAAACGGGCGGGAAAATTAATTAAAACGAAACGGACCGAATTCGGAATGAGCTGGGCCCAATTCAGAACAAACCCGAACGGGCCGGCCCATACCGCTTCGCTGCGGCGGGAAAGAAATAAAATAGGAGCTGACAGGTGGGGTCGCGATGTCAGCTCACTTAACGATTCCCGAATCGGTATGCTATCGTCGGATCAGAATCGGACGGCTCGCGATCATCTTCTTCCTCAGCACGGGCGGGAGCTCACCTGCGAGCAGTGAAGATCGTTCGACGGCGAGGGCGAGGCGTAGAGGAAGCAGAGCTCGTCGGCGACGCGCGGGATCGGCTGCGGCGAGGCTCCTCTTCCGATTCCCTGCAGCAGTTTGCCCCCAGGTGCTCGAACGCGGCGGCGCTCCGCTCGTCCAGTACCACTCCGGCGAGGCTGGCGACGGCGAGCTAGGGCAAGCGGGGCTAAGCGACTATGTCTGGGAGGTAGAGGGGAGTGAGGTGAGTCATTTCGTTTGATCGGAGGGGGTATTTATAGTCTCAGGAGGCCGGGAGCAAGGCGACCAGAAGCTCGCCGGCTCGGGGGTCCTGGTTGCGTTCGACGGTCTCTCCGGCCACGGCGGCCACGCTCGCGTGCTGGGAGGGTGCTGGTTCGGCCGCGGGGTGCTGTGGGTCTCCTCTGGCGCCTCCAAGCTGGTCAGCAACGTGCAGGGAAGAGGGTTGCTGGGAGGGGGCCCTGGGCGCGTTTCTCCTCCTTCCTCCTCTTCTCACGGCTTGGGTCGGGGCTAGGGAAGCTGGAGTCGATCGAGGAGAGGCCAAGGAGCATGGCGACAGTGCTGGAGCGAGCCAGCACAGTGCAGCTCCAGTAAAACTTGATCTCATTTGATTTGCTTCTGCCAGTGTTCGACGAAATGCCCGCAAGAACTCAAAATTTGAATTTTCAAAATTTTCCACTTTGGGTGCTCATTATATTGGATAAGGTACCCAGTCATATTTTTGTTATAGTGAAAGGTTGAGTTTTGCAGAAATTTATATTTCAAATTTGAGTATAGTCACTGTTTTGGATTCAAACTTTGGCTCAAGTTTGGGTGATGCTCTGGTTTGAAATTTTGGTAGATCTCTGTGGGTTGAGTTAGTCCATAACTTGGTTAAGCTCAACTAATAGGTCAAACATGAAGGTGAGCTGTAGATTTCTTAATCTAAGGTCTCAAAGTGGTGTAGTCAATAACAGTTTCTAGATCATATTAACTTTATCTCTTTCTTACTTATTTTTGCTTCTAGTTTCTTTGCTTTCTAAAGATCTTCTCAATTGATTCTGTTGGTTCACTTAGATTTATCTCACCAATGCTCAATCAAAAATAACACACATAAAATCATAGAATACAAATAAAAGAAAATGCATGTATGCATACAATAACAGATAAAAAGTTTTATTTGGGTCCAAAATTTGGCACTTTATTTATTAAGAAGTGGATTACAATTTCTGAGTTGTTACAATCTTCCCCCTTAAAAAGAATCTCGTCCCCGAGATTCACTAATTAAGAACTGAAAAGATTGGGAAACTCTTTCTGAAGGTAATCTTCTCGTTCCCAAGTGGCTTCCTCTTCGGTGTGATTACTCCACTGAACTTTCAGAAATTTGATGCTTCGGGTTCGAGTGGTTCTATATGCTTCCTCGAGGATACGGATAGGCATTTCACGATAGGTCAAATCCTTGTTTTTTGAAGGTCCACAGAACGATGATCAATATTCTTGAAGATTTCGGGCTTCTCCGGAACTTCAAGACATTTCCGAAGTAACGATACGTGGAAGACATCGTGTACTTCAGACAATTCAGGGGGCATTTCCAACTGATAAGACACTTCTCCTCTGCGGTCTAGTATCTGGAAGGGTCCAATATATCTTGGCGCAAGCTTTCCTTTTACTTGGAATCTTTGCATTCCCTTGAGAGGCGATACTCTAAGATAAACAAAGTCTCCACTCTTGAAAGTCAGTTCTCGACGTCTCTTGTCGGCATAACTCTTTTGTCTTGACTGGGCTGCCTTGAGGTATTCACGAATCATGCGAACTTTCTCCTCGGCTTCTTGCAAAATATCTGGTCCAAAAATCTGACTGTCTCCGGTTTCTGACCAATTCAGAGGGGTACGACACTTTCTTCCATACAAAGCTTCAAATGGGGCCATTTGCAAACTGGCTTGATAACTGTTGTTGTAGGAAAACTCCGCGAAAGGCAGACAATCTTCCCACTTAGCTCCATAGGCTAGAACACAGGCTCTCAACATATCTTCAAGTATTTGGTTCACTCTCTCAGTCTGTCCATCAGTCTGAGGGTGGTAAGCTGTGCTGAAGGCTAACTTGGTTCCCAAGGCTTGATGCAAACTTTTCCAAAATCTTGAGGTGAATTGGGTTCCTCGATCAGAAACTATGGTTTTTGGAACTCCATGCAAACTGACAATCCTGGATAAATACAGATCTGCTAGCTATCCCGAGTTGTAAGTGGTCTTGACAGGAATAAAGTGGGCCACTTTGGTTAGTCTATCCACAATGACCCAGATAGAGTCATTTCCACGGCTAGACCTTGGAAATCCAGTGATGAAATCCATTCCAACAGAATCCCACTTCCATTCCGGAACTTGCAAAGGTTGCAGCAATCCTGCAGGGCGTTGATGTTCAGCCTTGACTCTTTGGCAAATATCACACTTGGATATAAACGATGCAATCTCACGCTTCATTCCATGCCACCAAAATTGTTCTTTCAGATCTTGATACATCTTAGTTCCACTGGGGTGGATGGAGTAAGGTGTCTCATGGGCTTCCTTCATAATCACTTCCTTCAATTCTGAATCAGCTGGCACACAAATACGGCCTTTATACCAAAGAACTCCTTGATCATCCTCTTCGAATCCTGGCACCTTGCCGGAACCAATTCTGCGCTTGATTCCTTCAATACTCTCATTTCCCTTCTGGGCTTCTTTGATTTGGCTCATCAAGGTGGGTTGAAACTCAAGGTTGGCTAAGAATCCTTGACTGACTAGTTCCAATCCAAATTTTTCAAACTCTTGGTGCAACATAGGTTGCTCTTCCTTGATCCTCATATTCAATGAGCATGGCTTCCGACTCAACGCATCGGCCACTACATTGGCCTTACCGGGGTGATAGTGAATTTCCAGATCATAATCCTTGATCAACTCTATCCATCTCCTTTGCCTCATGTTCAACTCCTTCTGGGTGAATATATACTTCAAACTCTTGTGATCAGTGTAGATCTCACAACGGTTGCCCATCAAATAATGCCTCCAAGTCTTCAAAGCTAGGACCACGGCTGCTAACTCTAGATCATGGGTTGGATAATTTTCTTCATGAGGTCTAAGCTGCCGAGAGAGGTAAGCTATGACCTTGCCTTCTTGCATCAATACGCAACCAAGTCCAAGTTTGGAAGCGTCGCAATAGACATCAAAGTTTTTGGCGATATCGGGCATGGTTAGGACAGGGGCGGTCACCAATCGCTTCTTGAGCTCTTGAAAACTCTCTTCACATTTAGGGGTCCATTCAAACTTCTTGTCCTTCTTCAACAATTGAGTCATTGGCCGGGCAATGCTGGAAAATCCTTCAACAAATTTGCGGTAATATCCCGCTAATCCGAGAAAACCTCTAACTTCCGTCTGAGTGGTAGGGGCTTCCCATTCCATGACGGATTTGATCTTCTTGGGGTCCACGGAGATTCCTCCAGCTGATAGCACATGGCCTAAGAATCCAACCTCCTTCAACCAGAACTCACATTTACTGAACTTGGCATACAACTGATGCTCTCTTAAGGTCTCTAGAATTAATCTCAAATGGGTTGCATGCTCTTCTTCGGATTTGGAGTAGATAAGAATGTCGTCAATGAAGACAACAACAAACTTATCCAAGAACTCCATAAAAACCTTATTCATGAGATTCATGAAATAAGCAGGGGCATTGGTTAATCCAAAGGACATTACGGTGTACTCATACAATCCGTATCGGGTAGTGAAGGCTATCTTGGGGATATCCGTTGCACGGATCTTCAGTTGGTGGTATCCGGTTCTAAGATCTATCTTTGAGAACACTCTAGCTCCAGTCAGTTGGTCAAACAAATCTTCAATCTTCGGGAGAGGATACTTGTTCTTGATGGTCACATCGTTAAGCTTGCGATAATCAGTGCATAGTCGGCTAGAACCGTCACTTTTATCCACAAACAAGACAGGTGATCTCCAAGCAGAAGAACTGGGCTGAATCAATCCTTTACTCAAAAGGTCATCCAATTGCTTCTTCAACTTAACTAATTCAGCTGGGTTCATACGATAGGGTCGTTGGGCTATTGATCCAGTTCCGGGGATAAGCTCAATGATAAACTCAATATCCCGATCCGGTGGCATTCCGGGTAGCTCATCGGGAAAGACATCCGGGTATTCACAAACAATGGAAACTTCCTCTATGGTTGGTCCTGAGATACTTTTATGACATCGGGTGGTTTGGGGTGGTTTTACGGACACATGCTTGACTATGATTCCATTGCTACTCTTCATGGTGATGGTCTTCTTGGCACAATCTATCACTCCTTGATGGAAAGACATCCAATTCATACCAAGAACTACTTCCAAACCTTTGGTTCCCAACACTATCAAATTGGCTAAGAAAGCTATTCCATGGATTTCTATGGGCACTGCCAAGCAGGTACAACTGGCTTTGGTTACGGACCCGGGAATTTGCACAGACATGACATCTTTCAAGGGTGTGGGTTGAAGTCCACTTTTATCAACGAATAATTGGGTAACAAATGAGTGTGAAGCTCCAGAATCAAACAGAACTCTTGCAAGAACTGAGTTAACAGGGAACATACCAAGCACAACGTCGGTTGCTTCCTGAGCTTCTTCAACATTCATGTGATTCAGACGGCCGTGAGAATGAGGTTGGTTCCTCGGTGGATAGTTCTTGCCATTTCCCACACGGCGCTGCTGCTGAGCAGGGGCAGTGGTCTTGGATGCATCATTCAGCTTCTTGGGGCACTCATTGGAGTAGTGCCCTTTGAGTCCGCACTCATAACAGGTAACACCAGACTTGTCACCAGGCTTGGGTAACACAGGGGCACCATTTGGCCTTGGAGTATTGGTGTTGAAGTTGTTGCCACTGGGTCTTGGGGGTGCACGGTTGAAGTTGTTGCCGGGTGAACGGCTGGGATAGTTGGGACGCGGAGCAGGTGCAGACGGCCTCATTGGTCTAGGGGCGAAACCCATAGGTGCATTTCCCCTTGGCTTCTGCGAGTTGCTCGAGTTGCCTTGATACATCATACGGCGCTTGCGGTTCTCGGTAGCTTGCTTGAGTTTGCCTTCCATCTAAATGGCAGAGTCCACCAATGACTCCAGGTCGGCAAAGTGAATGCTGACCAAGACACATTGCATCTCATCATGAAGTCCATCTAGAAACCTTTCTTGCTTCTTCTCAGTGGTGTTGGTGTCATCTGGAGCATACCTAGACAAGGTCAGGAACTTGTCACGGTAATCCACCACAGATAGGGAACCTTGCTTCAGATTCCTGAACTCATCTCTCATCCTTTTAACCAATCCCATAGGGACATGGGCTTTGCTAAACTTGCTCTTGAACTCCTCCCAAGGCATCACATACCCTGGGGCTTGCATTGCACGGGTGCTATCCCACCAAGCTCTCGCTGCTCCCGCAAGATAGTGGGTGGTGTACAAAACCTTCTCATTTTCACCAACTTCGGCGACTGCCAAATTGTTTTCCATAGTGCGAAGCCAATCATCGGCATCCAAGGGCTCTTCAGACTTAGTGAATATAGGAGGGTTGGTGTTTTGGAAACTCCTTAACTTGGATCGGTGCTCTCCATTGCCATGGTTTTCTCCTTCACCATTGCCATTGCCATTGCCATTGTTGTGGTTCATTGCCATCTGGGTTAGTTGCTGAAGAGTGGCCAAGTTGGCTTGGCGCTCAGCTCGGGCTGCTTCCCGGTCTTCCATGATCAACCTTAGCAATTCGGCCATTTCCGGGTTCGGGGGTGGGGGTGCTCGCGGCATCTGAAGATAAGGTGTGTAAGACAAGAGGGAAAAGCTAATTTGCTAAGATTTAAAGGTAACATGGATGATGCAATTTTGTTTTACTAAAGCCTTAAAGGCCAAATTCAAATTTCATTCAACACTCATCAAACATATCATACACACGAGTTCACACATTACAAATGGTTTTCATCAAACCATTGCGGCTCGTCTACTAGAGAGGGGGATACAATTCACACCTACACGAAGTGAACATAAAGTGGAACTCATAGCTAGATAACACGTGGATCTCGGATCTAAACAGCGGGCTCCTTGGGGTCTTCCTCATCGTCACTCACAATGAATCCATTGTGCCCACCATCCTCCGGATCATCGAGGTCCTCCATGAAGTCATCCTCATCACTAATGAGGGCATTATCCTCCTTGCGGAGATCAATGCCTTCCTCCTCACCAAGGTGATCCTCCAGACTCTCAATGTACCCAGTCAACTCCGCCACATTGGCCTTCAACTCCTCAAGGTCTTGTTCCTTCTCATCGCGCTGGCAACGAAGGCTCTTGCGCTCCTTCGCAAGAATCCTGATAGTGCTCCTCGCCTCCACTAGTGCAACGTGCTCGAGGTTGGCCCTAGTACGGGCACGATCGGCCTCCTGCTGAGTGGAGTACAGCAAGAAGTCCATGTGATCGATGTAGGTACTCGGCTCATTCTGCCCGGGCATGTTTGCGGGACGTCCATCCGCATCACGCCGAGCAAAGTCCCTGAAGCGTCCTCCCTGAACCTCCTCAACATGCAGTCCGCACAAGCGGGCGTGCATCTCCTGCATCGCTCGGACCAAACCATCGGCCCAAGTGTTCTCCACAAGCTCAAACTTGACCCTTGGAGAACCCAACATCCCCTTCTTGCCACGGCAACTGGCTCGGATAAGCCACCGTAGCTCTCCATCTGGGTGCTCATTGAGCACGGCTCCCTTGAACTCCGGGTACAAACGGTTCAGGAACAAGGTCAAGGTGGTGAGGTCTCGCTCGAAACAAAGGCTGCCACCATGGCCCAACTGGTACTGCTCAGTGAATACCGGTGCCATCTACAAAATTTTAGATTAGTTCAAGTTAGTGATCAACTCAAGTGTGCAAAATTTTAAGTAGGCAAAAACTGAAGTATGTATAAAACTTTGCAACTAGAGAGGAAAGAATAAGCCATTTTTGCAACCGTTCTGGTATCTTTGCTTTTATCAAGGTTTTGTTTAACGCCCATTCTAACTAAGGTCTCCTATGGTCAGCCTAGGCTCTGATACCAACTTGTGATGACCTCAAATTTGATACAAATTCGAAGTGCCCGTTATGTATTCCACCGCAATCCCAGAACCGTTGTTGCGATATACATAACGTAGTTGGTACTCAGTTCCATAGACATTACAATATGATGGTTCAAATACAATGGTCATATAGACCAAGTCATATTACAACACAATATAGCAGCGGAAATAACGTCTTCGGCCCATGCCTTCTCCCTACAGGCAATGGCGACTCACGGAGACGAGCTTAGTTCTGGTACTCTTCTTCATACCCTTCCTCCTGGTATTCCTCCCCATAGTCTGGCCAAGTTGATAGCCAGGGACACAGCCGTGAGTACATTGGATGCACTCGCAAACCATCTTATAATTGAAATGATGAAGCAGATATGCAAGGTTTGATATAGTGGACTAAGCACTAAGTTTATTTGCAAAAGCTAGTTTTATTTCCCAAGAATGTTCACTTATAGGAAAGAGGTTTAGTTCTCTAAGTTCCATCTAAAGAGGACTTCAAGTATGTCAACAACATTTCAAGTCAAGTCATTCACCAAGTCACCATTGTCACTTTTAGTCCTGGCAAAAGTCAAGTACAGCTTGCCAACCGTCCATGACCGCGGACGCGGCTATTCGAATAGTTTCAAAACCTCTGCAGAGGGGTACACTTTACCCACAAGATTCGATAATCTGCCGGGAGAAATCCACGGTTCAACATACACAAGTATGCGAGGTTCAGATAATCAAACAAACTCTTTCACTTGCTCATCCTAGTATAGGATCCTTCCCTAGAGCCCGGGATACGGAACCCCGCTCCGGCGCCTCTAGTTCTGCCCATCCCGGAGGCCAGGTTAGTGGAATCCACCTGGTCCAGAAGTAACCGTTTCGCGGTGTCCTTCCATGAAGATTTGATACAAGGCCTCCCATACTAAGATAAACAAGCTACGGATTAAGCCCCTTCCCATATAGGGGTAATGTGGTTGTACGGTAAAATTGGCTCCCATGGTACATCACTCGTTGTCATTGAGAAATATATTTCATAGTTCTTAGTCAAGATTGATTTTTCTTTCATAAAGCCATTCTGTAGGAGAAATCTCCATTTCAAGTTTCAAGTTCAAGTCACCAATTTCAACTAGAGTTCCCCTTTTAGATGGCCTCAATATTATTAGCGACTAAGCAACTACATTGAGTGATGACCACTAAATAGAGTTGGATAAACTCAGCTTGATGCTCTTGATAATCAAGACATCAATATACTTCTATCATTCTACTCTAGCAATTCAATCATGCAATTTACTTAAAACAAGTAGAATGCAATATTAAAACTAGGCATGGGGAGTATGAATCAAAAGATGGCTTGCCTTGGTTGGCAAAGGGTCCGGGGTTTTCTTCTTCTTCTTGATAATAATAATCCCCTCCAATATCCTCCTCGGCAACACTAGCGTCTAATAACGAATAAACACAAAGCACACCATCACTTCACCAAGCTAACAGCACACCAAGCACACATCTTTGTTTGCTAACCAAAGCATTCATGTTGCATTTTTATGGTGTTGGATTGTAAGTTTTTCTTCTAAGTTTTTCTTCAAGTGTGCAAGCTAGATTCTTTACTAAGTGGCATAGGTGGTTCACTTGTGCAGCATTGGTGTTGATTTAGGGTTACTAAGACAAGTTTAAGTGGGATGGACCCACTAAGTGAATTGGCATTGAGGGCAATTAATTCTAAGTGTGCAATAGTGATCTATCATTTTATGCTACAAAAATAGGATTGGATTAGGTTCTAATTGATCACACTAATATGGTTTGGGGTAGATTAGTGTTGACTAACAGTAAGAGGGGTCATTAGTGAGTTCATATTTTAATTTTCATGATTTTTGATGGCTTAAATAATTTTCTAGAAATCTTTCACTATTAAACAAGCTATGGTCACACTATTCATATCTGATTTTATTCTGAACTTATTTTGAATTCTAACCAGTTCTATTGGGTAGATTATTTTATAAGCTTTCCAATGCATATTTATTTGCTAGATTTGGATTTGTAAAACTCTAGGAATTAAAGTTTGAAAATAGCATCTGAAAGTTATTTGAAATAAATAAAACGGGCGGGAAAATTAATTAAAACGAAACGGACCGAATTCGGAATGAGCTGGGCCCAATTCAGAACAAACCCGAACGGGCCGGCCCATACCGCTTCGCTGCGGCGGGAAAGAAATAAAATAGGAGCTGACAGGTGGGGTCGTGATGTCAGCTCACTTAACGATTCCTGAATCGGTATGCTATCGTCGGATCAGAATCGGACGGCTCGCGATCATCTTCTTCCTCAGCACGGGCGGGAGCTCACCTGCGAGCAGTGAAGATCGTTCGACGGCGAGGGCGAGGCGTAGAGGAAGCAGAGCTCGTCGGCGATGCGCGGGATCGGCTGCGGCGAGGCTCCTCTTCCGATTCCCTGCAGCAGTTTGCCCCCAGGTGCTCGAACGCGGCGGCGCTCCGCTCGTCCAGTACCACTCCGGCGAGGCTGGCGACGGCGAGCTAGGGCAAGCGGGGCTAAGCGACTATGTCTGGGAGGTAGAGGGGAGTGAGGTGAGTCGTTTCGTTTGATCGGAGGGGGTATTTATAGTCTCAGGAGGCCGGGAGCAAGGCGACCAGAAGCTCGCCGGCTCGGGGGTCCTGGTTGCGTTCGACGGTCTCTCCGGCCACGGCGGCCACGCTCGCGTGCTGGGAGGGTGCTGGTTCGGCCGCGGGGTGCTGTGGGTCTCCTCTGGCGCCTCCAAGCTGGTCAGCAACGTGCAGGGAAGAGGGTTGCTGGGAGGGGGCCCTGGGCGCGTTTCTCCTCCTTCCTCCTCTTCTCACGGCTTGGGTCGGGGCTGGGGAAGCTGGAGTCGATCGAGGAGAGGCCAAGGAGCATGGCGACAGTGCTGGAGCGAGCCAGCACAGTGCAGCTCCAGTAAAACTTGATCTCATTTGATTTGCTTCTGCCAGTGTTCGACGAAATGCCTGCAAGAACTCAAAATTTGAATTTTCAAAATTTTCCACTTTGGGTGCTCATTATATTGGATAAGGTACCCAGTCATATTTTTGTTATAGTGAAAGGTTGAGTTTTGCAGAAATTTATATTTCAAATTTGAGTATAGTCACTGTTTTGGATTCAAACTTTGGCTCAAGTTTGGGTGATGCTCTGGTTTGAAATTTTGGTAGATCTCTGTGGGTTGAGTTAGTCCATAACTTGGTTAAGCTCAACTAATAGGTCAAACATGAAGGTGAGCTGTAGATTTCTTAATCTAAGGTCTCAAAGTGGTGTAGTCAATAACAGTTTCTAGATCATATTAACTTTATCTCTTTCTTACTTATTTTTGCTTCTAGTTTCTTTGCTTCCTAAAGATCTTCTCAATTGATTCTGTTGGTTCACTTAGATTTATCTCACCAATGCTCAATCAAAAATAACACACATAAAATCATAGAATACAAATAAAAGAAAATGCATGTATGCATACAATAACAGATAAAAAGTTTTATTTGGGTCCAAAATTTGGCACTTTATTTATTAAGAAGTGGATTACAATTTCTGAGTTGTTACAATCTTCCCCCCTTAAAAAGAATCTCGTCCCCGAGATTCACTAATTAAGAACTGAAAAGATTGGGAAACTCTTTCTGAAGGTAATCTTCTCGTTCCCAAGTGGCTTCCTCTTCGGTGTGATTACTCCACTGAACTTTCAGAAATTTGATGCTTCGGGTTCGAGTGGTTTCTATATGCTTCCTNGTTCGAGTGGTTCTATATGCTTCCTCGAGGATACGGATAGGCATTTCACGATAGGTCAAATCCTTGTTTTGATGTCCACAGAACGTGATCAATATTCTTGAAGATTTCGGGCTTCTCCGGACTTCAAGACATTTCCGAAGTAACGAACGTGGAAGACATCGTGTACTTCAGACAATTCAGGGGGCATTTCCAACTGATAAGACACTTCTCCTCTGCGGTCTAGTATCTGAAGGGTCCAATATATCTTGGCGCAAGCTTTCCTTTTACTTGGAATCTTTGCATTCCCTTGAGGGGATACTCAGATAAACAAAGTCTCCACTCTTGAAAGTCAGTTCTCGACGTCTCTTGTCGGCATAACTCTTTTGTCTTGACTGGGCTGCCTTGAGTATTCACGAATCATGCGAACTTTCTCCTCGGCTTCTTGCAAAATATCTGGTCCAAAAATCTGACTGTCTCCGGTTTCTGACCAATTCAGAGGGGTACGACACTTTCTTCCATACAAAGCTTCAAATGGGGCCATTTGCAAACTGGCTTGATAACTGTTGTTGTAGGAAAACTCCGCGAAAGGCAGACAATCTTCCCACTTAGCTCCATAGGCTAGAACACAGGCTCTCAACATATCTTCAAGTATTTGTTCACTCTTTCAGTCTGTCCATCAGTCTGAGGGTGGTAAGCGTGCTGAAGGCTAACTTGGTTCCCAAGGCTTGATGCAAACTTTTCCAAAATCTCGAGGTGAATTGGGTTCCTCGATCGAAACTATGGTTTTGGAACTCCATGCAAACTGACAATCTGGATAAATACAGATCTGCTAGCTGTCCCGAGTTGTAAGTGGTCTTGACAGGAATAAAGTGGGCCACTTTGGTTAGTCTATCCACAATGACCCAGATAGAGTCATTTCCACGGCTAGACCTTGGAAATCCAGTGATGAAATCCATTCCAACAGAATCCCACTTCCATTCCGGAACTTGCAAAGGTTGCAGCAATCCAGCAGGACGTTGATGTTCAGCCTTGACTCTTTGCAAATATCACACTTAGAGATAACGATGCAATCTCACGCTTCATTCCATGCCACCAAAATTGTTCCTTCAATCTTGATACATCTTAGTTCCACCGGGGTGGATGGAGTAAGGTGTCTCATGGGCTTCCTTCATAATCACTTCCTTCAATTCTGAATCAGCGGCACACAAATACGGCCTTTATACCAAAGAACTCCTTGATCATCCTCTTCAATCCTGGCACCTTGCCGGAACCAATTCTGCGCTTGATTCCTTCAATACTCTCATTTCCCTTCTGGGCTTCTTTGATTTGGCTCATCAAGGTGGGTTGAAACTCAAGGTTGGCTAAGAATCCTTGACTGACTAGTTCCAATCCAAATTTTTCAAACTCTTGGTGCAACATAGGTTGCTCTTCCTTGATCCTCATATTCAATGAGCATGGCTTCCACTCAACGCATCGGCCACTACATTGGCCTTACCGGGGTGATAGTGAATTTCCAGATCATAATCCTTGATCAACTCTATCCATCTCCTTTGCCTCATGTTCAACTCCTTCTGGGTGAATATATACTTCAAACTCTTGTGATCAGTGTAGATCTCACAACGGTTGCCCATCAATAATGCCTCCAAGTCTTCAAAGCTAGAACCACGGCTGCTAACTCTAGATCATGGGTTGGATAATTTTCTTCATGAGGTCTAAGCTGCCGAGAGAGGTAAGCTATGACCTTGCCTTCTTGCATCAATACGCAACCAAGTCCAAGTTTGGAAGCGTCGCAATAGACATCAAAGTTTTTGGTGATATCGGGCATGGTTAGGACGGGGCGGTCACCAATCGCTTCTTGAGCTCTTGAAAACTCTCTTCACATTAGGGGTCCATTCAAACTTCTTGTCCTTCTTCAACAATTGGGTCATTGGCCGGGCAATGCTGGAAAATCCTTCAACAAATTGCGGTAATATCCCGCTAATCCGAGAAAACCTCTAACTTCCGTCTGAGTGGTAGGGGCTTCCCATTCCATGACTGATTTGATCTTCTTGGGGTCCACGATATTCCTCCTGCTGATAGCACATGGCCTAAGAATCCAACCTCCTTCAACCAGAACTCACATTTACTGAACTTGGCATACAGCTGATGCTCTCTTAAGGTTCTAGAATTAATCTCAAATGGGTTGCATGCTCTTCTTCGGATTTGGAGTAGATAAGAATGTCGTCAATGAAGACAACAACAAACTTATCCAAGAACTCCATAAAAACCTTATTCATGAGATTCATGAAATAAGCAGGGGCATTGGTTAATCCAAAGACATTACGGTGTACTCATACAATCCGTATCGGGTAGTGAAGGCTGTCTTGGGGATATCCGTTGCACGGATCTTCAGTTGGTGGTATCCGGTTCTAAGATCTATCTTTGAGAACACTCTAGCTCCAGTCAGTTGGTCAAACAAATCTTCAATCTTCGGGAGAGGATACTTGTTCTTGATGGTCACATCGTTAAGCTTGCGATAATCAGTGCACAGTCGGCTAGAACCGTCACTTTTATCCACAAACAGAACAGGTGATCTCCAAGCAGAAGAACTTGGCTGAATCAATCCTTTCTCAAAAGGTCATCCAATTGCTTCTTCAACTCAACTAATTCAGCTGGGTTCATACGATAGGGTCGTTGGGCTATTGATCCAGTTCCGGGGATAAGCTCAATGATAAACTCAATATCCCGATCCGGTGGCATTCCGGGTAGCTCATCGGGAAAGACATCCGGGTATTCACAAACAATGGGACTTCCTCTATGGTTGGTCCTGAGATACTTTATGACATCGGGTGGTTTGGGGTGGTTTTACGGACACATGCTTGACTATGATTCCATTGCTACTCTTCATGGTGATGGTCTTCTTGGCACAATCTATCACTCCTTGATGGAAAGACATCCAATTCATACCAAGAACTACTTCCAAACCTTTGGTTCCCAACACTATCAAATTGGCTAAGAAAGCTATTCCATGGATTTCTATGGGCACTGCCAAGCAGGTACAACTGGCTTTGGTTACGGACCCGGGAATTTGCACAGACATGACATCTTTCAAGGGTGTGGGTTGAAGTCCACTTTTATCAACGAATAATTGGGTAACAAATGAGTGTGAAGCTCCAGAATCAAACAGAACTCTTGCAAGAACTGAGTTAACAGGGAACATACCAAGCACAACGTCGGTTGCTTCCTGAGCTTCTTCAACATTCATGTGATTCAGACGGCCGTGAGAATGAGGCTGGTTCCTTGGTGGATAGTTCTTGCCATTTCCCACACGGCGCTGCTGCTGAGCAGGGGCAGTGGTCTTGGATGCATCATTCAGCTTCTTGGGGCACTCATTGGAGTAGTGCCCTTTAGTCCGCACTCATAACAGGTAACACCAGACTTGTCACCAGGCTTGGGTAACACAGGGGCACCATTTGGCCTTGGAGTATTGGTGTTGAAGTTGTTGCCACTAGGTCTTGGGGTGCACGGTTGAAGTTGTTGCCGGGTGGACGGCTGGGATAGTTGGGACGCGGAGCAGGTGCAGACGGCCTCATTGGTCTAGGGGCGAAACCCATAGGTGCATTTCCCCTTGGCTTCTGCGAGTTGCTCGAGTTGCCTTGATACATCATACGGCGCTTGCGGTTCTCGGTAGCTTGCTTGAGTTTGCCTTCCATCTGAATGGCAGAGTCAACCAATGACTCCAGGTCGGCAAAGTGAATGCTGACCAAGACACATTGCATCTCATCATGAAGTCCATCCAGAAACCTTTCTTGCTTCTTCTCAGTGGTGTTGGTGTCATCTGGGCATACCTAGACAAGGTAGGAACTTGTCACGGTAATCCACCACAGATAGGGAACCTTGCTTCAGATTCTGAACTCATCTCTCATCCTTTTAACCAATCCCATAGGACATGGGCTTTGCTAAACTTGCTCTTGAACTCCTCCCAAGGCATCACATACCCTGGGGCTTGCATTGCACGGGTGCTATCCCACCAAGCTCTCGCTGCTCCAGCAAGATAGTGGGTGGTGTACAAAACCTTCTCATTTTCACCAACTTCGGCGACTGCCAAATTGTTTCCATGTGTACGAAGCCATCATCGGCATCTAAGGGCTCTTCAGACTTAGTGAATATAGGAGGGTTGGTGTTTGGAAACTCCTTAACTTGGATCGGTGCTCTCCATTGCCATGGTTTTCTCCTTCACCATTGCCATTGCCATTGCCATTGTTGTGGTTCATTGCCATCTGGGTTAGCTGCTGAAGAGTGGCCAAGTTGGCTTGGCGCTCAGCTCGGGCTGCTTCCCGGTCTTCCATGATCAACCTTAGCAATTCGGCCATTTCCGGGTTCGGGGGTGGGGGTGCTCGCGGCATCTGAAGATAAGGTGTGTAAGACAAGAGGGAAAAGCTAATTTGCTAAGATTTAAAGGTAACATGGATGATGCAATTTTGTTTACTAAGGCCTTAAAGGCCAAATTCAAATTTCATTCAACACTCATCAAACATATCATACACACGAGTTCACACATTACAAATGGTTTCATCAAACCATTGCGACTCGTCTACTAGAGAGGGGGATACAACTCACACCTACACGAAGTGAAAATAAAGTGGAACTCATAACTAGATAACACGTGGATCTCGAGTCTAAACAGCGGGCTCCTCGGGGTCTTCCTCTCGTCACTCACAATGAATCCATTGTGCCCACCATCTCCGGATCATCGAGGTCCTCCATGAAGTCATCCTCATCACTAATGAGGGCATTATCCTCCTTGCGGAGATCAATGCCTTCCTCCTCACCAAGGTGATCCTCCAGACTCTCAATGTACTCAGTCAACTCCGCCACATTGGCCTTCAACTCCTCAAGGTCTTGTTCCTTCTCATCGCGCTGGCGACGAAGGCTCTTGCGCTCCTTCGCAAGAATCCTGATAGTGCTCCTCGCCTCCACTAGTGCAACGTGCTCGAGGTTGGCCCTAGTACGGGCACGATCGGCCTCCTGCTGAGTGGAGTACAGCAAGAAGTCCATGTGATCGATGTAGGTACTCGGCTCATTCTGCCCGGGCATGTTTGCGGGACGTCCATCCGCATCACGCCGAGCAAAGTCCCTGAAGCGTCCTCCCTGAACCTCCTCAACATGCAGTCCGCACAAGCGGGCGTGCATCTCCTGCATCGCTCGGACCAAACCATCGGCCCAAGTGTTCTCCACAAGCTCAAACTTGACCTTGGAGAACCCAACATCCCCTTCTTGCCACGGCAACTGGCTCGGATGAGCCACCGTAGCTCTCCATCTGGGTGCTCATTGAGCACGGCTCCCTTGAACTCCGGTACAAACGGTTCAGGAACAAGGTCAAGGTGGTGAGGTCTCGCTCGAAACAAAGGCTGCCACCATGGCCCAACTGGTACTGCTCAGTGAATACCGGGGCCATCTACAAAATTTTAGATTAGTTCAAGTTAGTGATCAACTCAAGTGTGCAAAATTTTAAGTAGGCAAAAACTGAAGTATGTATAAAACTTTGCAACTAGAGAGGAAAGAATAAGCCATTTTTGCAACCGTTCTGTATCTTTGCTTTTATCAAGGTTTTGTTTAACGCCCATTCTAACTAAGGTCTCCTATGGTCAGCCTAGGCTCTGATACCAACTTGTGACGACCTCAAATTTGATACAAATTCGAAGTGCCCGTTATGTATTCCACCGCAATCCCAGAACCGTTGTTGCGATATACATAACGTAGTTGGTACTCAGTTCCATAGACATTACAATACGATGGTTCAAATACAATGGTCATATAGACCAAGTCATATTACAACACAATATAGCAGCGGAAATAACGTCTTCGGCCCATGCCTTCTCCCTACAGGCAATGGCGACTCACGGAGACGAGCTTAGTTCTGGTACTCTTCTTCATACCCTTCCTCCTGGTATTCCTCCCCATAGTCTGGCCAAGTTGATAGCCAGGGACACAGCCGTGAGTACATTGGATGCACTCGCAAACCATCTTATAATGAAATGATGAAGTAGATATGCAAGGTTGATATAGTGGACTAAGCACTAAGTTTTTTGCAAAAGCTAGTTTTATTTCCCAAGAATGTTCATTATAGGAAAGAGATTTAGTTCTCTAAGTTCCATCTAAAGAGGACTTCAAGTGTGTCAACAACATTTCAAGTCAAGTCATTCACCAAGTCACCATTGTCACTTTTAGTCCTGACAAAAGTCAAGTACAGCTTGCCAACCGTCCATGACCGCGGACGCGGCTATTCGAATAGTTTCAAAACCTCTGCAGAGGGGTACACTTTACCCACAAGATTCGATACATCTGCCGGGAGAAATCCACGGTTCGACATACACAAAGTATGCGAGGTTCAGATAATCAAACAAACTCTTTCACTTGCTCATCCTAGTATAGGATCCTTCCCTAGAGCCCGGGATACGGAACCCCGCTCCGGCGCCTCTAGTTCTGCCCATCCCGGAGGCCGGGTTAGTGGAATCCACCTGGTCCAGAAGTAACCGTTTCGCGGTGTCCTTCCATGAAGATTTGATACAAGGCCTCCCATACTAAGATAAACAAGCTACGGATTAAGCCCCTTCCCATATAGGGGTAATGTGGTTGTACGGTAAAATTGGCTCCCATGGTACATCACTCGTTGTCATTGAGAAATATATTTCATAGTTCTTAGTCAAGATTGATTTTCTTTCATAAAGCCATTCTGTAGGAGAAATCTCCATTTCAAGTTTCAAGTTCAAGTCACCAATTTCAACTAGAGTTCCCCTTTAGATGGCCTCAATATTATTAGCGACTAAGCAACTACATTGAGTGATGACCACTAAATAGAGTTGGATAAACTCAGCTTGATGCTCTTGATAATCAAGACATCAATATACTTCTATCATTCTACTCTAGCAATTCAATCATGCAATTTACTTAAAACAAGTAGAATGCAATATTAAAACTAGGCAGGGGAGTATGAATCAAAAGATGGCTTGCCTTGGTTGGCAAAGTGTCCGGGGTTTTCTTCTTCTTCTTGATAATAATAATCCCCTCCAATATCCTCCTCGGCAACACTAGCGTCTAATAACGAATAAACACAAAGCACACCATCACTTCACCAAGCTAACAACACACCAAGCACACATCTTTGTTTGCTAACCAAAGCATTCATGTTGCATTTTTATGGTGTTGGATTGTAAGTCTTTCTTCTAAGTTTTTCTTCAAGTGTGCAAGCTAGATTCTTTACTAAGTGGCATAGGTGGTTCACTTGTGCAGCATTGGTGTTGATTTAGGGTTACTAAGACAAGTTTAAGTGGGATGGACCACTAAGTGAATTGGCATTGAGGGCAATTAATTCTAAGTGTGCATAGTGATCTATCATTTTGCTACAAAATAGGATTGGTTAGGGTCTAATGATCACACTAATATGGTTTGGGGTAGATTAGTGTTGACTAACAGTAAGAGGGGTCATTAGTAGTTCACATTTTAATTTTCATGATTTTTGATGGCTTAAATAATTTTCTAGAAATCTTTCATTATTAAACAAGCTATGGTCACACTATTCATATCTGATTTTATTCTGAACTTATTTTGAATTCTAACCAGTTCTATTGGGTAGATTATTTTATAAGCTTTCCAATGCATATTTATTTGCTAGATTTGGATTTGTAAAACTCTAGGAATTAAAGTTTGAAAATAGCATCTGAAAGTTATTTGAAATAAATAAAACGGGCGGGAAAATTAATTAAAACGAAACGGACCGAATTCGAATGAGCTGGGCCCAATTCAGAACAAACCCGAACGGGCCGGCCCATACCGTTCGCTGCGGCGGGAAAGAAATAAAATGGAGCTGACAGGTGGGGTCGCGATGTCAGCTCACTTAACGATTCCCGAATCGGTATGCTATCGTCGGATCAGAATCGGACGGCTCGCGATCATCTTCTTCCTCAGCACGGGCGGGAGCTCACCTGCGAGCAGTGAAGATCGTTCGACGGCGAGGGCGAGGCGTAGAGGAAGCAGAGCTCGTCGGCGATGCGCGGGATCGGCTGCGGCGAGGCTCCTCTTCCGATTCCCTGCAGCAGTTTGCCCCCAGGTGCTCGAACGCGGCGGCGCTCCGCTCGTCCAGTACCACTCCGGCGAGGCTGGCGACGGCGAGCTAGGGCAAGCGGGGCTAAGCGACTATGTCTGGGAGGTAGAGGGGAGTGAGGTGAGTCGTTTCGTTTGATCGGAGGGGGTATTTATAGTCTCAGGAGGCCGGGAGCAAGGCGACCAGAAGCTCGCCGGCTCGGGGGTCCTGGTTGCGTTCGACGGTCTCTCCGGCCACGGCGGCCACGCTCGCGTGCTGGGAGGGTGCTGGTTCGGCCGCGGGGTGCTGTGGGTCTCCTCTGGCGCCTCCAAGCTGGTCGGCAACGTGCAGGGAAGAGGGTTGCTGGGAGGGGGCCCTGGGCGCGTTTCTCCTCCTTCCTCCTCTTCTCACGGCTTGGGTCGGGGCTGGGGAAGCTGGAGTCGATCGAGGAGAGGCCAAGGAGCATGGCGACAGTGCTGGAGCGAGCCAGCACAGTGCAGCTCCAGTAAAACTTGATCTCATTTGATTTGCTTCTGCCAGTGTTCGACGAAATGCCCGCAAGAACTCAAAATTTGAATTTTCAAAATTTTCCACTTTGGGTGCTCATATATTGGATAAGGTACCCAGTCATATTTTTGTTATAGTGAAAGGTTGAGTTTTGCAGAAATTTATATTTCAAATTTGAGTATAGTCACTGTTTTGGATTCAAACTTTGGCTCAAGTTTGGGTGATGCTCTGGTTTGAAATTTTGGTAGATCTCTGTGGGTTGAGTTAGTCCATAACTTGGTTAAGCTCAACTAATAGGTCAAACATGAAGGTGAGCTGTAGATTTCTTAATCTAAGGTCTCAAAGTGGTGTAGTCAATAACAGTTTCTAGATCATATTAACTTTATCTCTTTCTTACTTATTTTTCTTCTAGTTTCTTTGCTTCCTAAAGATCTTCTCAATTGATTCTGTTGGTTCACTTAGATTATCTCACCAATGCTCAATCAAAAATAACACACATAAAATCATAGAATACAAATAAAAGAAAATGCATGTATGCATACAATAACAGATAAAAAGTTTTATTTGGGTCCAAAATTTGGCACTTTATTTATTAAGAAGTGGATTACAATTTCTGAGTTGTTACAATCTTCCCCCCTTAAAAAGAATCTCGTCCCCGAGATTCACTAATTAAGAACTGAAAAGATTGGGAAACTCTTTCTGAAGGTAATCTTCTCGTTCCCAAGTGGCTTCCTCTTCGGTGTGATTACTCCACTGAACTTTCAGAAATTTGATGCTTCGGGTTCGAGTGGTTCTATATGCTTCCTCGAGGATACGATAGGCATTTCACGATAGGTCAAATCCTTGTTGAAGTCCACAGAACGATGATCAATATTCTTGAAGATTTCGGGCTTCTCCGGAACTTCAAGACATTTCCGAAGTAACGATACGTGGAAGACATCGTGTACTTCAGACAATTCAGGGGGCATTTCCAACTGATAAGACACTTCTCCTCTGCGGTCTAGTATCTTGAAGGGTCCAATATATCTTGGCGCAAGCTTTCCTTTTACTTGGAATCTTTGCATTCCCTTGAGAGGGATACTCTAGATAAACAAAGTCTCCACTCTTGAAAGTCAGTTCTCGACGTCTCTTGTCGGCATAACTCTTTTGTCTTGACTGGGCTGCCTTGAGGTATTCACGAATCATGCGAACTTTCTCCTCGGCTTCTTGCAAAATATCTGGTCCAAAAATCTGACTGTCTCCGGTTTCTGACCAATTCAGAGGGGTACGACACTTTCTTCCATACAAAGCTTCAAATGGGGCCATTTGCAAACTGGCTTGATAACTGTTGTTGTAGGAAAACTCCGCGAAAGGCAGACAATCTTCCCACTTAGCTCCATAGGCTAGAACACAGGCTCTCAACATATCTTCAAGTATTTGGTTCACTCTCTCAGTCTGTCCATCAGTCTGAGGGTGGTAAGCGTGCTGAAGGCTAACTTGGTTCCCAAGGCTTGATGCAAACTTTTCCAAAATCTTGAGGTGAATTGGGTTCCTCGATCAGAAACTATGGTTTTGGAACTCCATGCAAACTGACAATCTGGATAAATACAGATCTGCTAGCTGTCCCGAGTTGTAAGTGGTCTTGACAGGAATAAAGTGGGCCACTTTGGTTAGTCTATCCACAATGACCCAGATAGAGTCATTTCCACGGCTAGACCTTGGAAATCCAGTGATGAAATCCATTCCAACAGAATCCCACTTCCATTCCGGAACTTGCAAAGGTTGCAGCAATCCTGCAGGGCGTTGATGTTCAGCCTTGACTCTTTGGCAAATATCACACTTAGAGATGAACGATGCAATCTCACGCTTCATTCCATGCCACCAAAATTGTTCTTTCAATCTTGATACATCTTAGTTCCACCGGGGTGGATGGAGTAAGGTGTCTCATGGGCTTCCTTCATAATCACTTCCTTCAATTCTGAATCAGCGGCACACAAATACGGCCTTTATACCAAAGAACTCCTTGATCATCCTCTTCAATCCTGGCACCTTGCCGGAACCAATTCTGCGCTTGATTCCTTCAATACTCTCATTTCCCTTCTGGGCTTCTTTGATTTGGCTCATCAAGGTGGGTTGAAACTCAAGGTTGGCTAAGAATCCTTGACTGACTAGTTCCAATCCAAATTTTTCAAACTCTTGGTGCAACATAGGTTGCTCTTCCTTGATCCTCATATTCAATGAGCATGGCTTCCGACTCAACGCATCGGCCACTACATTGGCCTTACCGGGGTGATAGTGAATTTCCAGATCATAATCCTTGATCAACTCTATCCATCTCCTTTGCCTCATGTTCAACTCCTTCTGGGTGAAATATACTTCAAACTCTTGTGATCAGTGTAGATCTCACAACGGTTGCCCATCAAATAATGCCTCCAAGTCTTCAAAGCTAGACCACGGCTGCTAACTCTAGATCATGGGTTGGATAATTTTCTTCATGAGGTCTAAGCTGCCGAGAGAGGTAAGCTATGACCTTGCCTTCTTGCATCAATACGCAACCAAGTCCAAGTTTGGAAGCGTCGCAATAGACATCAAAGTTTTTGGTGATATCGGGCATGGTTAGGACGGGGCGGTCACCAATCGCTTCTTGAGCTCTTGAAAACTCTCTTCACATTAGGGGTCCATTCAAACTTCTTGTCCTTCTTCAACAATTGGTCATTGGCCGGGCAATGCTGGAAAATCCTTCAACAAATTGCGGTAATATCCCGCTAATCCGAGAAAACCTCTAACTTCCGTCTGAGTGGTAGGGGCTTCCCATTCCATGACTGATTTGATCTTCTTGGGGTCCACGAGATTCCTCCGCTGATAGCACATGGCCTAAGAATCCAACCTCCTTCAACCAGAACTCACATTTACTGAACTTGGCATACAGCTGATGCTCTCTTAAGGTTCTAGAATTAATCTCAAATGGGTTGCATGCTCTTCTTCGGATTTGGAGTAGATAAGAATGTCGTCAATGAAGACAACAACAAACTTATCCAAGAACTCCATAAAAACCTTATTCATGAGATTCATGAAATAAGCAGGGGCATTGGTTAATCCAAAGGACATTACGGTGTACTCATACAATCCGTATCGGGTAGTGAAGGCTGTCTTGGGGATATCCGTTGCACGGATCTTCAGTTGGTGGTATCCGTTCTAAGATCTATCTTTGAGAACACTCTAGCTCCAGTCAGTTGGTCAAACAAATCTTCAATCTTCGGGAGAGGATACTTGTTCTTGATGGTCACATCGTTAAGCTTGCGATAATCAGTGCACAGTCGGCTAGAACCGTCACTTTTATCCACAAACAGACAGGTGATCTCCAAGCGAAGAACTTGGGCTGAATCAATCCTTTACTCAAAAGGTCATCCAATTGCTTCTTCAACTCAACTAATTCAGCTGGGTTCATACGATAGGGTCGTTGGGCTATTGATCCAGTTCCGGGGATAAGCTCAATGATAAACTCAATATCCCGATCCGGTGGCATTCCGGGTAGCTCATCGGGAAAGACATCCGGGTATTCACAAACAATGGAACTTCCTCTATGGTTGGTCCTGAGATACTTTTATGACATCGGGTGGTTTGGGGTGGTTTTACGGACACATGCTTGACTATGATTCCATTGCTACTCTTCATGGTGATGGTCTTCTTGGCACAATCTATCACTCCTTGATGGAAAGACATCCAATTCATACCAAGAACTACTTCCAAACCTTTGGTTCCCAACACTATCAAATTGGCTAAGAAAGCTATTCCATGGATTTCTATGGGCACTGCCAAGCAGGTACAACTGGCTTTGGTTACGGACCCGGGAATTTGCACAGACATGACATCTTTCAAGGGTGTGGGTTGAAGTCCACTTTTATCAACGAATAATTGGGTAACAAATGAGTGTGAAGCTCCAGAATCAAACAGAACTCTTGCAAGAACTGAGTTAACAGGGAACATACCAAGCACAACGTCGGTTGCTTCCTGAGCTTCTTCAACATTCATGTGATTCAGACGGCCGTGAGAATGAGGTGGTTCCTGGTGGATAGTTCTTGCCATTTCCCACACGGCGCTGCTGCTGAGCAGGGGCAGTGGTCTTGGATGCATCATTCAGCTTCTTGGGGCACTCATTGGAGTAGTGCCCTTTGAGTCCGCACTCATAACAGGTAACACCAGACTTGTCACCAGGCTTGGGTAACACAGGGGCACCATTTGGCCTTGGAGTATTGGTGTTGAAGTTGTTGCCACTGGGTCTTGGGGTGCACGGTTGAAGTTGTTGCCGGGTGACGGCTGGGATAGTTGGGACGCGGAGCAGGTGCAGACGGCCTCATTGGTCTAGGGGCGAAACCCATAGGTGCATTTCCCCTTGGCTTCTGCGAGTTGCTCGAGTTGCCTTGATACATCATACGGCGCTTGCGGTTCTCGGTAGCTTGCTTGAGTTTGCCTTCCATCTGAATGGCAGAGTCAACCAATGACTCCAGGTCGGCAAAGTGAATGCTGACCAAGACACATTGCATCTCATCATGAAGTCCATCCAGAAACCTTTCTTGCTTCTTCTCAGTGGTGTTGGTGTCATCTGGGCATACCTAGACAAGGTAGGAACTTGTCACGGTAATCCACCACAGATAGGGAACCTTGCTTCAGATTCCTGAACTCATCTCTCATCCTTTTAACCAATCCCATAGGGACATGGGCTTTGCTAAACTTGCTCTTGAACTCCTCCCAAGGCATCACATACCCTGGGGCTTGCATTGCACGGGTGCTATCCCACCAAGCTCTCGCTGCTCCCGCAAGATAGTGGGTGGTGTACAAAACCTTCTCATTTTCACCAACTTCGGCGACTGCCAAATTGTTTCCATAGTGCGAAGCCAATCATCGGCATCCAAGGGCTCTTCAGACTTAGTGAATATAGGAGGGTTGGTGTTTTGGAAACTCCTTAACTTGGATCGGTGCTCTCCATTGCCATGGTTTTCTCCTTCACCATTGCCATTGCCATTGCCATTGTTGTGGTTCATTGCCATCTGGGTTAGTTGCTGAAGAGTGGCCAAGTTGGCTTGGCGCTCAGCTCGGGCTGCTTCCCGGTCTTCCATGATCAACCTTAGCAATTCGGCCATTTCCGGGTTCGGGGGTGGGGGTGCTCGCGGCATCTGAAGATAAGGTGTGTAAGACAAGAGGGAAAAGCTAATTTGCTAAGATTTAAAGGTAACATGGATGATGCAATTTTGTTTACTAAGCCTTAAAGGCCAAATTCAATTTCATTCAACACTCATCAAACATATCATACACGAGTTCACACATTACAAATGGTTTCATCAAACCATTGCGACTCGTCTACTAGAGAGGGGGATACAACTCACACCTACACGAAGTGAAATAAAGTGGAACTCATAGCTAGATAACACGTGGATCTCGAGTCTAAACAGCGGGCTCCTTGGGGTCTTCCTCTCGTCACTCACAATGAATCCATTGTGCCCACCATCCTCCGGATCATCGAGGTCCTCCATGAAGTCATCCTCATCACTAATGAGGGCATTATCCTCCTTGCGGAGATCAATGCCTTCCTCCTCACCAAGGTGATCCTCCAGACTCTCAATGTACCAGTCAACTCCGCCACATTGGCCTTCAACTCCTCAAGGTCTTGTTCCTTCTCATCGCGCTGGCGACGAAGGCTCTTGCGCTCCTTCGCAAGAATCCTGATAGTGCTCCTCGCCTCCACTAGTGCAACGTGCTCGAGGTTGGCCCTAGTACGGGCACGATCGGCCTCCTGCTGAGTGGAGTACAGCAAGAAGTCCATGTGATCGATGTAGGTACTCGGCTCATTCTGCCCGGGCATGTTTGCGGGACGTCCATCCGCATCACGCCGAGCAAAGTCCCTGAAGCGTCCTCCCTGAACCTCCTCAACATGCAGTCCGCACAAGCGGGCGTGCATCTCCTGCATCGCTCGGACCAAACCATCGGCCCAAGTGTTCTCCACAAGCTCAAACTTGACCCTTGGAGAACCCAACATCCCTTCTTGCCACGGCAACTGGCTCGGATAGCCACCGTAGCTCTCCATCTGGGTGCTCATTGAGCACGGCTCCCTTGAACTCCGGGTACAAACGGTTCAGGAACAAGGTCAAGGTGGTGAGGTCTCGCTCGAAACAAAGGCTGCCACCATGGCCCAACTGGTACTGCTCAGTGAATACCGGGCCATCTACAAAATTTTAGATTAGTTCAAGTTAGTGATCAACTCAAGTGTGCAAAATTTTAAGTAGGCAAAAACTGAAGTATGTATAAAACTTTGCAACTAGAGAGGAAAGAATAAGCCATTTTTGCAACCGTTCTGGTATCTTTGCTTTTATCAAGGTTTTGTTTAACGCCCATTCTAACTAAGGTCTCCTATGGTCAGCCTAGGCTCTGATACCAACTTGTGACGACCTCAAATTTGATACAAATTCGAAGTGCCCGTTATGTATTCCACCGCAATCCCAGAACCGTTGTTGCGATATACATAACGTAGTTGGTACTCAGTTCCATAGACATTACAATACGATGGTTCAAATACAATGGTCATATAGACCAAGTCATATTACAACACAATATAGCAGCGGAAATAACGTCTTCGGCCCATGCCTTCTCCCTACAGGCAATGGCGACTCACGGAGACGAGCTTAGTTCTGGTACTCTTCTTCATACCCTTCCTCCTGGTATTCCTCCCCATAGTCTGGCCAAGTTGATAGCCAGGGACACAGCCGTGAGTACATTGGATGCACTCGCAAACCATCTTATAATTGAAATGATGAAGCAGATATGCAAGGTTGATATAGTGGACTAAGCACTAAGTTTTTTGCAAAAGCTAGTTTTATTTCCCAAGAATGTTCACTTATAGGAAAGAGGTTTAGTTCTCTAAGTTCCATCTAAAGAGGACTTCAAGTTGTCAACAACATTTCAAGTCAAGTCATTCACCAAGTCACCATTGTCACTTTTAGTCCTGACAAAAGTCAAGTACAGCTTGCCAACCGTCCATGACCGCGGACGCGGCTATTCGAATAGTTTCAAAACCTCTGCAGAGGGGTACACTTTACCCACAAGATTCGATACATCTGCCGGGAGAAATCCACGGTTCGACATACACAAGTATGCGAGGTTCAGATAATCAAACAAACTCTTTCACTTGCTCATCCTAGTATAGGATCCTTCCCTAGAGCCCGGGATACGGAACCCCGCTCCGGCGCCTCTAGTTCTGCCCATCCCGGAGGCCGGGTTAGTGGAATCCACCTGGTCCAGAAGTAACCGTTTCGCGGTGTCCTTCCATGAAGATTTGATACAAGGCCTCCCATACTAAGATAAACAAGCTACGGATTAAGCCCCTTCCCATATAGGGGTAATGTGGTTGTACGGTAAAATTGGCTCCCATGGTACATCACTCGTTGTCATTGAGAAATATATTTCATAGTTCTTAGTCAAGATTGATTTTCTTTCATAAAGCCATTCTGTAGGAGAAATCTCCATTTCAAGTTTCAAGTTCAAGTCACCAATTTCAACTAGAGTTCCCCTTTAGATGGCCTCAATATTATTAGCGACTAAGCAACTACATTGAGTGATGACCACTAAATAGAGTTGGATAAACTCAGCTTGATGCTCTTGATAATCAAGACATCAATATACTTCTATCATTCTACTCTAGCAATTCAATCATGCAATTTACTTAAAACAAGTAGAATGCAATATTAAAACTAGGCATGGGGAGTATGAATCAAAAGATGGCTTGCCTTGGTTGGCAAAGGGTCCGGGGTTTTCTTCTTCTTCTTGATAATAATAATCCCCTCCAATATCCTCCTCGGCAACACTAGCGTCTAATAACGAATAAACACAAAGCACACCATCACTTCACCAAGCTAACAACACACCAAGCACACATCTTTGTTTGCTAACCAAAGCATTCATGTTGCATTTTTATGGTGTTGGATTGTAAGTTTTCTTCTAAGTTTTTCTTCAAGTGTGCAAGCTAGATTCTTTACTAAGTGGCATAGGTGGTTCACTTGTGCAGCATTGGTGTTGATTTAGGGTTACTAAGACAAGTTTAAGTGGGATGGACCACTAAGTGAATTGGCATTGAGGGCAATTAATTCTAAGTGTGCAATAGTGATCTATCATTTTATGCTACAAAATAGGATTGGTTAGGTCTCTTGATCACACTAATATGGTTTGGGGTAGATTATCGTTTCAATGTCTGCTTGACTGGCTTTGCTTTGGGATCCATGTTTAGTGCGTGCTCGACGAGTTCCCTGGGAACTCCTGGCATGTCTGAAGGACACCAGGTGAAGATTTCCCAGTGCTCACGGAGGAATTAGACGAGCGCGCTTTCCTATGCGGGATCCAGATTTACTGCTATGGAGGTGGTCTTGTTCGGGTCTGTGGGGTGGACCTAGATTGTCTTCGAGTCTTGGGTTGCATCGAAGGCCTGATCTGGCAGGGATCGTCCAACGTCGGGTAGTACATTATGGTCGGTTTCGCCTTTCAACCTTGCATATTCTGCTTTCATGCCGAAAGTTTGCGCCAACCTGTTGAATTCTTTGTCACAAGTGTTAGATACTTGGAAGCTGCCTTGTACCGTGATTGTTCCTTTGGGTCCTGGGATTTTGAGCATGAGATATGCGTAGTGAGGTACTGCCATGAACTTTGCAAATGCTGGACACCCTAGGATTGCATGATATTGTAAAGGCCAGTCCATGACTTCAAACTCTAACTTTTCTCTACGATAATTGCTGCTACTGCCGAAGCAAACATCAAGTTCTATTCTTCCGAGAGGATAATTTGCACTTCCTGGTACTATTCCATGGAAAGAACAGTCTATTGGCTTTAGACTTTCCAGTGAGATGCACATTGCCTTCAGAGTTCTTGCGTATATTAGGTTTATGCCGCTTCCTGCATCCATGAGTACTCGCCCGACATCGTATCCCCCTATTTGCGCTTTTAGCACCATTGGCGCGTGCCCTGGCCTAGGCACTTTCCTCGGGTGGTCTTCTCTGCTGAACCTGACTGGTTGATCAGACCATCTCAAGTACTTTGTAGTAGCTGGTGGTGATGACATTGCTAGATTTACTTGTCTGGATATGCTCTTCCGCTCTTTCTTGGACTTTGGCACCGGTTGGATCATTGTAGATATATATACTTTTGACTCCAGATGTTTCGCTAGACGCTGTACTTGGTATCCCTGAATCATACTTTTTCCTCCCTGCCATGGTCCTTGGTTCGAGTCCATGGCACTTTGCAACCTCAGGAAGGTTCAGCAATCCTTCATCTGGTGGTTGGAAACCCTTTTCCCATCTAGGTACGCGTAATGGATGCAACAAGGTCCATAGAGCATGTCCTCCGCCAATGGGCCAGAGTACTTTGGTTTTCTACTCCATGATTACTTTTTGTCTGAAACTCCCTGTTTTCATAGCCTTTCTCGTCCCTTCTTTCATATCCTGCGGCTATCTGATTTCGCCTTGCGTGGCTATCTCTATTGCGGTATCTTTGCCTTTGCCTGCTCGCTCTGTCGACTTCTGGTGAACGTCCCCTTTTATTGTTATATGTGTCCTCTCCATCGGCGAATCTGTTGGCTACTTCCATTAATTCGGATACTATCCTTGGCTTTGTTCTCCCTACTTCTTACACGAGGTCCGAACGACGAAGGCCAGCCGAAAAAGCATCTATTGCTCTCTCGTCGGAGACGTCTTCTGCAGAATTTTTGATTACGCTCCAGCATTGTATATAAGAGCGCAGGGTTTCATTTTTCCTCTGCATGCATGACTTGATTTCTTCCAGAGACGCTGGGCGTTTGTATGTTGAGCGAAAATTTCTTGCGAATTGGCTTTCCAGTTCTCCCCAACTCCCAATGGAATCGTTCGGTATAGTGTTCAACCAGGACCGTGCTGTGCCGGTGAGGTGTAACTGCAAACTTTGCATGGTCGTTGCTCTTGTTCCTCCAAGTATTTGTACTGCTTGCAGGTAGTCTGATAACCATAGTGTGGTTTCTTGCGACCCATCATATTTTTGCTGATCATGTGGCAACTTGAATCCTTTGGGTACCCGTGTTCTGCGAACCCTACGGGTAAAGCATAACGTGCCCATCTCTTTTTTGTCGTCTTCGTAATTTTCTTCTTTCCACGCATAGCGCGCGTTGTTTACTCTTGCTTGTGCTATTATATTCGTTGCATCCTCCTTTTGTTTTTGACGCTTTTCGTCGCCTGACGACTCACTGGTTTCATTTTGCGAGGATTGGCGCTTGAACTCTTCCTTTCGACTCTCCTTATGATGTGTCGCCTTTTTCTCTGGAAGGTTTTTCCTTAGCTTGTCTTCTACCAACCCGAGGCTTTGTAGTGCGGCTTGATGCATGTGCTCCCGTGGATCTCCAGGCTTTGGTTGTGTGGTTAGTAGGTACGCCTGTGCTGCTACCAATGCTGCTTCTGGTGTTTCTTGCACAAAGTCCTCTTCCTCATCTGATGGGTTTGCGCTTATACTTCTCGTATGGCTTTCTTCCCTTGTCCGTGCTGTTGTCCTCCTGCTGTGCTTCGGGTCTCTGTGTCTTTCTATGCTGGACTCTGATGCATTGCTGTACTCATCCCAATATCCTCCGCTTGATGTACTGTTGTTGTCTCGGCTTCTCATAAACATGTCTCTTTCCTCCCTTAACTTCTTTCTGCGCTGGTGCAGTGCGTATTGATATCCCATCGGAACTTCTCTTCTTGAATCTGCGGGTACTTCAGTGCCGTGATTGATGGCTGACATAATGATTCTCCACTCTCCAGTGGAGACGTAAATTTTCTCCTTTTCCTTCTTGCTGTTACTCCTCAGTTTGTCGACTTGCATATCGACTTCTTCATTGCCTGCGTGATTATTCTCTTCTGCTGCTTCAGTGATAATGACACATAACTGGTGTACGCTTCTGGAGACGCCGCTGCTTCTGGTGGCGAAATCCTTTGGACTATCGTGTGGTTTAACCACTGTTTCTTCCATGTTGGGTTTTCCCCGAGTTTCGTTGAATTCCTCGAGTTTCTTTTGCATGTTTTCTGTTGCTGCGAGACCGACCGACGAGTTTACCTCACTGGAAGAGCCCACAGATGATCCAGACATTGTGATTGTCTTGGTTTTGCATGCCGACGGACCCGATTTCGCCGGATCCGAAAGACGAGTCGAACCCGAAGGTCTGATGTAGAAGTTTAAACTTCCGATCGTCAGCCCCATCTCTTGACTTTCGTCGACTTCTGGATTGCTATTGGCTAAAAGAGAAAAAGCCATCGAATTCATGATTCCAACGCCCAGAGTCCCCACGGTCGGCGCCAATTGATGAGGGTTAACTCAACAAATGTCCAATATGAAGGACTTAGGATCGGGGAAGTAGGTCGTCAGATGAACTCGAAGGTAAAATCAGTCAAACAAGGTGTGTATCGAAAGTAAACATAGAGTGAACTTTGGCTTACTCTCAATCTGTCCCTCACCATCCTCTCCTGGCCCCTATATATAGGTGGTCAGGTCTCAAGGAACGGGAGGGATCCGGTATGTATTACAATATCGGTATACGACATGAACTCGTATCTCGACTTGGATTACACTTGGGCCTAGCTTGGCGGGCCTCAGGGGTACTCAACTAACAGGCTCTATTATCTATACCCTTCTCAATAATTATCAAGGAGATGACCGCAGAAACTCAGGATACCGCAGCTACGGAAGAGAAGACTTTAGCAATAGCAAAAGGTTCCAGTCAAGGGAACCTCGAGAATACAATCCGTCACCAGATGATATGCTAAACGGACCATGCCATATACACTCCGCGTTCGTTGATCGGAAAAGGGTGTCTAGACATGCAATGAAAGATTACAAAACATTCTTGAAGCTTCATGAGGCGGCAGTCAACAAACAAGCCAAAGCAAAAAGGCAAGGATATGAAGGAAACACAAACAACGCACCTACAACGACTCAACAGGCAAACAATGGAGCTTTGCAATGACAAACCAGCCAAGCCAAGGAAACGACAATGACGGAGGATATATCCCGTCCAAAGGACACATCACAGCAATGATACAACCAGTCCCAAAGTCGAACAAAGAGGAAAAGAGTATAACTCGACAAGTGAACCTAGCAGTAACATCGCCTCCAGCAACCACAAAATATCTACACTGGTCCGAACAACCCATAGAATTCAGCAGAGAAGATCACCCTATAACAGTACTCGGCCAGGAAATGCGCCTTTGGTACTCAAAGCTTAGATTGGGACATACGATGTTGATAGAGTGTTCATGGATGTAGGGAGCAGAATAAACCTGATATACGCAAAGACACTTCGAGCAATGCACATATCACTGGAATTCCTAAAGCCAACAGACTGCTCCTTCCATGGAATTGTACCAGGAAGTGCCAACTATCCATTAGGTCGAATAGCACTCAACGTTTGCTTCGGTAATCGCCAAAACTACAGAAGAGAAAAGCTTGACTTCGAAGTCATGGACTGGCCCTCCCAATATCACGTGATCCTCGGGCGACCCGCGTTTTCACGATTCATGGCGGTACCTCACTATACGTACTTGGTACTTAAGATGCAAGGACCAAGCAGGATTATCACAGTAAAAGGAAGCTTCGAACTTTCAGATCTATGCGACAAAGAATTCCACAAAATGGCGCAAAACTTTGGCATGATAGCCAACTATGGAGAACCTAAGGGTAAAGCAGCAAGCGCAACTACAAGCATCACAAAACAACTAGAAGGACATCCAGCGGAGCCAGAAGCGAAAAAACTACGGGTATAGTCATCAGACCCAAAGGAAGTTGTAGTGGAAGAAGAGAATACCTCCAAAACATAGACAACAAGCGTATGGAAATGGTTAGGAAAGTAGAGTAGGAAAAATAAGGCTATTAAGCCACGAGTTATCCTAGGGCAATGCCCTCTAGACCCAGAACACAGGTCACTGGCCGGGTCTCTTGGGACAACCCATGTATCTTATATTCAAGCATAATAACAAAAAAAGGAAGACAAGTTCCTCCCTTCCGAGTCTACAAGGCTTTGCAAAACAAATATCAAAGCTCTACACTATGGGATTGCGGCAAACACACGAACAAATTTAAATGCCTTGAGCACAAAGTTTCTGGCAAAAAGCCCCAGAACATGGAAACTCCCGCGTTTCATTAAAAAAACGTACATACAACTAGAACATTACAACATTGGTTGATCTGAATCATCTACCATGAGAGGGTTCAAATAATGATGCTTGCGGAAAAAATTAGTATCCTCTTGAAGCAACCTAGCTATGATCCTCCTCGCCGGCTAAAGCGTGGCATCCATATGGACCTATAGCTTCGCGTGCCCTGGAGGCAAACTCAGAGACATGGAACTATAGTTCAGCCTTGGATGCCACTTGCGTATCCATCCAAGAGCAAAGTTAGCGCCAACTACTAAGTTCAGCTCTATCAAACGATGAATTCGTTGGCTCGATCTAAAAGTGTCAAGCAGCTTCTTAAAACTTTCCAGCGGACGATTGCAAGGAAGCATAACAGAGTACATGGTTGTCAATGATCTTTGACAACCATCGACCACTTCCCCAATATGCTGAGCGTGATCCTGCAGAAGAACAATGGCCCTGCAACACCGCAGATCAACCCACAAAGTATCGGTATCCCTCGATGCCCTTTCTAGAGCCGCAATTCGCTCAGAAACCCGATGATCCTCATCAGTGGGATGCAAGCAAGTACCTGGAAGACGCAAACTCATCAGAGTACGAAGTCAAGAAAATCAGCAGGAAACTTAAAAAGGGTCTTAAGAAAACTCACATTTCAGCTGCTCGCACGCTGACTCGATAATCTCAACAAGATAAGAATCACATTCCTTGAGATGCATAACCTGGGCCACCAATCCAGACACTTTATCCTCAAGCGTAGGTACCTGCCTCATCAAACTATAAGACTTCCCAGCCTGATCCAAGGCAGACTTTGCTTGATGCTTCAGCAATGCCAAGCGACCTTCAAGGTCCGAAATCCTCGACAAGTACTCAGTACATCGACAAGGAGAACGAGGAGGAGATGAAACCCCGGAGCTGGATATATTGGCGGGTGGCGAGTCATGATCACGATTCATCGATCCACGAGCATACACAGGCTGGAAGGCAAAAGAATGAAAGGAAAAACAACTCAGAAATACATCGAGTGACCAAGCGTAACACTTCATAAAACAAAAATATTTACAGGAAATACAAAGTTCCCCGATAGATTATCGGCAAAAGATGGAAAGGTCCACTACATCAACTCAAAAGAAAAGAAATTACAAAGAGAAGGCTAAAATCTATGCCACCTCAGCAGCAGGCTCCATGGCGGTAGAAGGCGCGGAAGAGTCAGCAGCAGCAACAGCGCCCGGTAGAGGAGTCGAGGTACTTGGCGCAGGAGTTGAAGAAGCTGCTGAAGGAGTGATAAGAGATACAATCCTTGGCGTGTATTCCTTCGCCTTCTCGAAAAACTTCAGCATCTCCGAAATAGGACGAGCTCGGGAAGAGCCAATCTTTTCCCAGTCTACTTCTTCGCCTTGCGACTGAGCAAGGGCAATCGCCCCTTCAACACCCTGTTTAACCGACCTGTGTTTCATCGCAAGCATAGGGTCTTCTAGGGTGTCAAAAGCTTCAAGAAGCTTCCGGAGATTGTCGACTGACATCTCCTCTTTCTTCTTCGGCCACAACACGATGAAGGTGCGGGTCAGCACGCGGCGAGTCAGCTGAAGGACGTTTTGGACTAATTTCCAATTCGACTCCAACAAATCCACTGCGGCTAGCAAAGGATCTTCAGTATTGGGCTGTCAAAGTTTCCAGGACTCGCCAATATTCTCTGCTGCACCACAGAGAAACAAGCAACAGAACAAGTACAAGCCTAAAGTAAGCAGCCAAAAGGGATAACAAGACACTTACTGCCAACGAGAACTGAAATCTTGTCAAGACGCTCGGCTATAGCTTGTTCTCGCAGAACTCGCTTTTGATTAGCATCGGCAAGCGCTTTTTCAGCTTTCTTAGCCTTGGTCTCTGCTGACCTAGCAGCCTTCTCAGTAGTAACCTTGGCAGCATTTGCACCTTCCCAAGCTTCTCTAGAAGCATTAAGTTCGGCTTCTAGAGCCGATATGCGAGCATTGGCCACGGTCAAAGCAACTACAATCCAAAACAGGAAAAGGAAAGGCAGTAAGAAACCACGGGGAGACGCAGGAACAAGTAGGAGCTACAACACAAAACAGACATACCTTAAGAGGCCCGAGCAGTCTCCCGAAACCCAGCACACTCACCGCCAAGGGAGAGAAATTTTTGCATCAAAGTCTGCAGAACAAAAATATGTGAGAAAAGATCAAGCAATGAAAAAATCGAGTACAAGAAGCAATACTCACATCATCAGAAGACGCTGCTGGTCGGTGGGCTTCAAGAGAAGCACGCACTGTCACCGTTTACTTCAAATGCTTGGAAGCGCGAGTAGGAGTACTTTTTGCAGGAGGAACTGTTAATGACTTAACCACCACAACTTCCTCCTGGGAGGGCTCCTTGGAGATGGTCAAAGCATCAAGAAGAGGAGCAGCTGCAGCATCCTTCTTCGGATCGTCATCATCCCTGAGAAGGAAACACGTGGAATCAGCATAAAAGATAATAGTTAAGGATAGAAAAGTTTGGATATAAAGAGGTAGCAAAACTCACGAGTCTAGTGCGTCAAACATTTCAAGAGCAGAGGCCTTGGCAGTAGAGGGCTCCCATGGCGCATCCCTTGGAGAGGAGGTACTCGAGGAAAGCAGTTCGTCGAGACGCTTCCTTTTCTTGTCTAGGCTTGGCTCTCTAAAATTCGCAGGAGGAGGTGATGAAGCGGAGCCGCTTTCTTCTCGAGAAACTTTGGCATCATCTCCGTCCTGGCCATCGTCAACCTCAGAGGCTTCAGAAGCAGCAGAAGCAGGATCAACCTAAATTGGCCCTTCCTCTGGAAGAGGAGGACGAGAAATCAAAAATTGGTGGCCCTACAAGAGAATCAATCACAAAATATCAGCAAACAACAGCAAAACACAAAAAGACAAATAATAAAGAAAGTCGACATTGATGAGTTACAGAGCATAGACCTCGGGTAAAGGATGAGTGGAGTCAAAGAAGTCAGCTGTCAAAGTTGGGATCTATTTCTCCTTCATAAGAGTAGTCAAAGCTCTCACTCGTTTGTTGAGACCCTTTTTCTCTAGGTCCTCCTTGGACACTCGAGAAGGATCTTCTGAGCCAGAGTACGACCACAGTTTGGAGACACGAGCTTGGAGAGGCTGAATGCGCCTCTGCAGGAAGAACACCATGAGTTGCATCCCTGTTAATGCGCCTCCAGTTGCGCTCTTTAGACTCTGAATGCGAGTCAGCAAGGGCTTGATGTCCTCGATCTCAGCTTCCGTGGGAGGAGAGTCCCACAATGTCAGCTTCATCAGATTCTTGTTTGCATCAAAGGGGGCAATGCCAAATTTGTCAGAGGAAGCAGTCTTTTGGTCCTTGATGTAGAACCATTTCTTCCTCCAACCTTAAACTGAGGCAGCCATGTTAAATTCAAGATAATGTGCCTCGGCGCGCACAGACACGACAGCCCTACCCAGCTCAGGGTTCTTAGATAAGGACACACTGGGGCGGAGGCGGAAAATAAATTTCCAAAGAATCCAATGGGGATCGATCCCCAGGAAGGACTCATAGAGGGTAATGAAGCAGGCAATGTGCAAAACAGAGTTCGGCATGAGCTGGTGAAGCTGCACACCATAAACAAAGAGGAGCCCACAAAGAAATTCGTGGGTAGGAAGAGAAAGACCACAGAGAAGGAAGGCAAGAAACATCACCCGATAACCGCTCGGGGGCTTGGGGAAGCGTTCGGTGCTGGGGAAGATGATCTGCTCCCCTCCGACAAGGAACCCCTCCCTCTGAGGTTTGGTCAGATCAGATTCATCAAATTCAGAGGGAACCCAGCTGGTCGCCACATTCCCGCTCCTCTTCTTCGTCATCTTTTCTTTGTACACAACCTTCTTTTTGGGCATTCGGAGGAGCTACGCTCAGGGGCTGCGAGGAAAATCAAAAGCGCAGGAAAAATGAATCAATGGTGGTGGCGGAGAGGCAGAGAGCTGGTAAACAGTAAAACAGAGGTCTCCCCCTTATAAAGCTTCCTGAGAAAGGAACATGGGCTGAGACATGGCGCGCGAAGCAGAAGCGGCAAGCCCACTAACGGGCAGAAATTACGAAATTACTGCATTGCCCACGACCAACGGTCAGCGTCTAGTCAATTCACACATAGAGTGATTTTGTCAATGACGTCACAAGCGTTGAGTCACCGAAAAATAAGAAATTACGATTCAAAGATCATGGCTTTCCATTAAACACTCCGTAATATCCTCGGGGGCTACTCTGCTCATCGGTGCTGATCAAAGTACTTGATGAACATTCAACAAGTAATACCAGGCAGCGGTGAAGGAACACTTTTCTGTGAGTCTATACCCAAAAAAACTTTCGACTATAGCCTTGGGGGCTACTACCATCGGGAGCGCTGGTCGCGCACCCGACGAAATCATTACGCAAATAAAGCGACTATGCGAAGCATGCAAGGAAAAAGTTTACTTGAGCCTATACTCGAAAAAACTTTCGACTATAGCCTCAGGGGCTGCTCCCATCGGGAGCGCTGGTCGCACACCCGACAAAATTTCAGTTTTCAAGAAAAATAAAGAAAGCGAAAGAAGACTTGTTTATTGATGTTTCTCCCATCGGGAGGGAATTCATATTAGTCAAAAGGTGGACAACCCAAAGATTTTCAATATTGAAACAGTCAAACAAGGCTAAACGATTGCAAGATATGATTCTCGAGTTGCGTCATCACGACAAAACTCGAATGCCATGATTGAAATAGATCGTGAAGGTAAGACCCCAGGATCCATCCTGTGTGGCCTAGTATACGCACCTGGATGCGCTCTGCTAGTAACTTTCCGTGTCTACGACGCGAAGAAAATCCTGGTGGACGCACTGGGTACCCTGAGAACTACTGGAACTCTTTCTTTGTAAGTCCTAAATGCGGCAAAAGAATGGGTTAGACCAGGTCCCAGACTCAAGTCCAAGGGGATTGAGTTTGAAGTAGGTGACAACAAAGTATCTGCTCCGGCAGTTAACTGGCCTCTTGATCCATCAGAGCTGTCAGGCTTGTTAACCAAAAACCCCTTGCGAGATAATATAATGAAAGTTGTTTAATTAAGTACAGGGAGAATAAGAAGTTGAAGATTGATCAAGTCAAAGATATGAAGATTTGAGATTCAACTCGAATCTACAATTCTAGTAGAATCTCGGGGCTACTGACAAGGGTATAGCTAATAGAGCCCGTTATTTGTGTACCCCTGAGGCCCATTAAGTTAGGCCTAAGAATATTCATAGTCGAAATACGAGTCCATGTTGTATACAGATATTGTAATATGTATCGGACCCGACCGGTTCCTTGAGACCTGGCCAACTATATATAGGGGCCAGGAGAGGCCGGTCAGGGATAGATTGAGACTAAGCCAAGTTGATCACCACGTTTATTCTAGATACACTCCTTGTTTGACAGATCTTTACCTTTGAGTTCATCTGCCCCCGATCATAAGTCCTTCATCTTAGACATTTGCCGAGTTAACCCTCGTCACTTGGTATTGGTTGTGGACATCGCTGCTGGAACCCGAAGAGAAGATTGTTTGCTCGTCGCTATAGAGCTCCAACCCTGACCTCCATGTGTCTTCAGAATTGACAAAGACATTGTCGTAGCAGGCCATGAAGTCCTCTTCTGAATAATTGCTGAGGTTTTTGAAGTTTTCATCGGAAGCCCTATCCGAGTAACCTGATGATTCCTCTAGGTCTAGAGTTTCCATGATTTCATGGAGTTCTTTGATTGTGCTTCCTTTTCCTTTTGTTGGCTTGATGCTGACTGGCGATTTTACCTCGCTGGATGAGCCAACCAAAGTTTCTGATGTTGCCGCGATCGCGGTTTTTCCTGCCGACAGACTCGATTTTATCGGATCTAAAAGGCGAATGGAGCCTAGAGACCCGACGTGAAAGTTGAAGCTTCCGATTGTCAGATCCATCTCCTGATCCATATTTGCAAAGACCAGAGCTAGGGTGGGTGGGTGTGGTTGAAAGTCTATGGCTCCAAAGGTGATCTGGTTTTTGTCGATCTTCGAGCTGCGCTTGGATGTAGGCGAAAAAGCCATCGAATTCATGATTCCAACACCCACAGTCCCCACGGTCAGTGCTAGTTGACAAGGGTGGAACTCGGCAATCTCCTAGATTAAGGACTTAGGATCAAGGGAAGAGGACGTCAGATGAACTCAAAGGTAGGGATTTATACAAACAAGGCAAAACTTGGTGTTTATTGAGATAAAGTGTGGGACTACAAGCTCAATCTCGATGTGCCCCTGGTCGGCCTCCCCTGGCCCCTATTTATAGGTGGCCAGGTCTCGAGGATCCGATCGGGTTTGATACAAATTAGTCATACAAGACGGTTTACAATGTAGTTTCTATATTCGACTATAACTATACTCCGGGCTCTATTTTGGGCCTATGTTTCTATGGGCCTTTACCCGAACAGACCTCAGGGGTGCCAATGTCATGGGCTTTGGTAAGTCATACCCTTGTCACTCCCCTTAGGAGAGAAGCTCTCTTCTCACCTCCAGACAATGTTTGTCCCAGGGAGAGAGGTTCTCAGAACAGCTGCAACAGTAGCGAATCAATACATAGGGACACCAATCCTTTTTATGTGGAAAACCTCTCAACTTGAGAGGAAAAACCATAGGTCGAAGCCACCCAAATCTTATTCCACTATAATCAAATGGGGATACAACAAGTTCTTCTCTAGAGAGCACCAGAGGATATCATGCACCAAGATACACACGGATCTATGGATGCTTCTAAAAGATTTGGGCCACAAGAACTAGGGATTGGAGCAATCTCATCAAAGATGGTGAAACAACAACTTAAAGGAGACACAGATGCAGATCTGGTCTTCAGAACCTTGTGGGCAAGGCCCAGTGCTTAATTTAGCTTCTTCCTTCAACTTCTCCTCTTTCCCTTCTCTCTTGGTTTTCTTCTCCAATGGAGGCTAACCTGGATTTTCATCACTCCCTCTGTGGGGGATGGAAAGGAGACTTACCACCCCCTTTCCCCTCATGTGTAATGTCCAAAATAAACCTTGGTCATAACCTTAAAGGTTGGTGGGATCTTGCACCTAGTTGGGCCGCCTAAAAGGCTTCATAAGGCCATCTCCTCATAACCCACACGAGGAGGATATCCAACAGAATGTCTACATCGACAACGACAACGAGTGAAGGGAATTTCGAGAGAGCGAGGTTTTTCCGTTTCCTCATCCTCGAGCTGGGCTTCGGGGTTTGGGCCGGGTGTTTCCTTGCGTTTCCAACCAGTTTGGGCTGGTACCGTCAGATGCACAACAAGCGTACGAGGATGATCGACGTCCCACTGCAGTTTTTGCCTTTATGTCAGAGGATCTCGCAACTTCGATTGTGCCCCATCTCTACTTTGAGAAAAAAGGTTCTATCCTAAACATTACTCCCAACAAGAACTTGGTGGGTTATTTCTTTATTTATTCTCATGAGAAAGCTTGATCTTTTGTAATGTGAATATGGTCTATATCAATCTATAATTTTTGCTAAATGTAATACATTACTATTAATGGCAAGTTAGTGTTATTGTTTTGCAATGAGGGTAGCCTCGTGCTATTTTTATAAGTGTACATGTTCTTGGATTTAGTCTATTCTCTGATCTTCAATGTTGCTTTGCTTCAGAGTTAGAGCCTCCACATCGAGCAGAGCTAGAGCCACCACACGGAGGGAGTAATATTCTTAAAAAATAAATTATGCGACATAAATCTTGAATTTAGGATGCATGAATACCATACTACTTTGATTAACACCATATTAATAAATATATTTTAGGTGATATTAGGAGGTTGTTGAGTATTATATGTACTTAAAGTTCATATTATTGTCATCTAAAGTAGATGTTCTTAAGAAAGCGTAAACTTTGTGGTGTAAATAATATTTACGGTCCACCATAGCAATTGCTTGACCTTGTTGATCTGTTTAAACATGTTTCCGGCTTGCATGAACTACACAAATAGAAACACATCAATTCATAGTTGAGGTTTTAAATGCCAAGTTGAACAAGTTAAGCAGAGACATGATCTTGCATAGACGTGGCACTCTCTTGTCTCTCGCGAATAGTCTCAAGATTGACATGGTATTTGTTCACCCACAATTTGATGCCACTCCACCTATGTTTCATAGCATTTTGGTCACAGTTCATGTGTGTCTTGTAGTATCTTTCTCATTGTTCTTGCACTCATCAAATTCGGCTTTGATCCACTTACAATAGGCGTCACTTGTTTGATTGGTGTTGGTGATCGGGTCTATGCTCACGACCTTCCAACAATCGCACAAGCACATGTCCTACAATGTCTTCCACTTGCTGCCTCGACTTCCTCCGCCCGTGAACTTTGCCTTGGCACCCTATCTCAACATTAGTGGTTGCGATGGGTTGTTCCTCCTTTTATCTTTCTCCATATCCTCCTCTTTTTCATCCTCCTAATTTAGCATGGTGGCGATGCCCTTGCTTCCATATGAGTGATTTCATGCATTACGGCGTCGCTCTAGATGCATTGATGGTGACATAAATTGGAGGGAAGGGAAAGTGATATGGATTACGTCTGTACCACTGGCAAGTCTGGCCTACCTGCTTGTTGCTTTTGTTCGGTGTCCAAATGCGGCCCCTGTGGAATGCGGTGAGCCTAGCAAAGCTGGACCCAAGGCGCGTTTGGGGGCCATGGCTAGAAGCCTTTTTTGTCCACCGCCCCCAATAAATGTTTGGGGAGACCTATTGGGCCTGCGATTAGAGGTGCTCTCAGGTTGCACGTACCCTAGCACGCTAAAGATGGAGAGCGGGGCTAGGATTCGGACGGATTTGATGAAGAATAAGGGAGGAGGCGATGAAGTCGAAGAACATGATGGGGAGGGGGCAAAGTCATCGACAACAACGAGCAGAGGTGAGGAAGGGATCTGCCCCATTCCAAACTTGGTCTCTACTCTACATGGCACGATGCCTAGTCGTGGGGAAGAAGAAGTGCCATTGGGTGATCCGAGGCACTGACCATGAGGAAGAGATAGGGGTGGCAGTAGGGAGTTGACCGAGGGTAGGCCTCAGGTAAGAGCAAGTATAATAAGACCCCATACGCAGGCTATAAGAATTAAACTACTAGTATTTTTATGATGAGGTGAAGGAGAGAGAAAAGGCGAGAGAAGGGAAGTGATCTCATGCAAGAGCTAGCTCTTGCACGTCCTCCTAGGCACTTTGTAAGAGTGCCATGTGGGTCATGTAGTCATAAAGTAATACATTTTTGTAGCTAACTATTGTATATATTGGCTATAAGACTGACTATAGATGACATGACATTGTCTTATAGCCAGCAGCTGGCTCTACTATTAAACTTGCCCTAAGGATGCGATCGACGGGTAGCTATGGGCGGCGGAGGGGAACTAGCCTAGGGGTAGGCCGCCACTATGGAGGCGGGTGGACTCTATCCTCTACATGCTTGCTTCTAGAGACGCGAGGTGTGGCGAATCCCAACAAATATGGAGGGTCGAGGGTCCGAATCGGTGCAGGTCGTTCCCAGTGTTACTCAATATGGGCTTGTTTTTAGAGCCGGTTGTGTATTTTTGGAGGCGGTTATCCTAAACGTCTCAGGTGCCACATTTTCATGACGACTTATTTTAGGCTTAAACCGCCTCCACGCAGGGTTTCTATATGTCCTTATTCTACTAGTGAATTCTACCTGTTAATTCAAAGACCATCCAAACAGCAAAATTCGGTGGTGACAGTATCAATTATGAATTCCTAGCCTGAATAGAGACATCCAAATGCAGGTTTAGATTTTTTTTGTCATATTTTGATTCATGTCAAATGACCACGGCCCGGTGTAATTCCTATTTGAGAATTCTTCCCCATCTCTCTATATAATTTAATCTAAAAAGATAATCTCATTTCAAACACTAGCTATTTGATAAAGTTGAGGCATCAATTTTATATTTTTATATTGTGGTAGTTTAACTTAAATGAAACTCAATGCAACATGTGACTTTGTGTTGACTCTTAAAATTGAAATGTGTTGGTGGTTAATTATTCACACAAACTTCTTCGGAAGTTTTCTTTTGGAGGGGACATAGGACGGTAGAGCGAGCTAGAGAAAAAAGAGAACATTTGTGCCAATACATGAGCATTTAGCTAGTTGTCATATGCTTTCTTTAGGTTTCATCTCTAGCCTACCTAACTTTTTTGGGACAAAAAGCTTTATTATTGCTGTTGTGCTTGTTGCAGCTAAAATAACTTAAAAAATTAACAGATCGGTCCTATGGATGCATGTGCAATGGAAATTAGTATCGGAGGGCCCAGATAAAACTTCCCCCGGATATCTTCGGTAATTTCGGTCTCTGGCTTATCTTTTTTTTTTGAAACAGGCTTATCTTTCTGATAGAAATTCAGTTTGACAAATTTTGTTTCGAAAGAAATTCGGTGTCTAAATTGGATCCGAGTCCAGTTCCCCAATCAGAATTGGGATTACGAAATCTATCTTTATCCTCTTAAAAATATCTAGATAAACCCAGCCGTAGTGTTTTTAACGAGAACATCAGATACAGCCATAGCGTTTTACCTGTTAAATCTCACTCTAGAAGAACAGCCAGCACACACCTTGATCCAGAGTCATGGAGTTGTCCGGTTCCATCATCGCTCACCCTACAGCGGCAGTGGCGGCGCAGGCGCGGCTGCTCGGGCCGCCGGCCGATCGTCGCTGGCTCGGCTCGCCCCGTAAGTAGCACATCTGCTCCTCTGTCCTCTCTCTCTATATATATCGGGTCTCGATTTCCCCAAGCAGCAAGTAGGATAGATTCTGCCCCGCGATTGACCACTTTGTTCTTGTCGCTGGTTTCCATTAGTAGGCGGTGGTTAATTCCTAGACCGAGTGCCAAACTTTTGTTGGGGACCTTGCAAATTACTCCCTCCGTCTCAAAATACTTATCCTCTGGTTAGAATCTGTGTTGTCAAGCATTTGACTGTCGATACAGAAATATTAACAACATTAAACAGATATACCACTAAATCAAATCATGAAATACAATTTTTTCATATTGTATACTTATTTGTGTTTCAAGCAACACGTTTTTGAAGAAACTGTTTTTTTTCTCTCGAGAAAACGCAAAACCTTTGCGTTTCGATTCATTAATAGAAGAGTATGTTACAAGCTTAGAGAAGAGAGGCAACACTCGGGTAAAACGTGACACTCTGCACTAGGCCAGGGGGAGCAGCGCCGCTAATCCCGAAGCTCTAGCTGTCGCCCTAGGATTTGTCCTCTGCCTTTATTGTGTCAAGCAAGCCACCAAGATCAAGCCACACACTGTCGAAGATGACTGCGTTGCGCCGCTTCCATAACCACCAGGCTGTGAGCATGGTCGCCGGGGAGGTGCCCTTTCGGCCGCCGATGGGGGAGCCTGGATGGTCTCCGAAGAAACTGATGCTCAAAGTATCAAATCGAATAGCTGAAACGTACTATTTCTCTGCTCTCCAGGATATATATCTTTTAGGAGTTTTGCTTTGCGAAGCAAAGTGACGAAGGTGGTGCCTTCAGTTAGCGCGAGCTTTCGAACCGCCTTTCTTCAACCAGTTGTTCAGCCTACAGAGAAGAACAAACACCATGTGAGCGGCCTTTTCTTATGCAGCCTTATTACGCATGTTCTTGCGATGTTTGACTCCATCTGGTTTTCCAGGTTACATGCTACCAGAGGCAAGGATGTACACAGATTGAAGCCAAGTAAGTTACTATTATCATTTACGAAGGAGAAAAATCACTGTCTCTTCATAATTGGCCTATTTGATTTACCATGCTGCTGTAGATCTACCCTTGCAATGTTGGCTGGGTGTTCTCGATTTTTTTAATCAGTTTCTGTTAAAATTATTTCATCAACTATATTCAGTTCCGATGCTAAAAAGTGCCCCAAATCTTTGAACTTGAAGGTCTATGGAGGAAATATATGATGCTTTGGCAGAACATCTTCTTTCTGTCTTAAAGAATGTTGATCATATTGATTCAAAGTAAGCTCTTTCTAGCAATGCTATTTGAGACATAGTGAATCATTTCTCTGTTGCAATTAGTACTTGTATTATTTTACATGTGTCTTCTTCCATAGATGATCGATTCTTGAACATTATCAACAAGTATACACTGTTATCAGTTTCTATTCTAAGCAAACAGAGACATACTTCTGTGACTGTCGTGATTTCCAACCTTTTTTAGTGTCAAACAGGAACTGGTTAAGTTACCACTTTTTTTCCCGAGTCTATATGAGAAGAGTCTGTATTTTCTTCCTGTTACTACAACCAATATACTCCTATGTTGGTGTAATAACATCTTATATTATGGGACGGAGGGGTACCTCACAATCACCTAGTCACACAAACATGTTGAGTCTGAAAACAGTGGATCAGTGAAGATGTAAATATCACTGAGACAAGACATTCTGTATGCAATTGTTATTCAAGGAATATAAGTAAACCTTCTGATTCTAGATTTTCCCTCTCTCCTTTTTGTTTATCCTCGTTTCCCTTTTTGGGGGAGCAACTGCTACATTTGACAATTAAGATAAAAAATGAATAGTCTGATGAAGTTAATGGAACACTAGTTTATGCGAGCTCTCCTCTGAGAGCATTTATTGAATTACTACTCTGCCGATCCACTTAATAATACTGCTCTCAGTTCTTAACAGATATATTGTTGGTCTAGCTGGTCCACCTGGTGCAGGCAAGTCTACTGTTGCCTCTGAAGTGGTTCGACGTGTCAATAAGCATTGGTCCCAGAATTATACAAAAGATACTTCACTTGATTCCAGTGAAGAAATTGCGACAATGCTTCCCATGGATGGTTTCCACCTTTATCGATCCCAGCTTAATGCAATGGAGGTTCGTTCTCTGTTGAGAAATCGTTTTTTTCTGACATTTGTTCTCTTCCGGAGTTGTTGACATAATAGTGCTATAGGATCCAAAAGAAGCACATGCAAGAAGAGGAGGTAAGAAGGGTTCTCCTTTTGATATGTTTTAATGAAATATTGTTTTCACGAAGTACTGATATTTGATTCGATAAATTTAGCTCCATGGACATTCAATCCATCACTATTTCTGAAATGCCTACAGACCCTAAGAAAAGAGGTATGACCAATTTCACTGTCAAACAATATGAGTTCTGTAGCAGTAAATATAGTCAAACTTATCCTTGGAACATCTTGGTTTAAAGGGGTCAGTTTATGCTCCATCATTCGATCATGGTGTTGGTGATCCAGTTGAGAATGACATTCTTGTAAAGCCGCAGTAAGTTATTTTGCAGAATACTCTTTACATTTTTTTTAGTTCACTTAACTGAGATGTGAAACCTGCCCAAATTATTCACAGTTTGTAAATTAACGATGATGAACTACTGGCCATTGTATTACCTTTTGGAGCAACTCAATTTCAGCATTCTCTTTCTGCTTAATAACAGCTATAGTGTCCTAATACTGACCTTACGTTATTGTTCTGTTGTTGATCCCCATCAGAAGTTAACCTTGTTGTTGTCGAGAATTTACCCTACAAATTTCATAAGTTTTCCACAATTCCATTTTACCATAAGTGATGGTGCTTGACTAAAGCCGTTTGCTTTGATTTTGGCAGACACAAAATAGTGATAGTCGAAGGGAATTATTTATTACTGGAAGAAGATGCCTGGAGGGAAATTAGAGACATGTTTGATGAGAAATGGTGAGTATGCAGGCTTAACACCATGTTTCAGAGAAATATAATTTCATTGATCACGATTTCCAAATCTGGTGGAACTCCTCAGCTTCATCTAACACAATGCACACTTGTTTGTTCATTTCAAAAGGGATAAACTGTGTTTCTAACAGCCGAACTTGGTTTCAGGTTCATTGACATTGACATTGATATCTCCATGCAAAGGGTACTTCAGAGACATATCGGCACAGGTTTGCTCTATTCACAAGTGGTTTGCTCCTTCCAGATACATTCTAGTTTATGTAACTAATTCCATTATACTGCTCTGTTCGTTTTTTGCCAGGAAAAGAGCCAGATGTAGCAGCATGGCGGGTAATGATCCTCATCCATTCTCCCTCCCTCTCACACAAACACAATCATATGCTGCTTATATACAGCCATATAAACCGCTATTCCGGTTCATGACCTACCACATATGCTTTAGCCTAGACTTCCATATTTCATCTAGTAGACAATCCACATCAAAAAATGGTTTGTCTGTGTTGCCTGCTTTGTAAGATCATTTAATTATAGTGTTGTACCATAGGGCAACCTACATAGATATCCATTTGATAGTGGTGTATATGTCTACACATATGATACCCCTGTTCAATGAAGACATAATTGGTGTACATGTTCCTAACTGCAGACCTTCCTCACCATCTCAAAATTTGTCTTGTGAATCAGATTTCATACAATGACCGGCCAAACGCTGAGCTCATCATGGAGTCAAGGAGGGCTGCAGATCTTGTGATCAGATCGGTTGACTTCACAAGCTAGACTCCATGTTTCTGGTGGCATTTTAGATTTTAGGTAATAATAATTGTCCCATGGTGGTAATTGTATCAAGCTAATTGTGTGCTTTGATCCGTGGCGATTCTGTGCATATAATAAGCTATTCCTCCACCACTTTGTTCTCGAGGAATAACTCAATAAGTGATACCCTTTGTTTTCCATATATAGTTTTACCGATTTCTATACAGATAAAAATCTAATTTCTTCTTCTGTATGTGGTGATTATGTGCATATAATAAGCTATTCGACATTCTTAACCAATACATCATTTTTATTATTTTATAGTATTCCTGTTGGTACGTTTGTGAAGGGTTGTAATTTGCAAATCTGGAACTTCAGTTCATGCGTTGATGGTAAATTGTTCTTTTTGGTGATGAAGACGAGAGCTTTATTATCATTCAGACTATAGGATTACAGTCAGCAGCCAAAAGGTCCGCCTGAGCATCAGGAGCCTCCAGTAAACCACATGCAAGCTAACGCTGTCCCGTATAACCACTCCTACGCTAGTACAATGGTCTTTTGTGACGAAGGATCTCCATCAACTGATACAGAAACCCAACCACACGCCCGTTGTTCTTCAGCAACAACAGCTGCACGACCTCATCCGTGGTCTCTTGGTCCTCACCAAGAGCTTGCCGAGATTGGCCACTTTCCTTTGATCGTCAGTGCTATCAACTCTAAATAAATCCAGCCCAGCTAAGGAACTTGTGTTGCTAAATCAAAACTGAACGACACATATTGCAGGGGATGATACAGATTAATCGCAACTCTCAGCACACGGAGCAGATCTTAGAGGAATGTGATGCTCTTCGCAAGAATTCCTCACAACGATCACGACAGATTGCGTAAGGCGATAAACTGGGATGAGGAGCAGAGGAAGACAGATGATAAGTTGGAACCTCACAATTTGCAGGAAGAATACTTGCCAACCATACATATTACTCAACAACTGGGCAACACATTGATCAGTATACTGCGCATACATATTTGATGGGATTAAAGATTGTTTTCATCACAGTTTTTACCAACACAGACAAATGATTTGCCTAATCCACCTAAGTTAGCTTCTTATTGCTGGTCGTAATAAAGATCAACAAGTTTCAGTAAATCCATTGTGGATCTGCAGCTTAAACACCAGGCCCGTCCACATCTTGTTGCTATAATAATCAAATCGCTGTTGTAGTTCCATCCTTTTCGGTAGACTGAAAAAGATGCAACTTGAGAAGGCATCATTCCTCAGCACTTATGGGTGCCCTGTTTTTTACCAAAAGAAAAGTGCAATCAGAAAAGGATGGGGAAAAGGTAGATTGGTAAAGCATATAGATAACTGCATGTCCCTGGTTGCTTGTATTTGTATGCATAAAAGTTAGATCAGAAGTAAAAAGGTCCTTGGCTGGTTGTATGCATGTACACCATCTTAATTTCAGTTGTTCTTGATATGATTAATTTGTGATTGACTCCCTTATGAGGAAACAGGTAACTTGGTGTTTTCAATTGTATACACAGGACTGGATCTGAATTATCCAGGGGTCAGGTTTGAACTGAAATTGTGTTGAAGAGTGCATGATGAAGGTAGTCGAATATGACCATGAATTTCTCAAATCCTAATGCTGCTGATCTTACACACAACACTACAAGCCAAAGTTCATCCTCTCTATGGTCATCAAACCACAGGCCTAGTTGTTTGGAATGTGAAATTGTCATGTGGGGCCGTACGTATAGGAAACATACAACAGGGATAAATTAACAATCCATGAGGGCAAAAAAACAAATGAAATCGCACCTTGTAAACTGGATTGCAGCAGTCGACCAACAATCCCTTACACTGTCACAGAATGAATAACTCCCACCTGAGGATGCATGAACACATAAAGGTGAGGACGATCAGCCATAGATGATTTTTTGTTGAAATACCCATGTAACCTCTTTACAGAGAAGAGCTTACCCAACGACTATATGGAGATAATCACTCCCCCAAAAATTGATTCCTTCAACCCACAAGTGGAAGAAAGCAATTTGGCAGGCGCATGAAGGACTTGGTACTGATTCAAAGTTGTAAAAGTTCAGGCCTGTATCGGTTATTAGGATGTATCTTCTTTTGTCTTTCTTTCACCTCCTAAACTAGTAGTGAGATGGGGTTGTATTAACTGAAAACTGTAAGACGATGTGGTATGGCTTGGTTTCAGTGAAATGGCTGAGACAAGGCAGTTAGCTGCCAGCCAAGTGTGGGCTGCAAGGTCGCTGGATGGGATCGGATGCTGATATGATGCAATAAAGGCGCTTCACAGGCATCTACTCCTGCACAAAAAAGATAAGGAGATTTGAATCTGGTAGATCAACCTAGTGCACGGAACAGAAATGGAGACGCAGCATCACAAAAAGGAGGGGCTCACCAAGGCCTTGACTGCTTCCAGGGTAAGCTGCGTCCGCGTTGCCAATCTGGTAGCCCCGGTCTCCTCGCGAGTCACCGCTGTCCGCTTCATCCCACAGGCGCATAGCTGCAAGACAAAATGAGCAACAGCAAAAATCACAAGAAAAAGCAAACAAACCAACGAGCCGACCTCCTCAAGCAGTCCAGATGAAGTGGTGTGCCTGCCATTGTGGACATCCTTCTCCGGAGTGGTCAACCAATTGGGAAGGCAGAAAGCAAGTGACTGACGACGTGCTCGCACTCGTGGAAGGCGTAGGTGGCCATGCCAACCATAGAAACTTAACTAAACAGTTACAGGACCTAAAGGAACAAAAGAAAACTTCCGTGCGGCCAAACATATAGCACACTATTTCCAAAAAAACAATTGATAACACTGAGGCAGCCTTTTGATACAACTATTATCCTTTTTGTACATGGCAACATTTCTTGGTTGTAGAATATAAAATGAAAAAAGGTGAGTATATTCTCAAACTAACAATGATGTCCAGTTGTTCAAGACGTATTGCCCACATGTCCAGGTATACATATTTGAAACAGTGGCCACAAACCATGTGTTGGTATAGAAAAAGCAAACATATGGAATCTACTATCCTAAAGTAGCTCCTTCAACTGCTGGACAACATCTGCAATTGCAACAGAAAGTTCTGTCAACCATAAGATAAAATATGCTCACATTGCGACTAAAGAGCACTAAGTTACCTTGAACAATGGGTGGTGCTGTTTTAAACTCATGCCAGAAATTTTGATGAAAGGTAATGTCATAGCGGAGGTACTTTCCAGCAAGGAATGCAGCTCCAGCAGCAATATGATGAGGTTTAAATTGAAGCCAGAGAGAACTTTGAAGCCTGCATAATTAAAATAACTAAGAATGATAGTTGGATAACAGTATAACATTAATATAAACGAACACTGAAGAGCTGGACAAACCATCGATTAGTGGAACTATGTCCATGAAAAACAAGAACATTTCTTTTAGACAACATTACAAGTCATATAAACAAGAGATGTCAAGGCCCAACCAAACAGCGACATATTAAAGAAAAACAAACAAGTCATATGCCAATGTCCTTACCACTAACGGATGCTTCAGCTGATAATATTATTGAAGAACCATCTGCGGAATTGCCTTATTGCTAAACTCAAGCAATTAGACATGCCCCTTGTGATGCACAGCAATTCTTTGACCAAATAATAATCAACGGCATATGCCAGCCCACGGATAAGGTGAGATTTGCAATGCACAGAACGGAGAAGATATGCCCCAGCGATAATGTACTTGTTCTTGTTTACTAACAAAATGTCAGAGTTGATCTTTTTTACTGGCTCTAATATCATGAAGCAAGATTTCAAATTAGCATGCAGTCAGTGCTTCCATACATGACTGTCTTGGCTATAGGTGACGCTAAGTCGCTAACCTTGTCAAGAACTATATTACATGAATATACCATTGTGATTGTTAGCGAAGCATTGTCTTTTGTAAAAGAAAAAAGGGTAGCTGAGAAGGAACTGATAGTCTGATAACTATGTACACAAAAAATCTTAGGATCAATTAATGATGGAACTAGCATAGAGTGGACACTTTATATCACCTATATAGGAATGTACAAGCATAAGGAAATTTGCATAAATCAGAAATGAGTTTGACAAGGACATAAAGAGGAACAGTTGCTCGATCACAAAAATAACAATTATTACTGTTATAATCACACAACTTAAATGCAAGGTCAGATTTGAAAAATATAAAACATTAGACAACTTGACACTGACAAAAAAATGGACAAGCCACAAGGGCATATATTTCTTCTGTTGTAGCTCAAGGATGGCAAAACAGTGTGAATCTTCTGTTTTATTTGTTAAATTGGATTGTGTTGTCACAAATAGATAGGCGCTAAGAATTAGGATAAAACATTACAAGCTTAGAGAACTGTCCAACAGTCAGGGTTCAACAGTTACACTAAAGCGAGAAGTGTGAATTCAGTTCAAATTAAAAAGATAACATTTAGGGAAAAGCTTTGAGTCTGAATTCAGTGGCGTGAAGCTGTAGGTTGGTTGTGGACAACTAGAATACATTTGGTAGGTGCAAAATCTTCCATTGACTCACCATTTTCTTTATCCGAGCTATCACATCATTTAATAACTTTCACTTCATAATAAGATTTAATATACTTTTATGAGTTATGACAACCACACAATACATTCTTTTTTTATATTGATTTTAAAAAATAACTACTAATTCTTAACTTTCCGAGGAATCCTTCATCAGTGGTTGTGAATAAAAATCTCAACCTCTGTTTTGAGACCTGGCGCTACAGAATTTCTAGCAGTATAACGCAAATTTGGCTATGGCACACAAAACGGTTGGAATCTACTTGCAAACATTCAACAGAAACGTTATTAGAGCTGACAAAATCATCTTGACTACATGTACATGCATATTTGAACAGAAACCAAATAGAGTATGTAATTTTCAATGATGCTTCATGTTGTTCATCATCTCAAACTCTTTGTAAAACGTATGTACAAGAATTACAAGACATATATATCCAACAATGAAGTACTGAGGATACATCTGCAAAGGAAACAAGTCCTAGCAAGACCACATCATTTAATCTCTCAACGTTCTTTGCTTATCGAATTTTCATCCACATGTGGCACAGAAAGCCAATAGAAATATTAGTAGAAGGTATTCCCTCTCATAACAAAAATTTGTCGGAATTGGAAGTCTGCTGGAATGCTTTGTTTGTTCGACCAGCTATCACATAATTTAATAACCTTCACTACATAATAAGATTAAATATACTTTTATGAGTTATGACAACCACACAAATCCGTCATATCAATTTTGAAAAACTACTAATGCTTAACTTTCAAAGGAATCCTTCACCAGTGGTTGTGAATAAAAATTTCAAGCTTTTTTTTTAGACCTGGCGCTACAGAATTTCTGGCAGTATAACGCAAATTTGGTTATGGCACACAAAACGGATAGGAATCTACTTGCACACATCCAACAGAAACGTTATTAGAGCTGACAAAATCATCTTGGCCTTATATGTGCATGCATACTTGAACAGAAACCCAATAGAGTATATAATTTTCAGTGATGCATAATGTTGTTCAACATCTCAAACTCTTGGTAAAACGTATGTACAAGAATTACAAAAAAACATATATATATCCAACAATGAAGTACTGAAGATACATCTGCAAAGGAAACGAGTCCTAGCACGACCACATCATTAATCTCTCAACGTTCTTTGCTTATCGAATTTTCATCCACGCGTGGCACATAAAGCCCATAGAAAAATTAGCAGGTATTCCCTCTCGTAACAAAATTTTATCGGAAATGGAAGTCCGGTGGAATACTTTGTTTGCTTGACCATAATATGTTAAAACATTTAGAATGAAAACAGGGTCAAAGTAAATTTGTCTCATCAACCTTTAAAGCTTGTAGAGATATATTGCAATACAAATTAGTTATGAAAGTTGCATCCCAGAGCCCACAAAATATAGAGATTAAAAAGAGCGACTTCAGGAAGTATTACAATTTACAAAGACCAGCAAAAAACAATAATCTGTTAACCGTCAAAATTTCAGATGGTTCCACAATATTTTTTAGACACCAGAATGGTTATTAAAAGAGATTGTAGATGGAACACTAGATTAAGACGGAGACATTTCACATAAATTGATTATGTGATATAGTAGGCCACTGAACAACCGAAATGACATAATTCTCAAAACAATGTGAACATTGACATTTGTGTCAGCAAAGTGGCATTCAGAACTCAACATGAACACAGGGTACATAGGATGGTATTGTATAGCACTGCAAGATTTTTGCAATACATGTTAAATAACAAACTTCCAAGGTTGAGATTACCACCCCAAAAGTTAAGTTTCATAAGAGATTCGCCCCTGTCTATAACTTGATCGAAGAGCAAACAAACACAGATTAACATTTCCATGGCTTGGGATGGCAGTTTCGGCATTTGTTCATAGTTAAACTAAGTCGGTAAATCTTAACAGCTGAATCGGAATCCCCTGTCCTAATAAATTACTAGAAAAAATTATGTTCTAGACCACAAAACAGAACAGTCATTTGCGTAGATGGTTTATCAAACTTAAAGTTTGCGCCATGTGATCCCAGTAGCATAGCATTCTTGTGACTTTTTTTTGCATGTGCACAACACCTGACATGCTTCTTCAGCACCATGTTCACAGCTGTAAGAAGTGGAATTCCAAGTCTTGCAATGGTTATCTCACACTTTTCACACTATTGGAATGACATATATGCCATTCACCTACTTAGAAAGTAAAGACTTGGTCCTTCTAGCATAGCATTGCATCGATCCAGACATACAAGGTACCATTAACTTCCTCTTCAAAGTTATTAGGAATTTAGGGTTAATGCACTTCATAGTCTTCATCCAAATTTATGAAGAAAGAAAAACAAAGTCATGGTCACAGGTGTCACATAGATTTCATGTCCACAGCAAAGTCATGGTCACAGGTGTCACATAGATTTCATGGCCACAGAGCAGCATGGTTTTGCTGTTACTTGACCATATTTGTGAAATTCTTAACTGATGCTTTTTGCAAATTACTCATAACTAGCTTATCTTCTTTTCTCAGGTATGCGCGTTCGCCCTCAAAATGATTGTTCTACTTCTACAATTTATTATATATGGCAGAACTTTTTTTGAATCATATTAGTTATGAAAACAATAGTGTAAATGGTGTATAAGGAAATGCATGAAATTCATATTGTCACTGGCTCATTGTAGTAGGATAAACCTCCATACACAAAATGGAAAATTGTTTCTGGCTAGTATTAGAAAGGTTGCACATAAATAAAGATAGAACCAGCAATCCACATACAAAACTGAGCTCTTATTTTTCTTTGAAGTATATATTTAAAGAGAAAATCAAGCAAGATAAACATGTACAAGTTGCAGGATGAATCTTTATATAGTTTTGGGAACTTCAGTCAGCAACAATTACATCAAGTTGACATTGACAACATAGAAAACTACAAGTGATAGTCCATACAGTATTTTGTGGTAAGTCGTGGATGATATCCATGCGCCCTAATTGTGTGGCAGATGGGGAGTACAAGAAATCACACTAACTAATTTCTAAAATCATTTCGGTCATGCGATTTCAAAGTGTTGCACTGACATCATTCAGATCCAGTTAGTGTGCTTTTGCAGAAGATCAGTTGATTGAACCAATTCACAATGCTTCCAAATGAGATTAGTTCATAGTGAAATGTAGCTGGTATCTCCATTCCATTCTTGCTAACTATAGGTCCATAAAGCATTGGCTGACTAGCATTTACCTTGATAACAACCTCCTTTTAACCTCTCATATGTGCAGCTGTTTTTTTTGTTTTTTTTTTTGTCCATTTGCCACATTGTAACAAGTATTGATGACTGTACCACTATAATCCACATATGATATAGACAGAGCAATTACAAGTTTGAAAGAACATCTAAAGCGCCCAGCCTGGTCCAACATTAATAAAAGCCAAATCCAAACGATACACATTGTAATTTGACATTGCTTGCGTCCACAAGAAAATGAATGGTGTACAATATACCTAGAACTTTGTTAATCATAAGAATTGAAGAAATTAATCATGTCAGCAAATAATGATCAATTAATGTGTTCAGTGTTAGAAAATACTTACCCTTCATTAATCAGATTCCAAGCCACATTAAATAGGACAGAATGTGAAAGTCCTAGTCTGCTCAAAGCAGATGAAAGTGAAGCGTATGGATGGGCCACTTCAAGTTCAAAATCAAGTGTTGTCAGTATCATTTGCTCAGCCTGTATTACACTTTCTCGGTACAATTCAAACCAGTTTTGCTGCATAGAAAAAAAAAAGCATTGGTTCATTAGCACATAGCACAACAGTTCTCAACAATTTATTTCAAAAAATAAGAACACTGAGGTCAACATAACCTTGAAAAATTAAACACAGTACACTGAGAAAGTATCAGTTGTGTCTACTTACACCAAGCAACATGTACCGAGAAAGGAGATTGAATTCTTGGTTTTGAGAAACTTCACATGAAGCCCTAAGAACAGTATTCAAAAGGCATGTTGATTCCTCTGTCTTTGACGCCAGAAACAATGCTGCAGTCGCGACCAGCTGTGTAAATTCAAAGAAGATAATAGTTATGATGGATTTCTCATATCCAATTATGACGAAACAAATAATATTAAATACCCCTTCTGGAAAGAATGTGCCATTCAAGGGGAACTGACCAGTCAACAAACTAAGCCATGCAAAGGCAGAAAAAATTATTCACAAGCCAAGTTAGAGAAATGCACATATAAGATGTTAATCACGTCGTGGGTTGGTACAGTGCAATAGGTCAACCACCAATTTCAGCTCGCCGATTAGCCATTTCAACAAATAACAAACTTACATAAGAAAACTATGTACACTTCAGTCCACTAAGTTGCTGTACTTCCACATGGCAAGGAAAAAGGGGGTGTCTAGATTCTTTTTTAGGTAGAGTCACATCATAGCATTTGAGTTAGACAAACTATTTACAAAGATACTTTGGTGGGCATATAACAGAGCATTTATGATCATTATTCAAAAAGTATCAAGATGTTTTTCTTCTTCTTGTAACTAGTTAACTACTAGTAGGAAGTACTATCTCAATCTGCATAATGGAGTAGTGTTGGGTGGAACAGGGGACTGTGAAAAACTATTTATTTTAGCAGGTCCTTTCTAGTGATAGATGTGCATCGAAACTAATGTAATTGACACCTACAGAGCTAATTCTTTAACTCGTAGGTTAAGCATTGCAGACAGGATTCATGCAATAGAAGTGGTATAAAGGCAACTAACAAATCTGTCATGGCAGGCGTGCGATCTGCGGAAGAAGAAGCGATGGCAGTACACCGCCGCCGTCGCGATCGTCTTCTGCGGCCTGTGTCAACCAACAAACACTAGGATCAGCAGCCATGGAGACGAAATCACCAGACGAAAAAAGATGCAGCGAGTCTACTACGTACAGCCCGAGACGGAAGCCGAGGCAGCGCAGGTAGGCGCAGTAGGACGCGCGCAGCCTGGCCTCCGAGGCGGAGTCGATCCCATCCTTGCGCGAAGGCGACCGCCGCTCGATCTCGTCCCGCGACAGCAGCAGGGCCCCGGCGTCGCCGACCTCGGGCTGTCTCGTCGGCACAGCGGGGGCCGCGGCCGCGGTGGGCGGATCGCGCCGGGGCTCGGGCGCGCGGCGAGCCCGTTTCTGGGGCGGCGGGCCCGAGGCCAGTTCGTGCAGGTGGCGGGAGGACGCGAGCGGGTCGCGGTGGACGTGGTAAGGGACCGTGGCGGCGTTGGCGTAGGGATGTGGCTGGTGGGGCGGGTGGGGATAGGGGTGGTACGGTTCGTCATCCTCACGGCGGCGGCGGCGGGGGTGGTAGGGAGGAGGATCGTGGTGGTAGGGTTGAGGTTGGTGCCTGACCGGGCCGGAGGGGAAGGACTGGGAGAAGGACATGGCGGCGGCGTTGCCGGCGGAGAAGACGATACTGTTGAAGGCGGCGGCGGCGGTAAAGGTGGGAATTTTGGATCAGGTCATGGGATCCGAGGAGGGTGAGGACTCGCTGGGGCCGGAATTGAGAAGGAAGGGGATTTTTTTAAGTTGTTCGGCTCCGCGAAAGACAAAAAATCATAAAATCAGACCAGAAATCCAATTCGCCTCTCGGGGAGAAAATGACAGAAAACTACCACAATTGGGGCAGCGGTGTAGGAAAACTACCAAAGAGGTTACGCGGGACACATAACTACCACTATTCGGGCTAGTCCGTGACAGAAAGCACTGATTCTGTATTTCCCCCGGTTTAACCATCTTTCTGGCAAGTGGGGCCCGCTGTCAGTGCTGATGTGGCAGTCGTTTGACGGTGGGACGACTGGCCCGTTAGGTCTTCGTTAGGTTCGCCGGTATAAGATAGCCGTTCGGCTGTTCTTGCTTCTCTCCCGCTGTTCTTCTCTCTCCCCGAGCCTCTGTTCAATCACCGCCGCCGATCTACCGCCGCCGCAGGTCGTTGCTGGAATGGTTTCTTGGGGCGATGGTGAGGAATCGCCCGCTGACACCAGATCGGATGCAACGGTTAGTCTGTCTGCCTCTGATAAGGAATTTAGGGTTAGGGTTCCGCATGTTGATTTGGGGATTTCTTGATGTTAGGCTCAAATTTGTCCCTGAAGCTTGTGTCTTATTGTCATTTTAGAGTTTGAACGTTACCTACGACTCGGATTTTTGCGGATTAGCCGACGATGGTGTGAAGCCTATCGTCTGTAAGCACGGAGCACCTGCTGGCAAATTTGTTTGCTTTGATAGGTGCTGGACTGGGAGGAGATTCTATGGCTGTGCAGGGCAGGTGTGTGTTGTAATTTTTTTTGAAGTCAACTTGTTACATGTAGGAAATATTCTAAAGGTTTCATCTCTTGTTATGTACTGTCCATGCACTTCTTCAAATCTTCTCCTCTAAAGCCTGCTGTCTGGAAATTGGCATAAATATGCCTTAGGCAGTATCTCTGTGGTGAATTAGGGAACACTGTGCTGACTGCTTTGAGTAAACCCTTCTGCCTGTCTGACATGATTGTGTAGTACCCAAATTTCCCTTGCTCTCCTCCAAGTGCTTCCTTCAATTGCTCAAGAAACCATTGCCAATTTTCAGTATCTTCTTTGGCAACTACAGCCCAAGCAATAGGATATATATTATTGTTGCCATCTCTGCCAGTAGCAGCCAGGATCTGAGCACCTGTGGTTAGCTTGATGAAACCGCCATCAAGCCCAATGAAGGGCCTGCAACCTTCAAGAAATCCTACTCTGGCAGCATTCACACAGAAGAATAAACCATGAAATCTTGGGCTATAAGATATATCAACTACCTGCCCTTTCTGCATTGCCTCCTGTTGTTCTTCAGTTGGCCCTGTCACAGTTGTTACAATGCATCTTGATCCAGGATTCTTGTCAATAACAGTCTGCAAGTAGTCTCTTATTCTGAAATATTGCTTCTTGTGGGAACCTAGCACCATCTCTATTGCCTTTGTCCTTGCCCTGTAGGCCATTCTCTTGCCAACATCAACTCCAAAGTCCTTCAGTGCCTTGTCTTGCAGACTTGTGATGCAAGTTGTTATATCTGACTTGTATTCATCAACATAGGCACTGCTAAGCCACTTTGAATTTATCCTAGTGCTGGCAGGCTCAGTTGGACAGGAATGCTTCAGGTGCATCTTCTTTATGCAGAAAGTAGGCTCATTTTTAATCTTGGAAGCTGTCATGTAGAAAGGGCAGTCCCACTTATTGCTTTCTTTCTGCTTGCACCACACAATTATCCTATCTGGTGTATTCCTGTGGAAATGGTAGTTTCTTACTTGCACAATGTGCAGCCTAGAAAGAGCTTGTCTAAACTGGTAGACATCTTTGAAGCAGAGTGAAACCTTGAATTGTTGCTCTGGGTTCTCCCTTGTCTCATCATACCAAGTCCTTTGCTTTGCCTTCTTTGCTCTGCTCTTTCTGCCACATGGCAACACAAATGGCACTGGCTCAAAACCATCATCATCTTCTTCCTTCAGAAAAGAAGGATCATCCTCTTCATCTGAAGGAGCCCATGATGCATGGTGAATGACCAGCCCGTTGGGAACCCCAAGAGGAAGGTGTGATGAGTATAGCAGCTAGTTTTCCCTCAGTAAGAAACCAAGGTTTAATATCGTTCTTGAAGAAGAGAGACGGTGACGACTGAAGGTGATGCTTGCTAGTTTGCGACAGCAGCGGACAATTTATATATGGCGCCTCGTCCAAGCTTTGCTTGCTAACTGCAACGTGGAACCTGCACACACACAGACAAATACTTTGCTCCCAACTTGCGATGAGGTTGTCAATCTCACCGGTTTGCTTGAAACAAAGGTTATAAGTGTATCGAGTGGAAAACAGTAGTAATATGCGAGTAAAGTAAACAGTGCGGGAATAGTAAACAGGTGATTGCAATATGATTAAAATAGGACCGGGGTCCACAGTTCACTAGTGGTGTCTCTCCATAGATAAATAACATGCTGGGTAAACAAATTACAGTTGGGCAATTGATAGAATAAAGATAACGTGATATGTCAAGAAGATCACTATGAGATTCACTCTGGGCATTACAACAAAATACATAGACCGCCATCCAACTGCATCTATGACTAATAATCCACCCCCGGGGATATCATCCGAACACCCCAGAAGTATTAAGTTGCGAACAACAGATAATTGCATTAAGCAAAGTGTGTAATGTAAACAAAGCATATGCCCTTGAGCATATGAATGTTGTTTTCTCCCTAGTAGCAACAGCACATCTACCACCTTAGAGGTTTCTGTCACTCCCCCAGGTGAAATAGAGACATGAACCCACTATCGAGCATAAATACCCCCTCTTGGAGTCACTAGCAACTACTCGGCCAAGATAGCTACTAACAACGGAGAGCATGCAAGATCATAAACAACATAGAGATAACAAAAGATATAATTCAGTACAGCAACTTAATCATAAACACCAATATTCATCGGATTCCAACAAACCAACATCATAGAATTACATAACGGTGATCTCAATCATGTAGGGCAGCTCATGAGATCTAAACATGAAGCACATGGTGGAGAAGACAACCATCTAGCTACTGCTATGGACCCATAGTCCAAGGTAGACTACTCACTCATCGCTCCGGAGGCAAGCATGGCGATGAAGAAGACCTCCGGTGGCGATTCCCCTCTCCGGCAGGGTGCCGGGAAGAGCTTCTGGACCCTCCCGATCTTCGGGTCGACGGCGGCGGCGGATCGCGATGTATTCTGGAAAACTGATCGGGCTCTTAGGTTTTTCTCGTCAGGGGGTATATGTAGGCGAAGGGGGGCTGTCAGAGGGGGTCCCACGCCCCCTCACACGGGGCTGGCGCGGCCAGGGGGGTGGCCGCGCCGCCCCTGTGTCTGGGGCCCACGTGGCCCCTCTCCGTCAGGTCTTCGGATGTTTGGGAGCTTCCCCGTGAAATATGACTTCATGAACTTGTTTCGTCCAATTCCGAGAATATTTCCTGTGTATCACTTCTGAAACACAAAAACAGCAAAAAACAGGAAACTGGCACGGTGGCACTTCGTTAATAGGTTAGTTCCGGAAAATGTATAAAAGTACCACTAAGTGTAACGAAACAATAGGCAAATGGTGTAAAAACAAGCATGGAGCATCAAAAATTATAGATACGTTTGAGACGTATCAAGCATCCCCAAGCTTAACTCCTGCTCGTCCTCGAGTAGGTAAGTGATAACAAAAGAATAATTTTTGAGGTGACATGCACCTACACAATCTTGATCATATATGCAAGCATTGATGAGCTGGGATCAATAGAACTTAAAACATGGGCATGAAAGATATAATCATGACAATAAGAACTTAGCAACCATGTTGTAAACATGCTGAAAGAGCATTTCCCGCCTAATTGATTTTGGCGTTTGTTAACAATACATTATCTATTAATGTGTGATTATGCTTTGCAGGATTTTATAATATTCTTGCACAAGATATTGGGTTTTATATGTTATACTTGATAATTAATATTGCCCAAAGGAAATTATCGAGGAAATGGTAAAAATCAGCTCTGGGAGAAGTTTCAGATAAAAGTTGGCCAGGAAGGCCGGCTTTAGCCGGTCCCAGACCGGCTATAGCCGGACTGCTCGTTTTCGAGAGAGGCCCTGCGCCTCTGGACTCAACCGGCTATTTGTCCGGCTATTTCCGGCTGGGCCGGATATTTCAGGCCGGCTATAGCCGGTGTGAGACCGGCTTTAGCCGGTGGCTTTAGCCGGACTTTCTGGCTGGCAACGGTCAGATATTTTGGGGAGGTATAAATACCCCCCTCTTCTTCTCCAACGGGTAGCTCATCCAAAAAGAAGAAGACCACCATTGTTGAGCCACCAATTCAACTAGATCTCCTCCCTCAACCCACCAAAGCTCTTGATCTTTGGAGAATTGAAGGAGAAGACCATCCTCTACATCCTCACCGAAGCGATTTGATTTCCCCTCTCATTTGCTTGAGGGCCCTTGTGTCTTGGGTTCCCTTGTGTCCCAAGACCTTGTTTGTGTATTTGATATATTGCTACTTGTTGTTTGACAGCATTGTGTTGTGCTTGGGAGCCTCCAATTCGGTTGTGGATGCGTGCCCCAAGATTGTAAAGGCCGGTTCCGCCTTGAGGAATCCCTTAGTGGAAAGTGAGCTAGGCCTTTGTGGCGAAAGCTTGCACCGGAGAATAGGGTGAGCCTTTGTGGCGTTGGTTAGGCCTTTGTGGCAACCACACCCCTCCAACGTAGACGTACTTCCCCTAAAAAGGAAGGAACTACGGGAATTACATCCGAGTCTCCGCGTGCTCCACTCTCGGTTACCTCTATCCTTTATTGCCTTTATATATTGTATCTTGTTTCGCTTGCTAGTTGACATATATGTAAATTCACCTTAGTTGCATATCTAGAGAATTTACCTTTGTGTCAAGCCTAAATTGAAAAAGAACTAAAATTTGAGTAGCACCTATTCACCCCACCCCCTCTAGGTGCCCATACGATCCGTTCAATTGGTATCAGAGCCTCGGCTCTTTATTCGGGCTTAACCGCCTAAGAGTATGGACACCTCTCCGAGTGAGGGCTCGGGTCAAGTTTCCATGGGTGAGTTCAATTCTTTGGAATCATCCATGACTTCCATGACATCTCAAATAAATGAGTTGCGTGAAATGATAGCGCAACTCATGCAAGCTAAAACTACTAATGCTCCTCCACCTCCGGAAAACCCGCTACTCCACAAGTGGAGAATGTGGTAATTGATGTGGAGGGCACCGACAAAAATGGCGATGCTAAGTCTTCCACCAAGGGCGACGGGAAAGGTGAATTCCCTCATTGGTATTCACCCGACCCGCCGGTCCCTCATCCTCATATTAACCATAGAGGAGATCCACCTAAGCTTGATGCATTAAATTTTGGTCAATGGCAATATCAAATGATCTCTCATATGCGCAGTTCTTGCATCGAGCTTTGGAGGATCGTTGAGGAAGGATTCAAGGCCGTGGATCCCCACAACATGACAAGAAGAGAGACGGTCGATAGCCAACTCAATGCTACCGCTCTTCACATGATTCAAGTCGCCGTGGGATCCAAGGACTTGCCTCACATCCAACACTTCTTCACCGCCAAAGAAGCTTGGCAAGCTCTCTCCGACGTCTTTGTTGGCAATGAGAGCATGAAGAAAACAAGATATATTGCCTTCTCAAATCAAGCGGAGGGTTTCTTCATGATGGATGGTGAGGATCATCAAGAAATGTATAGAAGACTCAAGACCATTGCTACCACCTTCAAGAACCTCGGTGCTCACCATATTGATGATGAGTGGATCAAGATGAAGTACATTCTTGCTCTCACTCCATATGAGCCCGCGGATATAAAGAGTGTTCAAGGAAAGCACAACTTCAATGAGATGACCTCCAATCAAGTGATGCAAGAGATTCAAGCCTACAAGGTTTCCGCACAAAATGCGGAAGATGCTCGTGCTCGTGCCATTGGAATGCAAAGAAGCTCCAATCTTGCATTAAAGGCTAGTGTGCTTGAGAAAGAGGTTCCTCTTCAAGCAAGCATTGAAGCAAGACTAGAGATGTGTCCCGAGGACATAAGACATGAGTACAATGAGCACATGGCCTTCTATGGAAAAACCTTTTGGGTTGATCCTCATAAGGCTAAAGAAGACAATCAAAGAAGAAGCAAGTCAAGTGGCTATCAAAGGAATGACAACAATGGTCAAAGGGTGAGGACTTGCTACAATTGCAATGATAGATTTCACTTCGTTGTCGAGTGCCCTTATGAGAAGAGAGAAGACCATGGTGGAAAGCTCATCTTCAAAAGCAAGACCAAGTCACCATCCAAGAAGCCATTTGTGAAGAAGGGTGGACCAAAGAAGAGACAACCAAAGTTTGTGTTCTTGACTCAAGAAGAGTACTCCGCAAGTGAGAGTGATGAAGAAGAAACCACAACTAGTGAGATGGCCGCAATGACAACCACCTCCACCTCCTCCACATCACTCTTTGAATCCCCCAATGAGGACTCTCTTCTCAAGAACGTCAAGTGCCTTATGGCCAAGTCTTCCGAGGTATCACCCACATCTTTCTCTTCCTCTAAGACAAATGATGCTTCCTTGAATGATCTTGCTAGTCTTAGAGTAAAGGAAGAAATTATTGCTTTTGATGATTATGTGTCTAGTGTAGATGGTGTTCACAAGCTTCACTTTGAACGTCTATTGAGCCAATATGGTAAAACTCTTGAAAAACTAGAGGAACAAATGAGGCTTGAAAAAGAATATGCTCAAGATATTGCCTCACTAACCGAGTCTCTTGAAGAAGAGCAAGAGGAACGAGCAACTCTTGAAGAGAAGCTCGATTCCATTGAGGAAGCTAATAATGAAGTTGTTTCCAAACTCATTAAAGAGCGAGATCATGCTCGTGCTAAAGTAAAAATGCTTAAAAAGGAAAAGGTTGGATTTGGTGTTGGTCATGATATACTTGTTAAGGATTTAGAAGATCTTGACAAGGCTCACAAGGCCTTGAAAAGTGAACACTCTATTCTTACCAAGTCACATGAACAACTTCAAATTCAATTGACTAAGAATAATGTGCCTAGTTCTTCTACTTCTACTTGTGATCATGCAAATGTTATTGAAGAAAATGCTAGGTTGAAAGATGAGCTTGCCAAATCCTCCATTCCCATTGGTGAGAAAAACTTGAATGACCTTTTGAGTAAGCAAAAGGCATTTGGTGATAAAACGGGGATTGGCTATGTCTCAAAGAAGAAGAAGAAGAAGAAGAACAACAAGAAAAAGAAGGCCAAGCCCGCTCAAGCAAAGAAGGATCCTATTGTGGGTGGCAAAGCCACTCATGATGATCATGCGGGAATTGCTAACCCTCACTATGTTTTATTTCGTGATTATTATGGTGATGTTTATGCAAAATATGTTGGTCCAAATGATGGTTATATTGCTTGGTCTATTTGGGTTCCAAAGACCCTTGTTGCTAACAAAAGAGGACCCATTGAAAAATGGGGACCTAAAACCAAGCAATGATCTCTTGTAGGACTATGCTTCCGGTGGATCAAAATGGGTGCTTGATAGTGGATGCACAAGTCATATGACCGGAAGCAAGGAGATTATGACGGAGATGAGGCCTAATGACAATCATATAACCGTCACTTATGGGGACATGTCACAATCCGAGGTATTGGGTCTTGGCAAGGTGGTGGTCGCACCGGATATTTCCCTTGTGGACGTCATGCTTGTTGAGACCCTTGGTTACAATTTACTTTCAGTTCGTGCACTTGGTAAGATGGGCTTTGCCGTCTTCATTGATAATGACATTGTGGTACTCTTGTGGAGCAAGTCTCTAAAGGTCGCTTTCGTTGGACACATTGAAAATAACTTGTATGTGGTGGACTTTTCGGGGAAAACCACTACAAGTGCAATGTGTTTATTTGGAAAGGCCGATGTGGGTTGGCTTTGGCATCGCCGTTTATCCCATGTCAATATGAGAACTTTGCAAAGCCTTCACAAGGGTGGCCACATACTCGGACTAAAAGAGAATGTTTCTTTTGCCAAAGATCGTGTTTGCAGGGCTTGCGTTCTAGGAAAAATGCATGATTCTCCCCACCCAAGCAAGACTATCATTTCTTCCAAGAGGATCTTGGAGCTCCTTCATGTGGATCTTTTTGGTCCTCCCTCTCATGCAAGTCTTGGTGGGAAGAAATATTGTTTGGTGATTGTTGATGACTATTCAAGATATACTTGGGTTTACTTCTTCAAGCATAAGAGTGAGACTCAACAAACCGTCATCGACTTTGCCAAGGAAGTTGAACGTCAACATGGGCAAACTATTTTGGCAATTAGAAGTGACAATGGCTCGGAGTTCAAGAACTACACCTTAAATGGATTTCTTAGTGATGAGGGGATCCGTCATCAATATTCCGCTGCATATACCCCTCAACAAAATGGTGTAGCCGAAAGGAAGAACCGGACTCTTATGGATATGGCTAGGTCCATGTTGGCGGAGTTTAAGTCTCCATACAACTTTTGGGCCGAAGCCATCTCTACGGCTTGTCACTCTTCAAACCGGCTCTTCCTCCGCAAAGGCCTAAACAAGACTCCATATGAAATACTCACTGGAAGCAAGCCCAACATCTCCTACTACCGGGTTTTCGGGTGTAAGTGTTTCTTTCAAAGAAAAGGAGTTCATTTAGGTAAATTTGATCCGAAAGCAATAGAAGGTATTTTTGTTGGTTATGGTGCCGAATCCCACACTTATAGAGTCTTCAACAAGTCCACCGGGCGTGTTGAAGAATCTTGTAGTGTGGTATTCGAAGAGAATGACGGCTCCCAAGGGGGGCGAGATGTTGTTTCTTGTGATGTAGATGATGAAATACCTCGAGAAGCCATAGGAAGAATGGGCGTGGGATTTTTCCGCCCCATTGAGGGACACCTTGTGGCCGACCGGGAAGGACTATGCTCCACTCAAGTGGAGCCTTCATCTTCACAAGCTCAACAAGCCTCTCCCAAGGAAGCAACTAATGCATCAACCGAAGAACAAGACAAGGACCTTCATGAAGAAGAAGGGGCACCACCATCCCCCAATTCTTCACAAGACCAAGATCAACCTACTCATGAAGATAATGATGATCAAGGTCAATTTAATGGTCAAGACGGGGACCAAAATGATCAAGATGATCAAGTGACTCCTCCAAGGTCAAATGAGGAGATCGAAGCCCGTCGCAAGAGAAGAGTTGAAAGAGACTTGGAACTTAAAGGTCATACCCTTGAGAGGGTTATTGGAGATTTAAGAAGCAAAGTGTCAACCCGGCGTCAATTGGCACAATTTAGCTCTCATCATGCTTATATCTCCATGGTTGAACCCAAGAAAGTATTTGAAGCACTTGAAGATCCGGATTGGTTGGATGCTATGCATGAAGAACTCAACAACTTCAAGCGCAATAATGTTTGGGTGTTAGTAGAGAAGCCAAAGGAGTGCCGCAATGTGATTGGCACGAAGTGGATATTCAAGAACAAGCAAGATGAGCATGGAATTGTTGTGAGGAACAAGGCAAGATTGGTTGCTCAAGGTTTCTCTCAAGTTGAAGGCATTGACTTTGGAGAAACTTATGCTCCCGTGGCTCGTCTTGAGTCCATCCGTATCCTTCTTGCATATGCCACTCATCATAATTTTAAGTTGCAACAAATGGATGTTAAGAGTGCATTTCTTAATGGTCCATTGAAAGAGGAAGTGTATGTTAAGCAACCCCCGGGGTTTGAGGATCTCAACTTTCCTAACCATGTCTACAAACTCCATAAGGCACTCTATGGCCTTAAACAAGCCCCACGTGCGTGGTATGAGCACCTTAGGGAGTTGTTGGTAGACCGTGGGTTTGAAGTTGGGCAAATCGATCCTACTCTTTTTACTAAGAGGGTCAATGGGGAGCTTTTCGTATGCCAACTATATGCTGATGATATTATCTTTGGCTCTACTAACAAAGCTTTTAATGATGAATTTTCAAAGCTTATGACCGATAGGTTCGAGATGTCTATGATGGGCGAAATGAAGTTCTTTCTTGGTTTTGAAATCAAGCAATTGAAAGAAGGGACTTTCATCTATCAAGCCAAATATGTCCAAGACATGCTCAAGAGGTTCAAGATGAAGGAACAAAATGGGGCCGCCACACCAATGGCCACAAAATGTCATCTTGAGCTTGATCCCAATGGTAAAGATGTGGATCAAAAGGTATACCGTTCTATGATCGGTTCTTTGCTTTACCTTTGCGCATCTAGACCCGATATTGTGTTGAGTGTAGGTGTGTGTGCAAGGTATCAAGCCGCTCCTAAAGAAAGCCACCTTATGGCGGTTAAGAGAATCTTTCGATATTTGGTTCATACCCCAACTTATGGGCTTTGGTATCCCAAAGGCTCGGATTTCTCTCTTTGTGGCTTCACGGATTCGGATTGGGCCGGTGACAAGGATGATAGGAAATCAACCTCCGGAGCTTGCCAATTTCTTGGTAGGTCTTTGGTGTGTTGGTCTTCTAAGAAGCAAAATTGTATATCTCTCTCCACCGCCGAAGCCGAATATATTGCCGCCGCAAGTGGATGCACTCAATTGTTGTGGATGAGGCAAACTTTAAAGGAATATGGTGTCAATTGTGACAAAGTGCCTCTTTTATGTGACAATGAGAGTGCTATCAAGATAGCCTATAATCCGGTGCAACATTCAAGGACCAAGCATATTGAGATCCGGAATCATTTTATTAGAGATCATGTTGCCCGTGGTGATATTGAGCTTGCATATGTAAGCACCAAGGATCAACTTGCCGACATATTCACGAAGCCCCTTGATGAAGCAAGATTTGGATATTTGAGGAATGAGCTAAATATCATTGATTCAAGGAGTGTGGCTTGAGCATCTTGCAAATACACCTATTCTTCAATGCTTGTTTGATCTAGGTGTGGGCATGGAGATAGGGGGAGTGCGGTCCTAATTAATTGGGCTATCCCTCCCCCCATAATGCCAATAGTGACAAAATTGTTCTCTTTCTATCATTTTTGTGATATATGAGCTTCAATGACGAGTATTGGTTATGGACCCAAGATATATCTTCGCGGTCCAATGCCATGACACTCATACATGGTGGCCTCGGCCACCGACCTCTTCTTTTCGAAGAGTTGATTCCTTGCAAATCTTATTTGAGTTTTATTGAGCTTTTTCGTCATTGTCTCTATCCGTGAAATGGGAAGGCACTTGCATTGGATTTTCAAAGTTTTCTTGTGTTTTGCAATGCCAAGTGCCGAGAACCACTCCATGAATGTTTTCTGTCCTAAGCCCACTTATCTAAAGCCAAATCATCCTCTCTTGCATGCCCAGAATTGCCAGAAATCAAAATCATCAGTTTTGGGTCATCTTGACCGGCTATAGCCGGTCCTCCACCGGAAATAGCCGGGGTGCGGCTTTAGCCGGCCCACCCGGCTATAGCCGGCCTGGGGATTTCGAGCCCATCACTTTAGGCCGTGGGGGTGAGGGTTCCCTCAGTTACCCCCCACGCCTTTCTTCCTCGCTCGAGCCCCTCCCTTGGACGCCGCCGCCGCCGTCAATCGCCTCCACTCCGGCCGCCGGAGCTCCTTCTTCGGCCGGCCCTCCTCTCCGGCGTCCTCCCCTATGGATCAGGGTACCCTCCCCTTCCTTCACCTCTCTCTCTCTCCCTAGTTCTCTCTAGGGTTAGGGTTAGTTGAATTTTTGGGTACCTTATTCATCTGAGAATGTTTGGTCTCGTGATTTCCTTCCTGCATTGCATAAATTGAAAGTACTAGACTTGTTTTGGTGGCCTACTCCTGTGATTTCGCAGCCTGTTCATCTGGTCCGGCTTTTGCCGGTGTCAGACCGGCTAAAGCCGGCCTGACCGGCTAAAGCCGGCCTAAGGCCAGAAATAGCCGGTGTAGATCACCGTTTACAGTCCTGTTTTTTCCTTTTATGCTATTGCTCTTTGATCCTCTGGCATGCATGCTTATCCTATATGCTCTCTTCATATGTGCTGTATGCAGGTGGTTCTCGACCCAAGCGGTCAAGATATGTTGATCCCTCACTTGCCCGCCGTCAAGAGCATCAAGATGCTCGTGTGACAGCTGCTATGAAGAAGAAGCGGTTGGAAGAACGGAAGAAGAAATCTCTGTTTGCCAACGTTAGTGATCTCAAGAAGCTGTCCAAGCAAGAGTACCGGGAGTTCCGTGGGCAGAAATTCTACACCATGCCTAGGGACATTGATAGTGGGTCCTTCTACCGGTCAGAGCATCAGCGGATATTTGAGCAGATTTATGCTACCATGAGCACAAAGGTGTGCCCCATGAAGGTCACCAACATTGCAGCATTGTCCAGGGATGAGTACTTTGCCGATGCTCTTTGGGTCACCGAGAAGCTAGGGTTGCACAAGTTGATGGTCTTCAAGCAAGACTACAACCCTCATCTGATTCAGCGGTTCTTTGCCACATTAGAGTTTGATACTCAGGATGAGGTTGGTTTCACTTGGATGACAGGTGAAGTGAGGAAGTACTCGACCATGTCTCGTTTTGGGAAGCTTTTGGGCTATAGGTTCGATGGCATTCATCGACCTCGAGGTGCCCGCTTGCATCTTGATACCACAGAGTACAACAAAGGGAAGATCCAGTGCTTGTATGGTCCAGGGGGCAAAGCGGGAGAGACTGCAAATCTCCTTCCCCTCTATGATATTTTGCTCCGGATGTTCCGTGCCAACATTGCTCCAAGTGGGGGCAACAATGATTCTATCAGAGGTGGTCTTGTGCATTTGCTCCACCATGCCCGTCTTGTCTTTGAGGCCGGAAGAGATTGTGAAGGGATGGAGCTCGATGTGATGTACTTCATCTTCATGGAGATGAAGATTGCTATGCTTGATAGGAAGATCCCTCCTTATGCTCCATTCATCATGAGGCTTATCATTGACAGAGGCATTGAAGGAGACTTTGAGATTGAAGAAGATTTGCTTGATGAAGAGTTGGAAGTGCACAAGCCCAACAAGCTCTACAAGAAGACTGCTCATTTGGTGTCTAGCACCTCAAGTGCTTATCCCTCTTCGAGTGATGTGTTGGGTGGCAACATCTATGCTACCGGTTCTAGGAGGAAGAATGCGGATCCACCAAGTGGTGGAATGGCTCAAGAGATGAAGAAGCTCAAGTGGTGGCAAAGGGCTTTGTTTTGCATGAACAATGATGTGCGTCACACTCAGTACAAGGACTATGTGGACCGCAAGCACATTTCCAAGAAGCAAAGAGAGTTGGATGCTCGTTTGAGGGCTGTGGAGAAGGGCAAAGGAGCTAGCCATGAAGAGGAGTCCCAAGAGCAAGATATATCCGAGGACACTTTTTCATTTGGCAAATGGAATGAGGGCTCCACTTTTGATTGGAAGGAGTTAGCCGAAGTCACCTCCAAGGGCAAGGAAGCCGTTGATGATGAAGATGAGGAAGAAGACGTTGATGATGATGAAGAGGAAGAAGACGATGATCAAGAAGATGATGAGGATGATGAGGACTTTGATGATGTTGATGAGTGATCTCTTGTTGTGGTCTCCCTTTTTGGCGTCTTGATGCCAAAGAGGGAGAAAGTCCCATTTGCATGTGTTTCCATTTGGATTTGGTTGGGTCACAAGCGTTTATCTCGTGTGCTTGCTCGCTTGTGTCCCATGGTTGAACTTATCGTCTCTATTATGTGTTGAACTATATGACTATATGCTTATGTGTAGTAGACCTTATGTTTATCTTGTTATCTACTACTTGCTATATCTTGTCTTATTATATGTTTGTTGATTATGTGCTATTGAATTATGATATATATCTTGTGCACATATGGATCACATTATAAAATCTAGGGGGAGTTCTTCTTGTTGATGTGTCTTTGTATTCAAATACAAATTTAAAATAAGGCACATAGCAAGGGGGAGCTCTGTCTATATTTTATATCGTTTGAAACATGCAAAATTATGTATTGTCATCAAACACCAAAAAGGGGGAGATTGAAAGAGCATTTCCCGCCTAATTGATTTTGGCGTTTGTTAACAATATATTATCTATTAATGTGTGATTATGCTTTGCAGGATTTTATAATATTCTTGCACAAGATATTGGGTTTTATATGTTATACTTGATAATTAATATTGCCCAAAGGAAATTATCGAGGAAATGGTGAAAATCAGCTCTGGGAGAAGTTTCAGATAAAAGTTGGCCAGGAAGGCCGGCTTTAGCCGGTCCCAGACCGGCTATAGCCAGACTGCTCGTTTTCGAGAGAGGCCCTGCGCCTCTGGACTCAACCGGCTATTTGTCCGGCTATTTCCGGCTGGGCTGGATATTTCAGGCCGGCTATAGCCGGTGTGAGACCGGCTTTAGCCGGTGTGACCGGCTTTAGCCGGACTTATCTCCGGCTATAACCGGACTTTCTGGCTGGCAACGGTCAGATATTTTGGGGGGGTATAAATACCCCCCTCTTCTTCTCCAACGGGTAGCTCATCCAAAAAGAAGAAGACCACCATTGTTGAGCCACCAATTCAACTAGATCTCCTCCCTCAACCCACCAAAGCTCTTGATCTTTGGAGAATCGAAGGAGAAGACCATCCTCTACATCCTCACCGAAGCGATTTGATTTCCCCTCTCATTTGCTTGAGGGCCCTTGTGTCTTGGGTTCCCTTGTGTCCCAAGACCTTGTTTGTGTATTTGATATATTGCTACTTGTTGTTTGACAGCATTGTGTTGTGCTTGGGAGCCTCCAATTCGGTTGTGGATGCGTGCCCCAAGATTGTAAAGGCCGGTTCCGCCTTGAGGAATCCCTTAGTGGAAAGTGAGCTAGGCCTTTGTGGCGGAAGCTTGCACCGGAGAATAGGGTGAGCCTTTGTGGCGTTGGTTAGGCCTTTGTGGCAACCACACCCCTCCAACGTAGACGTACTTCCCCTAAAAAGGAAGGAACTACGGGAATTACATCCGAGTCTCCGCGTGCTCCACTCTCGGTTACCTCTATCCTTTATTGCCTTTATATATTGTATCTTGTTTAGCTTGCTAGTTGACATATAGGTAAATTCACCTTAGTTGCATATCTAGAGAATTTACCTTTGTGTCAAGCCTAAATTGAAAAAGAACTAAAATTTGAGTAGCACCTATTCACCCCCCCCCCTCTAGGTGCCCATACGATCCGTTCACATGCAAATGAACACAAACAAAAGATCATGATAATGAAACAATGAAAGTCAAACGTGTGTTCTAATCATAAGGAAAAACATACAAATGGTTTTCAGCTTGTCCATCAAAGAGAGCAAAACATAAATGCATAGGACACCTCAAAGTTTAAGAGGGCGACTAGATACAAATAATTTAAGAACAAGTGAAACCAACAATATGAATCAATCAATGAACTTTGGGACAATGCATATCACACTAAGAATGACAACTATGCTCTCTTAATGGTGCATAAAGAAAGAAGGTGGTGACTCAACATAAAAGTAAAAGAAGGGCCCTTCGCAGAGGGAAGCAGTGATTTAAACATGTGCTAGAGCTTTTCATTTGTAAAACAGAGATAAAACTTGATTTTGAGAGGTGGTTGTCTTTGTCAACGACTGGCAATGGGGTTCTTACTATATTCCATATAAAAATAAAGCAAGTTTTTGAGAGAGAGATTGGCACTTCGTGCTCTTTTTATAAAACTTGGCACTCCTCCCCACCTTTCCTTTCACATACCATGGCTAACCGATTCCATCGGGTGCCCACCAACATTCACATTCATTGGAGGAGTGCCTTTTTTTCTTTCTTTTTTTCCTTTTTTCTTTTCTTTTTGGAATAAACAATATGGAAGATAGCAAATCCGACCACTACGTCCCCATGAGCTAAAAACAGTGTCACAAAACGAGAAGTATTTTGAAGGTTTTTGAAAGGTAGCACACGAAAATTTTACTTTGGAATGGCTTACAAATACCATGCATAGGAATTTATAGTGGACACAATGGCAAACTTGGCTTTTAGGAGTTGGATGCACGAGTAGAGCTCATACTCAGTACAAGGCGAGGGCTAGCAAAAGACTGGGAGCGACCAACTAAGAGAGCAGTAATGGCCATAATCATGCAAAGCGACAAAGCGACATTAAAAGAAGCATACGATAGCATCAAAAGTCAAAAACTAAATGATCATGAAGGCTAATGGCGACTTTGTAAGAGTCTAACATGTGTGAGCATGCGCCAAGTCAACCCAAATAAAGCATCAAGGAGAAAACCAAAATAATGCTTCCATACAATAAAAACAACGCATGATTTTTTTCAAAGGCTCATTAAGCAATCTCAGTTATTTGAGACAAGTCATGCTACAGCAAAACTACTAAGCATACTATCAAAAAGACATCAAGCATGACATGAAAAAGCCTAAGCCGCAGTCTACACAAGCTCCTTCTTGTACCACTATTTTGCACAAAGCTTTTTCTCTTTTCCAACACCATTTGAAAATTTTATAAACACCTCTTTTGATGAAAACCAATAAAGTTCAGAGGCAAAAATGCACCTTGATGAAAAGATATGACAAGATCTGAACGCATATCAAGGCGAAAACGAAAACCAAAAGCAGTAGCAGAAAAAGTAGAATGCTCGATTAATAAGAGTGAAAACTAGAGCATTCTTTGCAAATGAAAACGAGTACATCTCCTCCAAAGGAAATTTGTTGGGGTCCAACCATTTATTGCAGCAAACAAACAAACTAAGAAAACTAAGAAAACTAAAACAACTGACGCTCCAAGAAAAACACATAGTGCATGAAGCAATAAAAATATAGTGTTTTGAAAGGTGACCTGATTTTTGCCGATGAAGAAGGGGTGCCTCGGGGGCATCCCCAAGCTTTGACGCTTGTACTTCTTGGATATTTCTTGGGGTGATGCATGGGCATCCCCAAGCTTGAGCTTTTGTCCATTCTTCAACTCATCTCATCATTCTCCAATCCCTACACTTGAAAACTTCCTTCATACATAACTAAACACAATTCTATTAGCAACATTAGTGCAAGCATAAAATATATTCAACCTCTTTTAGCTTCAGGTTTCAACCCAAAACTACCACATATAGGGCGTGTTTGGTAGGTCGGTCCAGCCCAGAAAATCTCACCTCATACAAGTGTTACGTGTTTGGTAGGCCGGTTTTGCTCACTCAGCCCTGCCCACTTCGCACAAAAACGCTCCCTCAGCCATGCCGGGTTGTGAAGCTCAAAACGAGCTTCGCATCTCGGCCTGGCTGACCTCGCCCGGAAAATCCACCCCCGCGTCCCGCACGTGGGTCGAAGCCAGCAGGGGTCAATCGCCCCCAGGTTCATTTCCCCCTCCCAGCCTGTTTGCTCCTCTTCAAGAGACGCCGCCGCCTCCCTGCGAGCGCATCGCGCTGGATTAGGGACGCCGCCTCCCGATGAGCGCCGCTGTCGTCCTCGCCCGCGAGCGTGCAGCAGGCCACGACGCCTCTCGCGGTCCCGTCCAGTGCGCGCGGAAGAGCAGAGGCGGCCTCCTGGCGGCGGCTCGCCGAGGAGGCGCACGAGCTCCTGGCGGCGGATTGAGGCGAGACTCGTTCTCCCGGCGGCGCGGCGGCGATTGGCGCATGACGGAGCAGCACAGGGTGGCGGCGCGGCGGCGCTTGGAGTGCGACATGCCTCCTCCCGCCGGCGGCGGCTCTTCCCGCCGACCGCCCCTGGTCTCCTCCGCCCCTGGCCGGCCGCCCCTGGTCTCCTCCGCCCCGTGCCTCCTCCCGCCGGCGACGGCTCTTCTCGCCGACAAGCTCGCCAGCCACGAATCCACCGGCGTCGGCGCCCAGCTCCATTGCCGCCGGCCAACACCTAGCTGAGGACCCGATTGCTTTTTTTACTTTTTAGGTAGGGTCTAGTGTGTAAGAAAGTGGCACTTGTTTGCAATTTAATTTCTGATGGAGGGTCTTATTTGTAAGAAAGTAGACCTAACTCATATCTGCACATATGCAAGCCACCAAACACTATCTTGGCTCAGCATGGATGGACACACCCGATCTACCAAACACATGAAAATATCTCAAGGCAGCTTGTATGAGGTGAGCTTGTATGAGGTGAGAAAGGCATTCTCTGATGACACAGGCTACCAAACACACCCATAAAGTATATACTACTGTAGCAACTTCCACAAGAGTTCCATGATAAAAAAGAACTCAAAAGAAAGCGATAAAGTGGCAAAAACAAATATTGGCAGAAATCTGTCAAAACTGGACAGCTGATAATGGACGAATTTTTGAGGGATTTTCCGTTGCTCAAATCAAAAAGTATTCAACTAAGAAAAGTTTGGATATAACCTGGGGCATATGCACAAGAAATCGCAGGTCCAAAAGATAAACAGAGAATTTTCACGAATTTTTACGGTGCAGCACCGAAAACAGTTTCAGGACAGCAATAACCCCAAATCTTTACCTCACTCAAATTAGAGGCTTCTCTTGGCACAAAAACGAAATAAACAAGATAAAGAGCGGTCATTACAGTAGTAATGACTTCCAAGACTCAAATAAAAGAAAAAGTACTGAAAAGTAAACAATGGGTTATCTCCCAAGAGTGCTTTTCTTTAACGCCTTTGAGCTAGGCGCAGAAAATTGCGAATCAAGTAATATCAAAAGATGAAGCATCAAGATCATAATTTACTCTAAGAATAGAGTCAAAAAGTAATTTCTTTCTTTTCCTAGGGAAGTGTTCCATACCTTTCTTTAGTGGGAATTGATACTTGATAATGCCTTCCCTCATATCAATAATAGCACCTACAGTTCGAAGAAAGGGTCTTCCCAAAATAATAGGACATGAAGCATGGCATTCAACGTCCATAACAAGAAAATCAACAGGAACAAGGTTATTGTTAACCACAATAAGAACATCATTAATCCTTCCCAAAGATTTCTTCTTAGCAACATCAGCAATAGGAACATCAAAATAACACTTTTCAAGCGGCGGTAAATCAAGCATGTCATAAATCTTTCTAGGCATGATGGAAATACTAGCACCTAGATCACATAAAGCATGGCAATCATAACCATTAACATGCATATCAATGATGGGTTCCCAACCATCTTCTAACTTCTTGGGAACAGAGGCTTTCTGCTTCAACTTTTCATCCCTAATTTTTATGAGAGCATTGGTAATATGCTTAGTAAAAGCAATATTTAAAGAACTAGCATTGGGAGTCAAAGCAAGCTTTTGCAAGAACAAAATTACTTCAGATATATTGCAGCCATCAACATCAAAATCATTAAAAGAAATAGAGCTATCATCTCCCACACTCCAAAAAATTTTAGCACTCTTTTGAGAAAAAGTTTTGGCAGTTTTAGGCTTTTTAACACAAGGAGTGGGAGTTTTCTCTATACCAATCAAAGTAAGAGGATTGTTAATATGGTACCAAGCATCTTTTAAACTTTCTCCCCCTTGTTGCTTGAAACTACGAACTTCTACTTCAGGATTACTCATTGTAACAAAACTAAAAGCAGATAAGTAAAAACAACTACCAAGGATTCTAATTTTTTTGGGTTTTTGATATAAAGCAATGCAGGTAAAATAAAATAAAGTAAAGCAAAACAAATAACAAAGTAAAGTATGTGTGTGCGAAGAACTCCCCTCGCAGAAGTCTTCTCTCTTCCCCGGCAACGGCGCCAGAAAATTAGCTTGATGCGTGGTGAATGACCAGCCCGTTGGGAACCCCAAGAGGAAGGTGTGATGAGTATAGCAGCTAGTTTTCCCTCAGTAAGAAACCAAGGTTTAATATCGTTCTTGAAGAAGAGAGACGGTGACGACTGAAGGTGATGCTTGCTAGTTTGCGACAGCAGCGGACAATTTATATATGGCGCCTCGTCCAAGCTTTGCTTGCTAACTGCAACGTGGAACCTGCACACACACAGACAAATACTTTGCTCCCAACTTGCGATGAGGTTGTCAATCTCACCGGTTTGCTTAAAACAAAGGTTATAAGTGTATCGAGTGGAAAACAGTAGTAATATGCGAGTAAAGTAAACAGTGCGGGAATAGTAAACAGGTGATTGCAATATGATTAAAATAGGACCGGGGTCCACAGTTCACTAGTGGTGTCTCTCCATAGATAAATAACATGCTGGGTAAACAAATTACAGTTGGGCAATTGATAGAATAAAGATAACGTGATATGTCAAGAAGATCACTATGAGATTCACTCTGGGCATTACAACAAAATACATAGACCGCCATCCAACTGCATCTATGACTAATAATCCACCCCCGGGGATATCATCCGAACACCCCAGAAGTATTAAGTTGCGAACAACAGATAATTGCATTAAGCAAAGTGTGTAATGTAAACAAAGCATATGCCCTTGAGCATATGAATGTTGTTTTCTCCCTAGTAGCAACAGCACATCTACCACCTTAGAGGTTTCTGTCACTCCCCCAGGTGAAATAGAGACATGAACCCACTATCGAGCATAAATACCCCCTCTTGGAGTCACTAGCAACTACTCGGCCAAGATAGCTACTAACAACGGAGAGCATGCAAGATCATAAACAACATAGAGATAACAAAAGATATAATTCAGTACAGCAACTTAATCATAAACACCAATATTCATCGGATTCCAACAAACCAACATCATAGAATTACATAACGGTGATCTCAATCATGTAGGGCAGCTCATGAGATCTAAACATGAAGCACATGGTGGAGAAGACAACCATCTAGCTACTGCTATGGACCCATAGTCCAAGGTAGACTACTCACTCATCGCTCCGGAGGCAAGCATGGCGATGAAGAAGACCTCCGGTGGCGATTCCCCTCTCCGGCAGGGTGCCGGGAAGAGCTTCTGGACCCTCCCGATCTTCGGGTCGACGGCGGCGGCGGATCGCGATGTATTCTGGAAAACTGATCGGGCTCTTAGGTTTTTCTCGTCAGGGGGTATATGTAGGCGAAGGGGGACTGTCAGAGGGGGTCCCACGCCCCCTCACACGGGGCTGGCGCGGCCAGGGGGGTGGCCGCGCCGCCCCTGTGTCTGGGGCCCACGTGGCCCCTCTCCGTCAGGTCTTCGGATGTTTGGGAGCTTCCCCGTGAAATATGACTTCAGGAACTTGTTTCGTCCAATTCCGAGAATATTTCCTGTGTATCACTTCTGAAACACAAAAACAGCAGAAAACAGGAAACTGGCACTGTGGCACTTCGTTAATAGGTTAGTTCCGGAAAATGTATAAAAGTACCACTAAGTGTAACGAAACAATAGGCAAATGGTGTAAAAACAAGCATGGAGCATCAAAAATTATAGATACGTTTGAGACGTATCAGCCCACTGTGGAATAATCTTTTCCTCTACTTGAGAGTGTGATCTCAGAGTTGGTCCTTGCTTCTTTGCCTTCTTTCTCACTGGCTTTACTGGTGGAACAACTGGTGGAACCTCTATTGCTTGTGATGGAGTGTCATAAATATCTTCCACATCTGTCTCACCCTCACAATGAAGCATTGGATCAGCCTTTCTCTTCTTCATCTTTGCAATTGTCTGTTGCAATTCTGCTTTCTCTTCCTTTCTCTTCTTTTCTGCTACAACTGGGTCAAACTGAGAAATATGCATCCAGGCTGCAAGTTCATCATCTGTCTCCTCCTCACCTGACTCCTCATCTTCTTCTCCTTCTGCCATTTCTGCTGCATGCTTGTTCTTCTCACAGAACACACTCTCTTGTGTCACTGGAGCATTGACAAGGTGTTCATAATGCTGTCTACTCCAGCCTTCATAGTAACTGCTGTCCTGGCTCAAGAACTGGTGGCTTACTACATCTTCATCATCTGGGTCAAGGTCTACATGGAAAGCTTGCTTTTTCTTCACTGGAGAAAGAACTATGGCTCTGTTCCTTCTGTCTCTCATAACAGTGAGCACTACCTTCTTTGTACTTGCATATTTCCTCACCATTTCATCAACCTTCAAATTGTTGTCAACTAAATCTAGTCCATTTAGTCCTTCACCTTCATGTTTCACATAATACAAAGAGTCACCGAGTCCATACCCCTCTTCCTCCATAATTGTGAGCAGTTTCAGATATCTAATGTCTGACCGATGTAATATTTTTTTCACAAACTTGCTACCATCAAACTGGAAAAACAGCTCCCACATCTCACTCTTCTCCCTACATTCCAATTAACAAAGCATCACTGCCTAAATTTTGCTCAAATTATACTAACACAACCATGCATCTGTGACTACATTTTTCTCAAATTTTGCTCAAATAACAATGAATTTTCCTCATAAAACAAGCATCACTGCCTACATTACGCTCAAATTTCCCAAACCCTAATCCTAATTTTGCTCACAGAGAAGAGGAGAACTCCAGAGAAGAGGGTACTTACCCGCTGCCATTGTAGAGGTAGTGGCTCATCGGGTCATCCATCGATGTCCTTCCCATCGAGGTCCACCATGTCTTCTCCGATGCCGGTCGCGGTGGGGTTGCCGCCCGCAGCGGCGGCGGCGGCGCTGCCTTTGCAGCACCCGCGAGATCCCCTTCTTCCCCCATCCACTCCATGCCCTGGCCAACGCCGAATCCAGCCGCTTCCCCCTCACCGCCGGCGAGGTCGGAGTCACCGGAGTAGGAGCCGCCGCCACCACCAGTCGCCATTCCCAGAGGGCGCGGGAGAAAAACGGGGAGAGAAGTGAGGGAGAACGGTCTGGACCCTAAACCCTAACGCACACCTAACGGGCCGCGTCAACTATGTGCCACATCAGCACTGACAGCGGGCCCCACTTGCCAGAAAGATGGTTAAACCGGGGGAAATACAGAATCAGTGCTTTCTGTCACGGACTAGCCCGAATAGTGGTAGTTATGTGTCCCGCGTAACCACTTTGGTAGTTTTCCTACACCGTTGCCCCAATTGTGGTAGTTTACTGTCATTTTCTCCCTCTCGGGTAAATTATAATGTCTTTTTACACGGGTTATAAAAATACCAATTTTTTCGAAAATTTTAATTAAGAATGTAGAATGTCCAAATGTAGACGTGATTTTTTTATTTTTAACATTTATTTTTATTTATTTAGTATAGTAGGTTCATATGTCTCATTGCCTAGACACCAACTCTAAATCAGACACATTTTATTGAGTTTTTCGACATAAATGGCACACGCTTTGTGTTGTTGACAGGTGGCCTATCACTATACGTCGTGTCATCATGTCAAAGCCAACGCACCTCCCGTTTTGTCACATCTTTTACTACAAGTTGAGTTTTCTTATGTTGCAATGTATAACAAATGATGTTTCACTCTAAAATTCAATAAAGCGTGATTGTAAGAAGACATTGCATCGACATTTTCTTTATTCCTCTATATTTATCCTTTCTTTTTGACTTCGCCATCCTCTGTTCTGTTGTGGTGTATGTTTGCGGAAATTCATTTTGGCTCCCAGAGTCCAAATGATCCTGATTTGTGGACCAATCACCTCCTGCTTGCTTTACCATTTGTCATTATATATTCAGACACATATTCTTGTATCTTCCTTTTTAGACAGTGCTTGGTTCTATTTGTGTTGACATAATCCAGGCAACACCACTTCATTGTTATCCGTTCTCTTCCTTCCATCTAGCGTCTCTTCTTCTCCGCTCTGGCAACTCTGGCAGACGGAGTGAAGGAGAGACGAGGATCGGATCTGTTCCAAGTACGTATGCTCCAAGCACAAAACATCTGAAACTCAGTCAAGAATTCGGTGTAGCAAAAACTGTCAACCTATTTAATTGGTGAATACCAACCCACACAAAAGAGTTAATCTGAAGAAATAATCCCGAAAATTTTAGTTCGATAGATCGTACAGATGAATATTGAATAGTCGAGTACAATCCATGCAGTTGCTGTAAACCGCAAGAACTTGTTTCAATTATAGTTCGGCTGGCACAAATAAGCAAGGAAAAACTGGAAGATGGAACTAAAAGCTCCTCACAAACATCAGGTAAAGAAATGTCAGTTATTATAACCATGAGGGGATTATCTGATAACAAAGCCTGTCCTTCTGGAAGACAATCAGACGCTAGAGGTAAGTTTAACACCGAATGCATTTAAATTTACAGGCCAATGTGCAACGCAGACAGAAACCAATGTGCGACGCAGACAAAAAATCATTGGCATCGCTCAGAGCAGGGCATGTACTAAATTTTTGTGTTTCTGTTATCCATCACAGAAAAAAGCTCAATTACCTATTGCAAACAGCATAACCTTCAGTCCATTCTCGGTTACCTTTATCACACTTTACATGGAATTGTCTGTGTAATAAACAGAAAACTCGCAAGGATACGTCGCCGTTGCCCAACATAAACGACAAAGCAAAACCACCAGATGGTCTCACATGATGATAGGAAATCAAGTACCAGGAAAGGTATATAGTCTCCGAAAACAATAGCATGAGGAATATAGTCTACGAAAACAATAGCCAATCAAAGGTGTAGGAAACCAAAACTACCCATACAGTACCACAAAATTGAAAGATGAAAATCCAGAAAATTATTTGATGACTACACAGGATCAAATCAACTGTTACCTTCACAGGGGTACTTCAAAAATAGGACATGGCCATGTGCCAGTTAAAGTGCTGATCCATTTACTAATTCAATATAGTTTCCAAAGATCAGGTGTTTTGTTCAACGCTGTGATCATGAGTCATTTTAGTATCATACTTACAGTGGACAGGCTGTATACACTAAACTCTGATGACGATTCAGTATTTTGGAGTACCAAAAGTAGTCATGGGGCCTTGTTATGAATTATCAACATAAAGGATCCAGGAACAGGCCGGCTGGATTTAAATAAGATACAATACTTGTCTGGTAAATATTCTTGTCAGTACAACCTCATTATATTACGGACTGTAATTCCTAATGGAAAGAATATCACCATCCCCATCCTTGCCTATTAGATGATATACTGCAATGCAAGAGTTCTAGAAGATAAGGGCCCCTATACAATATACCAGAACCAGGTCATTACCACCTTCAGAATGTAATTGTAGCAAGCTTCATTCCTGCCTCTACAGTCTCTCCTTCGACTGTTATTTTCGGATAACTGATGCTCCTCCATTGTGGAAGCCTCCCATTGTCATGTGGTAAAATGCTTAACTTATCTAATGTAGGACATTACTTCGATATACTTGTTCCAATCAGATTAGGCTATGTAGGTTTGCAAATTTCTCTGTGCATCAGGTCGAGAGGTGCACGATGTGGCACGATTCTATGTGTGTACCAGTTAATCATATGGCAGCAGAATTAGCAGGTAGACCATTTATCGATTGTACACAGAATCCAGGTATTATCGGAGTTCTAGTATTCCATAGGACATGCAGATATTTTACAAGCTAAGAAATGGGACCATATGGTATGCAATCAGCACATATGGTACTCCCTCCGACCACTATTAATTGTCTCTAGTATGGATGTATCTAGATACTAAAATGTGTCCAGGTACATCCATATTAGCGGTAGGTAAAAGTGGTCGGAGGGAGTACAAGGCTAGGTCTAATTCAAAATAGACACTGGTCGACTTCAAGCTTGGCACTAGAGAACCCTGATTAGAAATACTCTTAAAGTTGGGCAATGTTGCCATCCTTGCAACCAATATTTTCACAGTAACTTTCTAGGTTATTATTAAGTAACCTGGCATTTATCGGTTGTACATAGAATCCAAGTATATATTTGAGTTCTAGTATTCCAGATAATATACAAGCTAAGAAATGGAACCATATGTTGTGCAGTCGGCACATATGGTACAAGGCTAAGTCTAATTCAAATCATATCCTGGTCCAATTCTCTTTTCCAATGAACAAGATGTGTACACTGTAAATTATCATCTAGGTCATCGATCAGGTTGGTTAAAAATAGATACTGGTCGAATTCAAGTTTGGCACTAGAGAACCCTGATTAAAAATAAACACTTAAAATCGGGCCATGTTGCCATCCTTGCAGCCAATGTTCTCATACAGTAGTAACTTCCTAAGAGTATAAGCCAATTATTACAATAAGCCTGAATAGAAACCTGAATTTTGATCCAACATCAGAAGTTTTTCATGGCTCCTAGGCAAGAACTCAAATCCGGCACATATGGGCAAAAGTACTTGGCAGAATGGCCATCACACAGCTTCTCCGTCTTCTCCGTCTTGAGGTTAAGCATGAAAAGGCCCTCGCCCATAGCACGCAGGAGCAAGGAGCCGCTCTGCTCACACAATGCTTCAATAGAGAGCTCCAACTCCGCAGCGGGATCATCAAAAATGGTGGATGGCAGCACAGACATCAGATATACCGTCTTGTCAAGCGCCCACGACTTGAGGCCGGTGCCGTCGTCTTGTAAATTCCAGATGGAGATCTTCACAGGTTCATCCAGGAGAACCAAGGAGAGACACCCCTGAGCTGAACTGGACAAGCGAACTGCTCCCGCCGCGTGGCTCAGTCTGTGTATGCCTGCACGTAGCGGAAGGTCGAAGCGGCGCACCGACGCCTCGGCCTGGCCAGGGCGCACCGTCACTGCCAGCGCGTGCACCGCGTTCGGGAGGGCGCGGGTGCCGCATATCCAGTGGACGGCGTCACGGTGGACGACGGCAGGGGAGCTGAGGTAGACCACCATGTTGTCAGGCAGGTTGGCCGTCACAGTATCGCCCCAGTGCCCAGTTCGGGAGGAGAAGACGCGCAGGAAGATCTCCGGCGCCAGGTACTCCATCGCTGCGAGCAGGCGGAACGAGGAGCCATCGGCGTCGAGAAATACGAGGCTCTCGGGGAGCAGCGTGGGGGGGAGAGCGGGGAGAAAGGTGGAGGTCCCGGCCACGGGGTCGCAGACGCAGATCCTGACGGCGTGGCCCGAGCTGGCCTGGGAGCGGCGGAGCGCGAGAAGCCCGCCGGCGCCCGACGACGCAACGGGGAAGAACCCGGCGAGGCCGGCCGCGTCCGGCAGGAAGCGGGACAGGTGGAGGGCGGGCTGGCAGGAGCCGATGAGGAGGAAGCGCGTGGGGCGGCGGAGGTAGAGGCGGCGACGGGGCAGCCTGTGGGAGGTGTCCCGGAAGAAGAATCCGAGGAGAGGCGATGGGGCGGCGCGGCGGCGGGAGAGGAAGGACGGCTCTAGGATGAGGTAGCGCCATGCTTTGCAGGTGGCCGCGCAGCGGACGACGGCGGCTGCGTCGCCCACGCGGGACAGGATCTCCACGATGGTGTCCGCCGGGAGAGGTGGCAGCCGCGCCGGGGCGTCTGCCGGCGCCGCCATGCGCCGACGACCAAGAGGAGAACCTAGCTCCTATTTTGATTTCAGATGTTCAATCGGGAGAGAGCAATGGGGAATTTGGTCCTAAAATTCTGCAAAAGCACGAATCTATATGCAGTCATGCAGATCACACTGCGTTTTGATTTCGGATATTCTAAATGGCATTATGAACGCTCGCGTGCACGCAATCAAGAAACAACAGTCAAGTCCCGTACTCAGCCGCCGCCTCTTTTGACCTAGCCTCCATCTTTCCTTCTACTCCACCATAGATTGGTTCCCCCTCCTCCGGTCGGCCTCGCCGGTGTCAGGAGGGGTGGGAAACCTGATCTATGAGTGGAGGTTTTGATAAAAGTAGTCTTTTTACAAGATTAGATTAAGGTTTAGTAGCCATCTTCTTGTGGCCTCTATCAATGGAGATGGCATCATCGACAATAATTGATCTCCGACCCTTCGATCGACGACGAGATCTTCCTCCCGGCGTCGATGGTGGTGTTGAAGATTAAACTCCTTTAGGTATGGTCCTTCAGATCTTGCTTCGCCAGATCGATTTTGGATCTTTTCTCTTGGTTGCCGCGAGGAGAATTATCCTCGCAGTATTTGTCCCGGCGGCTACATCCTCGACAATGGTGATTCATACCCTCGACTCCCCAGCGACGGCGATCAAGTTGTCCGGTTATTTTGCCCTGACATACTGGTGTTGGTACTCTTGCCGATGTGGATTGACTACTTCAATGGTTGCGCGCGTGCACGTAGCCTTGGCATTGCGGCTCAAATTAAAATTATGGGAGAACCTCTATTGGTATTTACAGGTTTATGGTTTGGTATCTATCTTGAACTGCCTTCAGAAAAGTACAAGATTGTGTCATGGAAGAAGAAAGAATTTGAAGACCTCGAAGATTTGCTAGTTTCTTTTAGACTTTATTTTGTAATCGTCAAAGACAACTCGTGTAACTCTACCATGTACTATTTGTTGCTATAAATATATGTGGTATTGATTTTCAAAAAAAAACACTAACTCTCTCTGAAAGAAGCAAAAAAACCAAAGAGACCCTATTTAAAATCTCTACTACTTATAAAAGAACAAACTTAAACTTTCCTATGTCCACCAAACATTGTGTACACGGGCAAACCAGCACCCTTGGATCATCGTCACCCAATAAAATCTGACAATCCGTATTCAATTAATCATCCAACTATTGTTTTAACGGCTTAGATTTATTCTGTCAACCGGGCAGACCATGTTCTACCACAAAAAATAGCGCTCCGCGTCCCCCGTTTTGCTCGCCCGCTGCAGAATTAGATGGAAACCATCAATCAGCGGCTATTTTGTTTGGAAACATAATTACCGAATAACTTGGAAACCGCCTAGCGTCTCCTGTAATCTTGCCCTCTTCTCGCACAACAAACCTTCCCATTGTACGCGATACTGGGAGGCGGCAAGCAGTAGGCAGCGCCGAGCAGTGAGCGGTCCGAGAGACTATGACCATTGGGCGATCTGGCCGATTATGGGTCCTTGCCGAGCATCGAGGGCCGAGCGACGGGCATGGAGTGGGCACCGAGCAGCGTGTGTTCTGCGACATCATGCGGAGACCATGAATCCCAATCCCAGGCCGCCGCCAACACGTCTATCTTCTTCGACCCCGTCCTCTCCATCGTCGGGTGCGCGTCTGCCGTCGCCCTCGGCTTCACCGTCCGGAGCGCCATCGACGGTTGTCGGCTCCGCGTGGGAAACCCACCATCTTCTATGACATGCTCCTCGCGTGCTGCAATAAGGGGCTTCTCCAAGCTACGGGTAGTGAAATCAAGAGGCGATTTGATGTCTTGGCTCTGTTGACTCCGTTCCTTGATTGTTAGGCCGCTTCCTGCTAAGACTGATGTTTCTGAAGACAGTTAAGGGGGACTTCTTTTCAGCTTCTAGGAAGGCTTCTAGGTTGTAGACAGCTGAAGCCCAAAAGAACTGTCTAGCTTCGGCCCAGCTTAATTTGACCGCGAAGCCCAGATCGTGTGTATAGCCAGAAACTGCTCTCGACCTGTTTCTCGACGGCTTCCCGAGCTTCCTTGATTGCCACGGGGTCTGTGTGACCACATAAACTCCTTGATCCGTAAGTTTTGGTGGGGCAGCAAGGAGGGAAAGAGAAGAACGAGCTGGGTCTCGTGGGAGACTATGATACAACCAAAGTTTGCGGGAGGTTTGGGCTTCCGAGATATTGAGTTGTTTAATCTAGCTTTGTTAGCTAGGCAAGCGTGGCGGCTACTTCAAGAACCTGACAGCCTAAGTGCTAGAGTGCTGAAGGCGGTCTACTATCCGGAAGGGGACATTCTGTCAGCAAGACTTGGCGGTCACCCCTCCCAGGTATGGCGATCTATCTTGGAGGGGAGAGATGCTTTGTGCATCGGTCTGATAAAGAGGATTGGAGATGGCCGATCGGCAAATGCATGGAATATGAACTGGCTTCCCAGAGACGAGCGCCTCCGGCCAATTGCTCCTCGGTTCGAGAGGCCCCCTTTGATGGTAAGCGATTATATTGATCAGCCGTCAGCGGTCTGGAATGTGCAACAACTTCACGAGCACTTTCTGCCGGCTGATATCGAGGTGATCAAGAATATTCCTCTGAGCCATCGACGACAGAACGACTTCTGGGCCTGGCACTTTGAGAGGTCAGGAGTTTTTTCGGTGCGTTCATGTTACAGAGCTCTAGTATCCACCAAGCGGGTCCGGGAGGATTGGCTGGAAGGCCGACCGGCTTCTTCGTCAGGTAACAAGGATGAGAAGGCTTGGTTGAAGTTGTGGAGAATCAAAGTTCCTTCAAAAGTTAGAATTTTTCTTTGGCGGCTTGCACACCAATCCCTACCCACTGGGGATGTCCGGCAGCGGAGAAATATGGCGCAGACGGCAGCGTGCACGATCTGTGGGCAAGAGGATAGCTGGCACCACTCTCTCGTGGAGTGTAATCTGGCACGGTGCGTGTGGGCTCTAACAGAGCCAGAAATTGCAGAACATGTCGCTATTGTCTCTGAACCAACAGCGAAGGGGTGGATTTTCACGATGATTGAGTCGATGAAGGAGGCTGATCTAATCCGCATGGTGGTCACGCTTTGGGCTATTTGGCATGCCAAGCGAAAGGCAATCCATGAAGAAATTTTCCAAAGTCCAATGGCTACTATTGGCTTTGTTAACCGTTTTCTTGTTGATCTTGAGCTTGCTACGTCAGGGAGACAACAGGAGGAGGTGCTACGTCCAGGACGGCCTAGGGAGATTGTGAGGTGGCTTGCTCCAACAATGGGCCGCTCAAAGATAAATGTGGATGGGGCAGTAGCCAAACTTTCTGCAAGAGGTGCAGTTGGCGTCGTCTGTAGGTCAAGTGAGGGTTACTTCCTTGGCGCTTCAGCGGTTGTTTTCGATGGAGTAACGTGCCCACGGACTCTGGAGGCGCTAGCGTGCCGAGAAGGTCTTGCGGTGGCAGATGATATCGCCCTTGGTCCAGCAGTCATCGCTTCAGACTGCTTGGAGGTGGTGAAGGGGATACAAGGGGACAACCTTGGAATTCTTAGCACTGTTCTCGTGGAGATCAAGGCTATGATTCAACAAAGGGGGCTGACTACTCTCGTTCATGAGCGAAGAGAGTTTAATGTTGAGGCTCACAGATTGGCTAGATATGCTTCGACCCTGTCAGTGGGTCGCCATGTTTGGTTCTTAGAACCTCCCATTGGTCTGGATAACCATGTAACTGCTGTTGAAGTTTAGTGTTGGGAGTGTTAGTCAAAAAAAAAAAAACCGAATCGGTATAGAGATTCACTCCTCATTTAGGTTCTATTTACAATAGAATGCCACCCAACTAAAAATAACGCTTTGGCACATACACATCGAGCGAGGGGGCCTGGGACTCCATCCGGTCGGTCGCTTGTCGATTCGACACAGAGCCGTCGTTGGTACTCTCTGCTCCTAGCTAGTCGGCCATTGTATTGTCAACTTTATCCTTTAATCTAGGCACAATCAAAAGTTTGGGGCATTATAGACTTTCCACAATTCAGCCTAGGAAGCAAGCCCAAATTCTATAAGCTGAAAAGAAGTCCCCCTAACAGTTTCTGGTAGCTTCCCCCCACCGGAGTTTCTCCCCACCGAAGTTCATAAGCCGGCTTCTCTATAAGCTTAAGCCCAAAAGAAGTGGCCCTAACTCTCTTGTCTGTTCAGGGTCCTCAAAAACTTAGGTGTTTGGCTTTTCAGACTTTGCATGCTGTTACGCTGTTCCTGCCATTCAAACGATTGCCGGTGCTAAAAAATCATCCATGCTGTCTCCTTGGGTTCTTTAACAGGACCATGGCTAATCGTTTGATATGCCTACACAGTAATTTTGCATTAATCTTCCTCATAATCGATTGATATGTGAACATTACCTTCATCGCTATTGATTAAGTTAATTTCATGAGCAAATCGACGTCGAGACCAAATCTAAGTCCTGGTTAACGTCATGATTGTCTTTTATGGACTGAGACGTGCGTGCACGTGCGTACTTTCTAGTGATATTTAAAAAGACTTGGCTTGGCAGCTGATATGTGTTGTAAAAGTCAAATATGTTAATATCAAGTTTAGTAGAGATATTGCACACAATCTTACCAGAGGCATTCGACAAGAAGATCCGTAAGTATTTAGTGAGGCTGGTCGTAGCCTATAATCTATATCTATATCTATCTATACTAATATAAAACGTTCTAGAGGAGGGCAGATCCAAATGATCTAGACCATCTAACCAGTATCTAATGGTGAACGTCACTCCCGAGTTTTGTGGTAAAACAGTATCCGACGCGCGACTCCCACCACTAATCACGCTGCTAATCACCATCCTACCACAAATTTTATCAGACCGAGGCAGCACACGGAAATAATACCAGCGCCGCAACTCAAAAATCTATGGTTCCTTCTCCGTCACCGATCTATGCGCCGGCGCCGCCAGTCGGTCCGTCCGTGCTTCGTCGTTGCCGCCAGTCCGTCCGTCCGTGTTTCCTTGTCGCCGCTGCTCGCTTATTCTCAATGGCTGCCCGCCAGTTCGCGTGGCAACGGTGCACACGGAGTAAGACTTCCAGGTGCTACTGTACCACGACGTTGCCTAGATGCCCCCTGGCCGCGTTTCCAATCACCTAGATGGTTCATATGAGCATGTAAAGCACGCGGATTCGCGGACCTTGGCCTGCAGTCTAATGAGGTAATCTTTTTTGCTTTGAAATTAGCTAGCATTAATTTTTTTGTAATATGCGCTATGATGTAGTATCTACCGATACACTAATCATCTATCTCTTCCTTAATTAGCTGTCACATCAGTATTTTAGTGGGTCTAACATGCATGATACTAGCATATTAGCACTATGGCTAGCCTGATAGGCTGCTATTCAGGGCATATGAATTCAGATTTTAGAGTTTAATAGGTCTAAAATATTGCCCATAAATTTTCCTTCAACATTGATTAAGTAACTTTTTCTGTTTGTCGTCATATTTTTTGTCGTTTCGTCGCTATCTTTAAAAAATTGTTCAACGGAGACAAATTTTGGAAAATTCCAAGTTTGACTCCAACAATGACTTGTTATTATTTCCATGTTCCAGCGACTCATTTATGATTTTCATGTTACTACATAACAAAGTGTAAAATACAAAATTGTGCATTTTTGCAACTACTAGTAAGGTAGTCCTATAATAATGTTGCCAAATATAAGAGATTTTAACATAATAAACTATAAAGTTCATATATGTATTTTACATTTATCACTCACGTCATCTCAACGCCCACAAAGAAGCTAGAAGCTACAACAAACAACGGATGCAACACTTGCTACTATGACAAAAGATTCAGAATGGTCATATGATGGCATGCATGACATGACAATCATGATGTCAATGCAACCTATCCAAATTAAGCGGAATCAAAATCCCCACATGACGAGTGTTAACTCGACAAATGTCCTAGATGAAGGACTTAGGATCGGGGGAATAGGACGTCGAATGAACTCGAAGGTAAAGGTTAGTCGAAATAAGTGTATATCGAAAGTAAACTTGGGTGTTCAACCTGGCTTGCTTTCAATCTGGCCTACACCGTCCCCTCCTGGCCCCTTTATATAGGTGGCAAGGTCTCGAGGATCGGGTAGGGTCCGATACAGATTACAATATCGACATACGGTAAGAACTCGTATCTCGACTATCATTACAATTGGGCCTAGCTTAACGGGCCTCAGGGGTACTCAACTAACGGGATCTACTAACTATACCCTTGTCAGTAGCCCCTGAGATTCTACCAGAATTGCAGATTCGGGTTGAATCTCTAATCTTTAAATCTTCGACTTGATCAATTCTTCGACTTCTTCATATCTTCAAATCTTCGACTTGGTCTTTTCGACTTACTTTCATGAGCACTATGGCTAGTAGGGATGGCACTCGCAGGGTATGGGTGCGGGTGGAACCACCCCATACTCGTACCCATCTCCCTTGATCTTACCCATCACCCGTACCCATACCCGTTAACGGGTACAAATTTTTCCCATACCCGTCACCCGCCAGGGTAAATGGGTACCCGCGGGTAAAAATACCCGCATTTACAACACTTCAATTTGAGCAAAAAAATAGTCATAAACAACATATAACCATAATTTAATAACAACATATTATAAGCGACAACACATACTTGTGAACAACAACACATTCTCATAAATAATCACACTTGCGCATAATAGTACCGTATTAATTTAGTACGCTGATACTCCAGAGGCCCACATGTCAAACTATTAGATGGGTATCTGGGTATATGAGTATGGGTTTTAGGATCCCATACCCATACCCGCTCTACCCGATGGGTATAGATTTTTCCCATTTGTATATCCATGGGTATTTTTTTGTCCCATACCCGTACGTCTAATGGGTATTTACCCGGCGGGTACGCGGGTGATGGGTACCCATTGCCATCCCTAATGGCTAGCCTGATAGGCTGCTATTCAGGGCATATGAATTCAGATTTTAGAGTTTAATAGGTCTAAAATATTGCCCATAAATTTTCCTTCAACATTGATTAAGTAACTTTTTCTGTTTGTCGTCATATTTTTTGTCGTTTCGTCGCTATCTTTAAAAAATTGTTCAACAGAGACAAATTTTGGAAAATTCCAAGTTTGACTCCAACAATGACTTGTTATTATTTCCATGTTCCAGCGACTCATTTATGATTTTCATGTTACTACATAACAAAGTGTAAAATACAAAATTGTGCATTTTTGCAACTACTAGTAAGGTAGTCCTATAATAATGTTGCCAAATATAAGAGATTTTAACATAATAAACTATAAAGTTCATATATGTATTTTACATTTATCACTCACGTCATCTCAACGCCCACAAAGAAGCTAGAAGCTACAACAAACAACGGATGCAACACTTGCTACTATGACAAAAGATTCAGAATGGTCATATGATGGCATGCATGACATGACAATCATGATGTCAATGCAACCTATCCAAATTAAGCGGAATCAAAATCCCCACATGACGAGTGTTAACTCGACAAATGTCCTAGATGAAGGACTTAGGATCGGGGGAATAGGGCGTCGAATGAACTCGAAGGTAAAGGTTAGTCAAAATAAGTGTATATCGAAAGTAAACTTGGGTGTTCAACCTGGCTTGCTTTCAATCTGGCCTACACCGTCCCCTCCTGGCCCCTTTATATAGGTGGCAAGGTCTCGAGGATCGGGTAGGGTCCGATACAGATTACAATATCGACATACGGTAAGAACTCGTATCTCGACTATCATTACAATTGGGCCTAGCTTAACGGGCCTCAGGGGTACTCAACTAACGGGATCTACTAACTATACCCTTGTCAGTAGCCCCTGAGATTCTACCAGAATTGCAGATTCGGGTTGAATCTCTAATCTTTAAATCTTCGACTTGATCAATTCTTCGACTTCTTCATATCTTCAAATCTTCGACTTGGTCTTTTCGACTTACTTTCATGATATTTTTTCGCAAGGGGTTTTGATTATCAAGCCTGACAACTCTGACGGATCAAGAGGTCAGTTAACTGCCGGAACAGATACGTGTCACCTACTTCAAATTCAATCCCTTTGGACTTGAATTCGGGATACCGGTCAAACCCATTCTTTTGCCGCATTTAGGACTTACAAACAATGAATTCCAGTGATTCTCAGGGTACCCAGTGCGTCTACCAGGATTTTCTTCGCGTCATAGACACGGATACATACCAGCAGAGCACATCCATGTGCGTATACCAGGCCACACAGGACGGATCCCGGGGTCTTACCTTCATGACAAGTCACGGCATTCGAGTTGCATTGCGATAACATAACTCGAGAATCTCATGTCGCAATCAAATTTTGACTGAAAATATTCGGGTTTAAACAACCAAAAACTCGCTCCCGATGGAAGTAATCTCTTTGCATTTTGTCGACTATATAGCCGAAGTTTGTATGATATACTTTCTTCATCCTCGATATTGTTTATCTCATCTTCTATCGGGTGCGCGCTCAGCGCTCCCGATGGGAGTAGCCCCCGAGGCTATGTTTGAATACTTGTAGTCAAGCATAGGCTCAAAATTTACTTCGTCTTTTTCTCGTAATGTCTCCTGTTTACAAGCCCCCAAGCCCAAGGCGAGGTCTTTTATATCGTGGAACCACATTCTCTCCTTATTTTCCCTCCTTTGGTATTTATCGTCTGCTCTGTGCAGAATTTAACTCTTTTGTAGAATACGTTTATGGGCCTTGCTTATCACGGGGGCTCGATAATACGTGCTTATAAATAAAGCACCTTCTGGCAAGGGTAAAAACCCTAATCAAATTCCCCCTCCGCCGCATTATCTTCTCTCTCCATCTAGGGTTTTCTAGCCTTTTCCCTTGTCCACATGGCTGACGCAGATGGTTCTCGTCTGAACCTTGGCTCTCCGGTGGCGCCGCGAGGTCGGGGTCGCCCTCGTGGAAGCAAGAACAAGAACAACACAACTCCGGTTAAGCGTCGCCCCGGCCGCCCACCTAGTAGCAAAAACAAACCCAAGGTGACTGGCGCTGCCCCAGGTCCAAGCGCTCCTCCTCCTGCTGCTCCCGCTGCTCCTGCTGCTCCTCCCAGAGTCTTTTCTTTCTTCTGCATTGCCATGGCGCAGTGCTGCGAGATTCAGCGTCTGCCGCTGAATTTCACCAAGTTTATGGATGGGCGAGAACTGTGAGAAGCGGTTCTCCGCGAACAATCCGGTAGTGGGACTCCATACGAAGTGGAGGTTTGGTATGATGGCAATGGCGAGCAATACTTCAAGAGTGGCTGGTCGCAGTTTGCAGAAGACCACGGCATCCACCAAGGCTTCTTCATGATCTTCGACTTCCATATCGGCACGTCAAAGTTCGACGTGAAGATCTTTGACGGCACTCAGTGCCAGAAGAAGTATGAAGCTGAAGTCCACTTTCATTAAGATATGCTTTATATGTAGTTTCTTTTGATAATATCCTTGCTGCCGTGCCATATGTAATCAATATTCATACTTTGTTTTGATGTTTCCATTAGTACCATGAAAACAAATCACTGTTCTGAGGTATGCTTTCTATATATCGGGTTCTTTGCGAACCAATTGGTATGAAGAATATCGGGTTCTTTTGTGAACCTGTTTGTTTGAATATTATCGGGTTGTCTTCACAACCTTATAGTGAAGAAAGATCTCCATGTCGCGATAAAAATTTCTTTCGTACGACCCGAGGGTTGAAGCCCCCGAGCGGAGAAGTAGAAATACTTGTACAATTTTGTCGAGTTCAACCCAAGGAACCCGACCTATGGCCTCATGTTCTGGGTTCAGAAGGTTAACTCGAATTTAATGATATCACTAAATTTACTCTACGCGTAAAAACACCGTAGCTGCTCCGCATTCCACGGGTTGCCCTCGTCTTTTCCCGTCTTCTTGTCTTGTAGTCGATAAGCTCCTCCGGGTATTACTTCTGTAACGATGTAAGGTCCCACCCAAGGGGACTCTAGTTTCCCGTGGCTGTCTTGCCTGAGTCGCAAAACTAGATCTCCCACCACGAAGGATCGTGGTCGAACTCGACTACTGTGGTAGTTTCGTAGACTCTGTTGATACTGCGTGGCCCTTTCTAATGCTTTATCTCTTGCTTCATCTAGTGCATCAACATCGTCTTGCAATGCTTCTCTTGATGCTGTTTTGTCGTATGCCGTCACCCTTGGAGCCTCGTGTGTAACTTCGACTGGAAGCACGGCTTCTGCGCCATGGACCAGGAAAAAGGGAGTTTCTTGAGTTGCTGCATTGGGCGTGGTTCTTAGACTCCAAAGAACGGAGGGCAATTCATCTACCCAAGCACTCTTGGCTTTCTCGAGAGGTGCTAAGAGCCTCTTTTTTATCCCACTACATATCAGGCCATTGGCTTTTTCGACTTGTCCATTTGTCTTCGGGTGCGCCACAGATGCAAATTTGAGTTTGATTCCTAGTCCTTCGCAGTAACTCTTGAATTCCTTTGAAGTGAAGTTTGTCCCATTGTCCGTAATGATGCTATATGGTACACCGAAACGAAACACTATTGACTTGATGAAGTTGATCGCTGCTGTTGAATCTTGTGTTGTTACCGGGGCTGCTTCCACCCACTTGGTAAATTTATCGACTGCCACTAGCATGTAAACATGTCCTCCTGGCTAGGACTTGTGCAATTTTCCTACCATATCGAGTCCCCATTGTGCAAAGGGCCAAGACAATGGTATTGGCTGTAGCTCTGCTGCTGGTGCATGTGGTCGAGATGCGAATCTTTGACATACTTCACACTTCCAGACTATATCTTTTGCGTCTTCGATGGCTGTTAACCAATAGAATCCTGCACGGAACGCTTTTGCAGCTATTGCCCTACTGCTTGCATGATGGCCGCACACTCCGCCATGTATATCTTTTAGTATTACTTGTCCTTCCTGAGGCGTTACACAACGCTGCAAAACGCCGGTAATACTCTTCTTGTATAATTTTCCCTGCAACATGACAAACGCTTTCGACCGTCGAGTTATCCTCTTGGCTTCCACTGCATCTTCTGGTAATTGTTTATTTATCATGTATGCGAGATACGGCTGCATCCAAGTTTCTTCTATCATCATGACTTCCTCGGGTTCCGACGTAGCCCCTGAGCCTGCTGCAGTAGTCGAACTTTTGACACTCTTTATTGACCTTTCCACTATTTCCTCCCAGAATACTCCAGATGGCACGGGTAAACACTGGGACCCGATATTTGCTAAGTTGTCGGCTTCTTCATTGCTGTTTCTACTGATGTGCGAGACTTCGCATCCATCAAATGTTCCTTCGAGATAGTGATATAGGTTCTTGTAGGCCATCATGTTGTCACTAATTGTGTCACACCTATTCATAACTTGTTGGACGACAAGATTTGAATCCCCAAATATTTTTAGTCGATTTGCTCCACATGTTTTGGCCATCTTCATTCCATGTAACAGAGCCTCGTACTCTGCTTTGTTGTTAGAAGCCTGCAGAAAATTCATCCTTAAGATGTACTTTAGTTTGTCGCCATGCGGCGATATCAAGATTACTCCCGCGCCTGCGCCTTGTACTCTCTTGGAACCGTCGAAGTACATTGTCCAGACACTCGATAGATCTGGCGGTCCCGTGCTCTGCAGCTCCAACCATTCTGCTATGAAATCTAGCAAAATTTGCGACTTGATTGCCTTCCTTTTTTCATACGTGATGTCCATGGGAGATAATTCAATTCCCCACAAAGAGACACGTCCTGTTGCTGAAGGATTGTTCAATATGTTCGATAGTGGCGCCTCATTGACCACTATAATTGGGTGCACCGCAAAGTACTATCGCAATTTTCGTGCAGTTGTGAAAACACTATATGCGAGCTTTTGGTAATGCGGGTACCTCTGTTTTGTCGGGGATAGCACTTCACTGATAAAATATACCGGCCTCTGGACGCCGTGGGCTTTTCCTTCTTCACTTCTTTCGACTACCAATACTGTACTCACCACCTGATGAGTTGCGGCGATGTAGAGTAGTAGTGGTTCTTTTTCTTTTGGTGCGACCAGCACTGGTGGCGTGGAAAGCACTTTTTTCAGCTGTGTAAAAGCCGCGTCTGCTTCTTCTATCCATTCAAATTTATCATCTGATTTCTTCATAAGTGCATAGAAAGGAAGCGCCTTTTCTCCCAATCGAGCAACGAAACGACTTAATGTCGCGACGCGTCCTGCAAGTTTCTGGACGTCGTGTAGTTTCGTGGGTTTTCCCATTGTTAAAATTGCTTGAATCTTCTCTGGGTTCACCTCTATTCCTCGTGCTGATACCAGGAACCCCAAAAGTTGCCCTGCTGATACGCCGAAGGAACATTTTGTCGGGTTAAGCTTAAGCTTGTACCTGCTCAGGTTGTCAAAGGTTTCTGCCAAGTCACTGATTAAATACTGCTCCTCTCTTGTAGTCATGACCACATCATCAATGTAGACTTGGATGTTGCGTCCTATTTGACTCCCGAGGCAGTTTTGCATCATCCGTTGATAAGTTGCTCCTGCATTTTTTAGGCCGAATGGCATTACTTGGTAGCAAAACACTCCATATGGTGTGATAAAGGCCGTCTTTTCTTCGTCTTCCTTCTTCAGTTTGATCTGATTGTAACCAGAATACGCGTCCAAAAAGGAAAGCCTTGCGCATCCCGCTGTTGAATCGATTATCTGATTGATGCGGGGTAGAGGGAAGGGATCCTTTGGACAGTGCTTATTGAGAGATGTGTAGTCGACACATACTCTTTGTACGTTTGTGTTCTTCTTGGGTACGATAACTGGGTTCGATACCCAACTCGAAGTTTTGATTTCTCTGATAAATCCGGCATTTTCCAACCTGTGCAATTCTGATGCTATCGCCTTCCTTTTAGGTTCATCGAATCGTCGTAATGGTTGCTTGACTGGCTTTGCCTTGGGATCTACATTTAATGCATGCTCGACGAGTTCCCTGGGAACCCCTGGCATATCTGATGGACACCAGGCGAAGATTTCCCAGCGCTCACGGAGGAACTCGACGAGCGCGCTTTCCTATGTGGGATCCAAGTTCACCGCGATTGATGTCGTCTTGTTTGGATCTGTAGGGTGGACCTGGATCTTCTTCGAGTCCTGAGTTGTGTCGAAAGCCTGATCTGGCAGGGATCGTCCAACACCGGGTAGCACATTATGATCTGTTTCTCCTTTTAGCCTCTCATATTCTGCTGTCATGCCGAAGGTTTGCGCCATCCTATTGAATTCTCTGTCACATGTGTTGGCTACTTCAAAGTTCCCTTGCACTGTAATTGTTCCCTTGGGTCCTGGGATTTTTAGCGTAAGATACGCGTAATGAGGCACTGCCATGAATTTTGCAAATGCTGGGCGCCCCAGGATTGTATGATATTGTGACGGCCAGTCCATAACTTCAAATTCCAGCTTCTCTCTGCGGTAGTTGCTGCTACTGCCAAACCAGACGTCGAGTTCTATTCTTCCCAAAGGGTAGTTTGCGGCTCCTGGTACTATTCCATGGAAGGAGCAGTCTGTTGGTTTTAAACTCGACAGTGAGATACACATTGCCTTTAGTGTTCTAGCATATATCAGATTGATGCCGCTCCCTGCGTCTATAAATACTCTTCCGATGTCGTACCCTCCTATTTATGCCTTTAGAACCATAGGCGAGTGGCGTGGCCTGGGAACTTTCCTTGGGTGGTCTGCTCTACTGAACTTAACTGGTTGATCTGACCACCGCAGGTACTCTGTAGTAGCTGGTGGTGATGATATTGCTAGGTTTACTTGCCTGGATATGCTTTTCCGCTCTTTCTTCGACTTAGGCACCAGTTGAATCATAGCTGATATGTAAACTTTTGACTCTAGGTGCCTTGCTAGCCTTTGCATTTGATATCCTTGAGTTGTGCGCTTCTCTTCCTGCCATCCTCCTTGGTTTGAACCCATGGTGCTTTGTAGCCTTAGGAACGTTCTACAATCCTTCATCTGGTGATTCGAAACTCTTTTCCCATCAAGATATGCGTAGTGTATTCGACAAGGTCCATATAACATATCCTCGGCCGAAGGACCGGGGTATCTCGATTTTTCTGCTCCTTTTGCCTGAAACCTCTTGTTTACATATCCTTCCTCTTCTGCTGCGTAGCCCGCGGCTACCTGATTTCGCCTTCCTTGGTTATCCCTGCTGCGGTGTCGTCTTCTCTGTCTGCTTATTCTGTCGACTTCTGGTGAACGTCCTCTTTTGTTATTATATGCGTCCTCGCCATCGGCAAATTTGTTGGCTTCTTCCATTAGCTCGGCTACTGTTGTAGGTCTTGTTCTTCCTATTTCTTCCACGAGATCTGAACGACGAAGTCCGGCCGAAAAAGCGTCTATTGCTCGTTCGTTGGAGACGTCCTCTACTGAGTTTTTGATTATACTCCATCATTGTATATAAGAACGTAGAGTTTCGCCTTTCCTTTGCACACATGCCTTGACTTCCTCCAGTGATGCTGGGCGCTTGTATGTTGAACGAAAGTTCCTTGCGAACTGATTTTCGAGTTCTCCCCAACTTCCAATGGATTCGTTGGGTAGGGTATTCAACCAGGACCGTGCTGCACCGGTGAGGTGTAGCTGCAAACTTTGCATTGCAGTCGCTTTTGTTCCCCCTAATAGCTGCACTGCCTGCAAATAGTCCGCTAACCATAGGGTAGGCTCTTGCAACCCGTCATATTTATGCTGATCGTGTGGTAATTTGAATCCTTTGGGTACCCGCGTTTTGCGAACCCTGCGGGTAAAGCATAATGCGCCCATCTCTTTATCGTCGTCTTCATAATTTTCTTCCCTCCAGGCGTGGCGTGACTTATTTACTCGAGCCTGTGCTATTATATTTCTTGCGTCCTTCTTCCTCTTTTGTCGCCTCTCCTCTTCTGATGACTCACTATACTCATTATCTGCGAAGTTGTATCTGAGCTTCTCCTTTTGCTTTTCCTTGTAGATTGTCGACTTTGTGTCGAGATCTTTTTCCTTGATCTTGTTCTCCACTATTCCGAGGCTTCATATCGCGGCTCGGTGCATATCTTCTCGTGGATCCCCGGGTTCTGGCCTGGTGGTTAGTAAATACGCCTGTGCTGCTATCAACGCTGCTTCTGGCGTTTCTTGCATGAAGTCATCTTCCTCCTCTTCTAGCTGTGGGGTAGGGCTCCTTGAGTACCTTTCCTCTCTGCTGCGTGCTGTTGCCCCCTGTTGTGTTTTGGGTCTCCGCGCCTTTCTCTGCTGTACTCGAAATCCTTGCTATAGTCATCCCAGTGTTCCTCCCTTGACATACTGTTATTATTTTGAAGGACCGTGTCTCTTTCCTCCCTTAGTTTCTTCCTATGCTGGTATAATGCATACTGATATCCCATTAGAACTTCTCTTCTTGATCCTTCGGGTACTTCTGTACCATGATTGATAGCTGACTTGATCATTCTCCATTCGCCAGCCGAAACGTGGACTTTCTCCTTATCCTTTTTGTTGTGTTCTTTCATTTTGTCGACTTGCCTATCGACTTTCTTACTTCCTTCGTTGTTGTCTTCTTCTGCCTCAGTGATAATGATGCATAGCTGATGCACTTTGGAGACGCCGCTGCTTCCAACGGTGAAGTCCCTTGCGCTGTTGTGTGCTCGGCATGCTCTTTCTTCTGAGTCGAAATTTTCCCGAATTTTGTCGCCTTCTGCGATTGGTGCTTTTCCCAAGCTGACCGGCGAGTTTACCTCGCTGGAAGAGCCTTCTGATGATTCCATTATTATCTCTATTTCGGGCTTGCTCGCCGACGGATTTTGTTTCGTCGAATCCGAGAGGTGAGATGAACCCGATGGCCCGACGAAGATGCTTAAACTTCCGATTGTTAATTCCATCTCTTGACTTCCGTCGAGTTCTGAACTGATGTTGGCTAAGAGCGAAAAAGCCATCGAATTCATGATTCCAATGCCCAGATCCCCACGGTCGGCGCCAATTGACGAGGGTTAACTCGACAAATGTCCTAGATGAAGGACTTAGGATCGGGGGAATAGGGCGTCGGATGAACTCGAAGGTAAAGGTTAGTCGAAATAAGTGTATATCGAAAGTAAACTTGGGTGTTCAACCTGGCTTGCTTTCAATCTGGCCTACACCGTCCCCTCCTGGCCCCTTTATATAGGTGGCCAGGTCTCGACGATCGGGTAGGGTCTGATACACATTACAATATCGACATACGGTAAGAACTCGTATCTCGACTATCATTACAATTGGGCCTAGCTTAACGGGCCTCAGGGGTACTCAACTAACGGGATCTACTAACTATACCCTTATCACCACACACACAATTAGAGTTCAAGTTATTTTTCTATATGGCAATTTAAATGCTGATTAGCATGGGAAAGCAAGGCATGAGTGAGCTACATAAAATTAAATAAAGTGGGGAAACCATATTTGACAATTCCCAATTACTTTATATATTATGTAATATGTGATATGCAAACTACCACGTCACTACATGATGCAAGATGCAAATATGCATATGAATGGCATATTCATATCCCTCACAATTTTTGATCGAAATAGACATATTTTGCAGTATTTGGATGTGTAAAACAAAAGTTACAAGCATTTGAAATTCAGGGTTTGTTCTGCAAAAAAGCAGGGACCTAAAAAGGGTTGAGAAGAGAGTTTTAGGGGCTAGATTGCATTTACAGAAAGTAGAATATGTAGATCCAGATCTCGTGGTTTTGTTGCTAGAGGGGATCCTAGCCCGGGTGGGCGTCACGAGGACTGGCGATGATTGGGTTGATGGGCCGTTGAGGTGGCAGGGATGGAGGCTGGCTGGTAGGGGCCACCTGTTTGGGAGAAGGGGAACAATCTGAAAAAGGGGTTTGGCTTCGATACCCATGTATTTAATTGTTCTATTGCTCGAGAAAAAGGGGCCTTCTAGTGGGTGTGAGTCGAAAATCCAACCTTGATATATCCTCTATATATTTTTGGGGAAAAATGTACTTCAGAATTCAGATATTAAACAAGTTATGTAGTCCTTGAGCGTTCACAATGAAATTCTCTAAGACTCTATATAGGAATGTGAAGAGAATATGCCCGAGAGGCAATACTAAAGTGGTTATTATCATATTCCATATTTATGATAAATGTTTATTTATCATGCTAGAATTGTATTAATCGGAAACATTTAATACTTGTGTGTTTAATAAACAACCAAAAGGTTCCTAGTAAAGCCTCTCTTTTATACTAGGATTAACTGATGATCAAGGTTTCCTGATCATGAACATTGGATGTTGTTAATAATGAGGTTATATCATTAGAAAAAGGATGTGATGAACACTCACACCCATAGTACGAATAGCAATACGATCAAGTCATCAAGTTTCATTGCTATATCAAACTCATATGAAATAGTTATAATCCTTAGACCATGAGATCATGTTAATCACTGATACCGGAAGAGTACTTTGATGATATCAAAAGTCACACCGTAACAGGGTGATTATGAAGATTGATTTGGGTATTCTGAAAGTGTTAGTTGAGGCTCATGGATCAAGAGTGGAATTTGTCCGACTCGATGATGGGAAGATATTCTCTGGGCCCTTCTCGGTGATATTGCATTGACACCGCTTGCAAGCATGTGACTAGATCACAGGAATGCCTTATCACAGAATGAGTAAAGATACTTGTCGGGAATGAGATCGAACTAGGTATGGTTGATACCAAATGATCGGATCTCGGACAAGTAATAATATCGCGAGACAAAAGGAATTAACTATGTTCATTAATGGTTCACACGATCACTAGTTCCTCGTCGAGTAAGTGGGAGTCGTCATGGATTTCCAGATCCCGCTGATGATTATTGATCAGAGAGGAGTCTCAATCATGTCCACATTATTCACAAACTGTAGGGTGACACACTTAAGGTTTGTCATCGTTTTTGAGTGGATACGATACTCCGATCGAATTATAGGACAACATGAGGGTTGTTTCAGAAAAGCACCAAAACTGTATCAGCATATCGAAATAACTCAAGGGGGTAATTGTTAATGTTTGTTAATTGATTGAATTAACAAATATTGAAGAAATAAAAATGTTTTATTAATTCAATTAGTGTGGATTTTAATTAACATAATTGTCATGCAAAATTAAAATGGGGGGAGGTTACCTCATGTTGATGAGGGGGTTACCACCATGAAGAGGGGGTTACCACCATGAATAGGAGGAGAGGCTCCTTAGGGCTGGCTCACCCCCTAGGGGGCTGCCCCCTTCTCTCCTATAAAAGGTGCCCTTTTCCTCCCTCTTCACACTCTTGATCCCTCCCTTCCTCTCATAGTTGCTGCTCCACCATCGACATTGCTTAGCAAAGCTCTACCGAATTTTTAGTTAGAATTCATAGACTTGTTTGAAGTGTTGTTGGAGTGTCCGGTGGATCCTTTCTTTCGCTGCTCCGCTGGACCGAGGGTGTGGAGGAGATGTCGGTGAACCGTACGTGTGACCGAGTACGGAGGCGCCGCCGGTTGTGGCACCTTGTACACGATCTTGGGATCGTCAAGTGAACGACTACGTCGACTACGTACGTCTTCATTGAGTATTCATCGGCAACGTTTGTGCAGGAACGTAAACCCCACTTCCGGTCTTCGAGGGTTAGTTAATCATTGCTTCCATCTCGTAGATGATCTTGGCTAGTTTGTGTTCATGCGTAGGAATTTTTTTTGTTCTCTATGCTACGAACCTATCAGTGGTATCAGAGCCATATATATGCATATACGTTATGCATGATTAGAACACATGGAGATATGGGCATTGATGATCATGTTGTTGTTATTTTTGTATTTTGGATCATAGTGGTATAATGGGATTGAAGCTGCCCGAGACTAACATTACGTGACCGTGTTCACGAGACTTGTCCCACACTTGACATGCTTCGGCATACGTGGCTTTGTGGGTGCATATTTCTCCTACTATAGTTATGATCTATTTTACAAAGAATTGTTAATACTCCCTCCGTTCCTATATATAGGAGGTATAGTTTTTGGAGGAAAATTCCAAAATATAAGACTCCCGCCAAATTTATCGCTGGATTTTGGAGTAGTTGTAAGGGTAAATTGCCCCTAACTGTGTTTTTGGTAATTAATGACAATCCCTATAGACTAATGTTCTCATTGAGCTTTTTATGAAGGAATTGTTCATAGGAATTGCTTGAAGTCCATGTGTTGGATTCAAGGCTTGGATGCCATGAAGATAATGATATATCTTAAGTATTGGCATCAAGATCATTGAACATGAAGAGATGAATCCAATATGATCAAGAAGAAGAAATAAAGATGTAGTTCTTGTGTAGAACTCAAGTAATCCATGCTCTAGCTTATGTGCTAAGCCAAGGAGTCTCAAGATCTTGAGAGTTTGGTTATATGAGAAGAATTCAAGATATGGCTCTATGTCGAGGTCATGATGGTCTCATGAGTTGAGATATGATTGACTAATACCTAGAGCATGCAATCAAATGAAGAATTCTTTATGTGGCTCAAGATATTATGATAGAGCATGAGAAGATTCAAAGTTGACTAAGGCAAAGATCAAAGATTGGATTCTAGTTTGGTCAACACATGAAACATAGGGAATGTGCCACATGGGACCAATCGGTCTTGTGGTATGGTATGGTTTGTCAATTATGCTTTGTGAACTAACCCATTACATATGTGTGTTTGTGTTGTCTATGTGGGTTAGGTATTGTGTCATGGATATGCATCACTAGTGAGATTTCATATAGCCCATGAAAGGATGGCATCAAGTGGTGGTTGTCATCAAGGTTAAGAAATGCAAGTTTCAAGATAAGCATCTCAAGAAGATCATATGCTTGAAGCTTGTCATCCTTTTGGTGATAATGGAATTATGAAGACATGCCTTAGTGAAGGTATCCCATAGTGGTGTATGGGGGAGCATATTGGAAGTCTTCACGAAGCAATAATGATCAAGTGAAGCATTCCGGCTTGACGGAAGCATGAAGCATCATCATCAAGATCAAGCGGGGTGCGCAAGGCAAAGGTTTGTCCATGCTAGGTTTTCCTTTTACCGGTCTCAAGGTGTTTGTTGGGAGACCGGGTTATAGGATAGATAGCCGCACTATCAAGAGGGGCTTTCGATTGGGTAACTTGATCACATCGTCTTAGGGAGCTCAATCCTTTGCATACTTTGCTTCTCCCTACTTTGTTGCTTATTGGTGTTTCTCTGTGTGAGGTTCTTGAGCTTGTTGTTAGCTTTCCAACAAGTCCAAGTTCATCGAAAACAGAATCTGTATGCATCTTTTATCGCGTTTTCAAGTTTGGAGGTTTTACCGGTTCTTTCTTAAAAGACGTTTTCACCTCTTCTTATTTGGTATTTCATATCTTACTACTTCTTGGGTTTTATGGTCTCCATTGGATAGATATTTTTCTTAGCTTTTCAAAAAGCCCAAGTTTGCTAAAATCCGAGTCCGGATGTGAAAGTTATCGCATTTTTTGTGAGGTTATTTTCTGTCGGTTTTGAGCTCGGTTTGAACCAGAAATTCAACCGGAAATCAACCGAAAACCTTCTGGACTGATTTCTTCTAGGCTTGGTTTAAACCGGGAATTTCCGGTCCAACCGGGAATTCAATCGAGAATTTCCGGTCCAACCGAGAATTCAACCGGGAATTCCAGTTTCGCCCCAAACGGCTAGTTTTCTTTGAGGGCTATAAAAGGGGGTCTGCTTCCCCAAATGTTTTAGGGTTCTTGAGCATGAAATACACCTCCATTGTTGACCCTCTTGAGCTTGCTCCCTCTCTCTTCCCTCCAATGATTCTTGCATATTTTTGAGGGATTTGGAAGAGGAGATCTAGATCTACAACTCCACCAATCAATTCCTCCTTTAAGTGAGGGGAACCCATTGGATCTAGATCTTGAGGTCATTGGTTGACCTCCACCCTTGTTCTTCCTCTCTAACTCCTCCATGGCATTTGTTGCCTTGGTGGGATTTGGGAGAGAAGGATTTGAGCACTTCCCCTTGTGTTCTTGCTTTGCATCCTTGCATAGTGTTGAGCTCTCAATTACGATTTGTTCGAGTGAGAGACCGTGAGCTTGTTACTCTTGGAGGGTGACCTCCTAGTTGGCTTGGCGGTTGGTGCCGCGGTGACCTCTTCGTGGAAGATTGTGAAGAGGCCCGGGCTTTTCCCTTCGTGGGATTTGTGAAATGGTTGTGGAGCTTGCCATCTCCAGAGTGGAGGAAAAGCTAACCATAAGAAGGGGTCCCTAGCTTCGTGGGGGGCTCGGAGAAGAAGGTGAGACTTCGTGGCATTCGGGGGCCTTCGTGGTTACCCGCATCTCTCCAACGGTGATTAGCTTACTTTATGTAAGTGAACATCGGGATACATCTTCGTCTCCGCGTGCCTCGGTTATCTCTATACCCGAGTTTATTTCCTTGTGATATCCATCGTACTTGAAGTACTTATATCTTGTTTATCACTTATGAATTATATCTTGTGCAATCTTGCTTAGCTCTAGTTGTTGTTGGTGCACTTAGTTGAGCCTAGCTTATTTAGGTTTTGTGCTTGTAAAATAAATGTTAGTTTAATTCCGCATTCTTACAAGCCAAATCCGTAATAGTTTTTAAAACGCCTATTCACCCCTCCTCTAGGCAACATCTCATCCTTTCAATTGGTATCAGAGCAAGGTCTCTCCTTGTTTAGGCTTCACCGCCTTGAGAGTAAAGATGTTGGCTAGTTATTTTGGCACAATGACACAATTATTTTTTATGGCACAAATTATATCTTATGGAGAAATCGCATGCTTTGTAATCTTTGGATTTTGTGTCCAAATATAGAGCGATTTCTAGATGTAGGTTTTTCTCCTCCGATGGATCCTCAAAATCTATCTTTAGAGGATGAGAAAAATTTACATCTTGAAGCTCAAGTATCTAATGAAATTTTATTGTCTGTGAGCTCCATAGTTTATGTTTGCTTGATGGGTTCAAAGTGCAAGACGTCTCATGAGATATGGACCAAGCTAGAAGAGTCATTTGGTGGGTCCATTTCTCTTGAGGTTGAAAGTGAACCCAAGGAGCTCTCTTCACCTTCACATCATGAAGAGCTCCAAATTGCTTCCACATCCGGTCGTGATGATTGTTCAAGTTCTTCCACTTCACCAACATGTGACTTGTCACAAGGTAATGATATGGTGAGTGAAGAAATCATATGTGATGATGGTAGTCTTGTTCTTTGCACCAATGATTCTATTTCTATAAATCCTAATGGTGTAGAGAGTTTGGACCTAAACACTTCTTTCAGGAAATTCTTTACTCATTCTTATGTTAAAGGTCCTTGCATATCTCCTAAAATTTGCTTGATTAAATTTTATGATGATATGCTTGTTTCTAGTTGTGACCATACTCAAAATGATTCTATTTCCTCTAGTTGTTGTATGACTAACCATGTAGAGGAAATTAAAGAAAAATTGGGTCACGTAATTAAAGAAGAAATCAATAGAAGAACCAAGAAGGTTTCTATCAAGAGAAGGCAATGCTATGAATGCCACGAGTATGGACATCTCGCAAGAGCTTATCCTACACTCGAAAGTGAAGAATGTGTTTCAATTGATGTTCCCTCATCATCTACCCAAGTTCACATGTGCCTTATGGCAAGTGGCTCAAAGGTAACTCCTACTTTGAATCCCGACACATCTCCTTATGATGAGAGTGATGATGATGATGATGATAATGATGATGATAATGAAGCTTTCTTGCATGATATGGGAATTGTGTATGCCTCTCTTCGTGGTAATAATGATGCTCGTGCTAAAGTTGAACACTTAATGGAAACCTTGTTTGAACACAAGGAGACCATTAAGGAATTGAACTCCCTCGTTAATGAGGGGAAACGGAGATTCAATCTATTCAAGCAAGAGCTATCCGAAGAGAAGCATACTAATTCTTGCCTATCTCAATCTATTAAATCTTATGAGCTTACAAATGCTAAATCTATTAATGATGCTTGTGCTACTAACTCTACTTCTTGTGAAGCATCTATATTAAAGGATAATGTTGAGCTAAGGGCTCAACTTGAGTTGCTAACAAGCAATTATAAGAAATTGGAGGAAAGCCATGAAAAGCTCTCGGGCTCCCATGGGGATCTCCTAATCTCTTATAATGGGCTAAAGTTAGCTCATGAGGCAAGTATCACTAAGGAAACATCTTATGAGCCTTATTTGGACATTAGCACTACTTTGAACCAAAATGCTATATTACCATGTGGTAGTCCTAGTAATTTGTCTAGGCATAATATTGCTACATCTTGTGAGGAATTACTTGCTATGCCTTGTTGCTCTAACAATGAAGCTTCTATTTCCTCTAGTACTTGTATTACTACTAACCTTGTAGAGGAAATCAAAGAGCTCAAGGCCCAAGTCACTAGTTTGGAGAAAGACTCAGAGAAGCATCATGAAGGGAAATCCACACTCGATAATATTTTGAGTGTGCAAAAATACCCTAATGACAAGAGTGGACTTGGATTCAACTCCAATAACAAGAACAAGTCCAAGAGCAACAAGAAGAAGAAGGGCCAAGACCAAGTCAAGAATTTGGCCAAGATTGTTTGCTTCAAGTGCAAGATTGAAGGGCATCATGTGAGATCTTGCCCATTGAAGAAGAAACACTTAAGTGAGAAGCAACATGGGAAGCAACCACAAGGTCAAGCTCAATCATGACCTCAAGTTGAAGATAGGCCACTTCCCAAGAAGAAACAAGATGAAGCTTCCCAAATCAAGAAATCAACGAAGAAGAGAAAGGGAAGCACTTGTTGCTATATTTGTCGTGAGAAGGGGCACTTTGCTTCTTCTTGCTTAAGCGGTACCTTATCTAATCCTATCATTGTTGATGATGATTATTCTCTTAGGAAAGATAAGGATGGCAATGTGTTTGCCAAGTTTGTTGGAACTCAAAGTGGTGCCAAGAAAAGGACCATTTGGGTTGCCAAGCCTATTGTGACTAACCTATTAGGACCCAACTTAGTTGGGGACCAACAAGCTAAAACTTGATCAATAGGTGTTTGTGGAGGGCATTGGAGACTTGGCTACCTCATGAAGAATTAAGGGATCTTCATTAATTTTATTTCATCAAGCCAATTCATTGACACTATCATCTTATATCCAATGTGCCTCTTTGCGGTAACTTGTACTTAATCTCTCTACATTGTAAGTTACTTGCCCCTTTGCATGTTTTGGTTTTGTACCAAGTATGTGTTTGTATATGTTGTTCCTTACACCTTCTTAACTTGTGTATTCAAGTAGGTGTTGGTTGTTTGGCACATCATATACTTGTGTGTTTGCTTTGAGCCTCTAATGCATCTTGTTGGTATCTTATTTGGATCTTATTGAGTGATTAATGGAACATGCCATTTTGGGGGAGTGATTTGCCATGGGCACCTCACAATCCTATAAATGTGTGCACATGAGTAATACCACTTAGTATTGATATTGCAAGATTACCTAGTCTCTATGTGGTATGCCATGCTCATGAGAAATTCAAATTCTATATCTCCATTAATTATCTCTAGTTGGATTTTATTTGCCTCTTGTAGTAAAGAATTGAATATCACATTATGGGGGAGTAATATGCCTTGTGCATATCACAATCCTAGGAAATGTGAACTTTTGAGGTATTGCCACTTAGTGTTTATATTGTTAATTATCTTGTTCCTAGGTGGCATGTTTGCTCAAACAAGCTCCGCTCTCTCTTAAAAGATTTTATAGCTCATTTCTTTTGTCTTGGTTTGAGTAAGAATTCTTGGTGCGGTTTCACTCAAATATATTTATGAATATATCATAAGTAGGAAGCCATTTGCTTCTAGTTACTTTAATCAGTGCTTTGCATGATTGTTTGACTATTTTTGGAGCTACCAAGAATCATTTTTCGTGCATGGTGCTTAATTTGAATATTTAACCATATGCCTTTTATTGTGAAGTTGATCTTGAATATCTTTGCAATACACCACCGGAAAAATAATTCCAATATGAACTTCTTGTATTTGACAATTGGTATTCGTATATATGCGTGGTAATTCCTCTAGATCATCTTCATCTTGGAATTTGCCTTTTATTGCCCATATTTCTTGCCAAGAATTTTTTTTGACTCCCGTTGTCTTATTGCCTTCTTGAGGATCTTTTTGCTTGACTTTGTGACGAGGGTTAACTCGACAAATGTCCTAAATGAAGGACTTAGGATCGGGGAGATAGGGCGTCAGATGAACTCGAAGGTAAAGTTAGTCGAAACAGGTGTATATCGAAAGTAAACTCGGGTGTTGAACCTTGCTTGCTTTCAATCTGTCCTCCGCCGTCCCCTCCTGGCCCCTATATATAGGTGGCCAGGTCTCGAGGATCGGGGAGGGTCCGATACAGATTACAACATCGACATACGGTAAAAACTCGTATTTCTACTATCATTACAATTGGGCCTAGCTTAACGGGCCTCAGGGGTACTCAACTAGCGGGCTCTATTAGCTATACCCTTGTCAGTAGCCCCTGAGATTCTACCAGAATTGCAGATTTGGGTTGAATCTCTAATTTTTAAATCTTCGACTTTGATTAATTCTTCGACTTCTTCACATCTTCAAATCTTTGACTTGGCCTTTCGACTTATTTTCATGATAATATCTCGCAAGGGGTTTTGATGAGCAAGCCTGACAACTCTGACGGATCAAGAGGTCAGCTAACTGCCAGAACAGATACTTGCCACCTACTTCAAATTCAATCCCCTTGGACTTGAATTCGGGATACCGGTCAAACCCAGTCTTTTGCCGCATTTAGGACTTACAAAGAATGAGTCCCAATGGTTCTCAGGGTACCTAGTGCGTCCACCAGGATTTTCTTCGCGTCGTAGACACGGATACATACCAGCAGAGCGCATCCATGTGCGTATACTAGGCCACACATGATGGATCCCGGGGTCTTACCTTCGTGATAAATTATGGCATTCGAGTTTCGTTGCGATAACGTAACTCGAGAATCACATGTCGCAGTCTAATTTTGACTGAAAATATTCGGGTTATACAACCATAAAAAAACTCGCTCCCGATGGTAGTAACAACGTTTCATCGCATATTCCTTCGCTTTCCGTACTCCAGTGCTCATTAATAAACATCGTCGGGTGCGCGCTCAGCGCTCCCGATGGGAGTAGCCCTCGAGGCTATAGTCGAACAAAACTTTTTTTTCGAGTATAGACTCAAATATAGTGTACTCCATCATCATGCTTCAACTCAAAATAGTTTAGCGATAATTTCGTCGGGTGCGCACTCAGCGCTCCCGATGGTAGTAGCCCCCGAGGCTATAGTCGAATGTTTTCGGGTATAGTCTCCTAAATTGTTTTTTATACTGTCGGCGCCAACCTTGTTTGTTCTTTCCTGTCATCCTTTTATTTGGAAGTCGCCATATTCGATACTCGTCGATTATATGCATCTGTTGAATTGATCTTTTGATTTTTCATCTTCTTCGTGACGTCAGTGGCCAAACTTAGCTATACATCACCTTTATTGAGCGCGTACTATTTCATGGGTAGCGCGGTAATTTTGTATTTCTCTGCCCGATAGTGGGCTGCCGCTTCCGCTCCTTACGCCGCGTCTCAGCCCACGTTCCTTCACCGAGAAGGTATATAAGGGGAGAATGGGGATTTGTACTGTTTAGCAGCTCTTTCTCTCCGCCGCTGCCGCCATTGCCAATCCTTGCGCCCTGCTCTTCGCGCACATAGCCCCTGAGCGTAGATTCGTAGATGCGCGTGAAACACCTGGCAGTGAAGAACAACATGGCCAAAGGGAAGGCAACGAGGTCCGCGACTAGCTGGGTGCCCTCTGCTACCACGCAGAAGGAGCTGGACAAGGCCAAGACAGATGGTCTCATCTCCGGCAGTGACTCCATCAAGTTTCCGAGCACCAAACAGATCCCCAAGCCCCCGAGTGGCTATCGGGTGATGTTTCTTTCTTTCCTTCTCCGCGGACTCTCTCTTCCTGCCCATGAATTCCTTCGTGGGCTTCTTTATGTGTACGGTGTGCAGCTTCACCAGCTCACACCTAATTCTATCCTCCACATTGCCTGCTTCGTGACTCTTTGCGAGTCATTCCTGGGGATCGAACCCCATTTTCTTCTTTGGAGATCCATCTTTCGGCTCCGCCCCACTGTTTCCTTGGCGAATAAGCCTGAACTGGGTGGGGCTGTTGTCTCCGTGCGCGCTGAGGCTCAGTACTTGGAGTTTTCCATGTCTGCATCAGTCCAGGGTTGGAGGACTAAATGGTTTTATATCAAAGACCGTAAGGCCTCCTCCGAAGATGAATATGGCCTAGCCCCCTTTGATGCCTCCAAGGAGTTGAAGAAATTGGCATCGTGGGATTCGCCTCCCATAGATGCAGAGATGGAGGAGATTGCTCCGCTGTTGACCCGCAGCCAAGCTCTGAAAGGAGGTAAAGGAGGCGCTTTGTCGGGTATTCAACTCATGGCGTTCTTTGTGCAATGTCGAGTTCAACCCCTGCAACATCGCCTTTCCAAACTTTGGAACTATTCTGGCTTGGTGGATTCTTCTCGCATCTCCGGAGATCTAATGGAGAAGCAGGAAGTCGACAAGCGAGTTAGGAGCCTCACCAAGCTCACCAAGGACCATGCAGTTGCAGACTTGGCTGCTGATTATTTCGACTCTGTGCATCCCCTACCCAAGGTACGTATTTGTTTGCTTTGTATACTTGTTGTCGAATTCATCGGCTTCCAGCTGTGTTTATCCTTGTATCGATTACTTTTCTGACTTATTCATTTGTAGGACCACCAATTCCTTGTTTCACACCCTCCTCTTCCAGAGGAAGGGCCTCTTCCGGCTGATCTGGCCTCTACTGTATCTGAAGCCCCCGAGGCTGAAGAAAATCAGGACGGAGATGAAGCTGAAGAATCGGAATAAGATACCAGCTTGACGACATCGCCTCCTCCTGCGCTTTCTGAAGACACTGGTGCGGACAAGAAGAGAAAGCGTGTCGACGAGCTTACTTCATCGAGTACCTCCGTGCAGAGAACTGCGGCTAATGAAGCCCCTGCTCTCGAAGAAGATGTTGAATTCTTAGACCTCATGGCATCGTAAGTATTCTGCGAGTTCTACGGTTTCGCTGTACTTGCTTTCTTTCTTTCGGGTTGTATAAAACCTGTTTCCTCTTGCAGTGATGACGAGGAGCCGAAAAGGGATGCTGCGGCTGCTCCTTCTACTCAAGATGTAATTACTGATGAGTCTCCCGTACAAGAGACTGAGCCAGCTGTGCAGGCACCGAGGGCCACCAGAGCTTCTACCAAGAAGATTACTGCGTCTCGAAGTACCAAGCGGTCGAAGAAATCTCAGGAGGCTGAAGTTTCCCTTGAAGCACATGAGCCCACAGGCTCCCTTGACAATGTGAGTGGTTGTACTGTACTTATCTTTCTTGCGCCTTCCATATACTTATATGCTCTTCCCTTGTCAGGCATTGATGAAGAAATTCGTCGCCTTGGGCACTGAGTGTACTGAATATTTGAAGGTTGCGAAAGCTTTCGAAGGTAAATTCTTTGTCCTATCTTTGCTTGTCTTGTATGCTTCTCTTTGCTGTTTGTTTGACTTCTCCTTTCCTTTCTTTGCTGGACTGCAGATGCTTTAGCATCAGCCAATGCTCGCATTGCATCGCTGGAAGCTGAGCTCAGTGCTTCGTGGAGAGCTTTTGATGTTGCGACCGCTGCCAAGGCAAATGCTGAGAAGTCGCATAAGTCAGCACTGGCTAAGGCGAAGAAAGCGGAGAAGGCCTTGGCTGATGCTAACAAAGAGCATCTCCAGCGAGAGCAAGCCATGGCTGAGCGGCTGCACACGATGTCTGCTGCTGCTGGAGGTACATACTTGTCTCGTCTTCTTCTTCTACTGCTGCTTTACTTGCTTTCTTGCACTTGCTGATATTTTCCTTTTCTGCTGCTTTTTTGTCCCCTTTGTTGTACAGAATGTACCAAGGTGTCTTTGTCGACTCTGCAACCGGACGATGATCCTCTTATGGCTGTGGTTAGCTTACTCGAAGCAAACTGGATATCTGTCCAGGAAATCTTTGAGTTGGTGAACCGCGTTCTTACGCGGATGTTCGTCGGGTTGTGGCCCAAGCAAAAGGCGGAAGTTCCGAACAATGATTTGAAGAAACTCGCTGAAGCCTTCGATACTACTGACGACCCCATCCTCCAGCTGAAGGGGCTTTCTTTGAAGCGAGGTGCTGAGGGTGCTATCGCACTTTCCTATGCACATGGTGCAGATTTCGATTGGGAAAAGGTTAGCTCTCCTCATGGCCGCACCCGCTCAGAGCTAAAGGCCTTCTTCGAGAAGGCGAAGAAGTTTGTGCCCACCATAGTGTCGATTATTTCTCCTTCAGCGGCTTCTGCGGCTTCTTTTACGCCAACTTCCTCGACTCCAGCGATGGCTGATCCCGCGCCTCCTTCACTGCTGGCGATGATTTTGCCATGCCTTCCTCCGCCACGGAATAGAATGCTGAGGTGGCGTAGACTCGGTCCTCTTGTTGTAATTTTCCATTTCTGCTTTTGATGTAAAAACCTTTAGTCGTGTGCAACCCGAGAACTTTAGTCAAAGGGTTTATATCTATGTAAATATGCTTCCTTTCTATGATACATCGTGTTTAGCTTCTGAAATGCTTCTCCTTTCCTTTCTTTTTGCTTCCAGTCTATGCGTATTGGTGATCCTTCAAGTCACGACCAGGCTCCCTCTTCTACCGGTGCTTTTGATTCTAAAGTTTCGTCGCCTCCTCGCCGTTGCTGCCAATGCGTTGAATATTCTTCAAGGATTTTGGATCTTGAGAATCGCTTAACTTTAGCCAAACGCCAAGCGCAGATGACTATAGACAAAGCTAGCAAAGCTTGTGGTTTGATGAAGCGGATATCTATTCTTGATGATGAGGTGTCTAGTCTGACGGCGAAGGTTGTGCATCATGAAGAATGCGACTCTTTTGTCATCGGCATTATCGAGTCTGTTTGTGAGATGTTGCGATGTAAGATTCCTTGCGACTTCTCTTTTTTTCCTTTTTTTCCATTGCTACTTTGTGATGTCCTTTGTCATCTTAGGTACTTGTTTGGATTTTGCTGCTGAAGATCGTCGGGTTGCCGAGCGAAATACGGCTCTGGAGAAAATGTCAGAGGGTATTGATAGTTTGTGGTCTGATCCTCGACGCCGCCGTGCTATCGTACTGCTCCAGGACCGCGCCCAGCATATCGAAGAGTCAGTTGTCGGTTGCCGAAGAGCTCTCATAACCATGCACTCTGTCATGCTTCCTCGCAATCCTCTGCCTGGAAGTTTTCCGCTGCTACTCGACGCTTTTAGATCCAGTTAGCGTATTCATCAGCTGATAGAACTGAACTTAGTGGCGGGTGCCAATTTTGCTCTTGGGTGGATGCGTAAGTGGCACCCGAGACTCAATTATAGTTCTATGTCGCTGAGCTATCCCTCAGGTGGAGCTAGTCTACGAGTACATCTGGAGAATACCTTGCAGCCCGCTCGAAGGATTATAGCTAGGCTGTTGCGGGAGGATGCCGCGTTTTTCCGCGAGTACCACTATTTAGATCCTTTAGGTGTAGACGATTCTAATAACCCGATGCTGTAATACTCGTGTATATGTGGAACACGAGAGTTTCTTATTTCGCGACTATATGTCTGAAATTTGTTCTCAGAACGTTTTGTATGATTCGTGCGTTTGCCGCATTTTTCTTTTGAGAGACTCGTAAACTCGAATATGAGGAACGTTTTGTCTTTGTTATACTTGTAATGTAAGATACATGGGGTGACCCAAGAGATTCGGCCTATGACCTGTGTTCTGGATCTAGAGGGCATTGCCCTGGGATAACTCGTGGCTTTTACAGCCTTATTCTTCTACTTTGTTGTTCTTGATACTTATGCCGTCGTGGCCTTCTCTTCTTCTTCTGTAGTTTTGTCTTCTTCTGATGCTTCTACTCGTGGTTTCTTCATCTCTGGCTCCGTGGTACGTCCTTCGGGTAGCTTGTCGGGGAAGGTAGTCGTGCTTTTTGCCTTCTCTGCATAGTTGGCTATCATGCAAAAGTTTTGCGCCATCTTGTGGAACTCCTTGTCGCATAGGTCTGAAACCTCGAAGCTTCCCTTTACTGTGATGATTCCCTTTGGTCCTGGCATCTTGAGTACTAGATACGTATAGTGAGGTACTGCCATGAATCGCAAAAACGCGGGTCGCCCGAGGATCGCATGATACTGAGATGGCCAGTCCATGACCTCGAAGTCTAGCTTTTCTCTTCTGTAGTTTTGTCGGTTGCCGAAGCAAACGTTGAGTGCTATCCGACCTAGTGGATAATTGGCACTTCCTGGTATGATCCCATGGAAGGAACAGTCTATTGGTTTCAAGAACTCTAGTGATATATGCATTGCTCTGAGCGTTTTCGCATATATCAAATTGATTCCACTTCCCGTGTCCATGAATATTCTGTCGACATCGTACATGCCGATTTGAGCTTTGAGTACCAGGGGCGCGTTTCCTGGCCGAGGTACTGTTATAGGGTGATCTTCTCTGTTGAACTCGATTGGTTGTTCTGACCAGTGTAGATATTCCGTTGTGGCTGGAGGCGAGGTAACTGCTAGATTGACTTGTCGGGTAATGCTTTTTTCTTCTTTGTTCGACTTGGGTGATACGTCCATTTTGCATCACTATTTTGTATCATAATTTACTGTTATTCATTGATATATTTCATATTTAGATATGATACTTATGTTATTTCCTCTGTTTTTACATGTTTGATGATCATTGGAGGATTTGCTGTCGGAGTCAGGATTCTGCTGGAAAAGGACCGTCAAGACACCATATTTTGGAAGATCAGGAAAATTCCAGAAAAATACCAGAAAATTATATTTTACCAAAAGACTCCGGAAGCCAGAAGGGGAAGGAGAGAGGAGCCAGGGGGCAGCCTCACGCATAGGGGGCGCGGCCTGGCCCCTAGCCGCATCGGCCCTGTGTGAGGGTGCCCTGGCCCACTTCTGGTCTCGCCCCTTCTCGTACTTCATCGTCCCCGAAAACCTAAGTCAAGGGAGGGGCTCAGAGTTAGACACAGCCGCCTCTGCGGGGCGGAAAACACCAGAGAGAGAAAAGCTCTCCGGCAGGCAGAAATCTGCCAGGGAAATTCCTTCCCGGAGAGGGGAGATCGTCGCCATCGTCATCACCATCGCACCGGACTTCATCGGGATCATCATCTCCATCACCAACACCTTCATCTCCACCATCACCACGTCATCCCGCTGTAACATCTTGAGTTGGATCTTGTTATATTCTTAGGGGAAACTTTCCCGGTGTTGATTACTCTTGTAGTTGATGCTATTGAGTAGAACCGTTGAATTAAGGTTTATGTTCAGATTGTTACTTACCATTATTTCACCTCTGATCATGATCCATATGATGTCTTGTGAGTAGTTCGTTTAGTTCTTGAGGATATGGGAGAATTCAAGATGTTAGTAGTGAATTATTGTTGAGACATCTTTAATGGTTTGATATTGTTGTGGTGCTATTTCACTAGTGGTGTCATGTGAACGTCGACTACATGATACTTCACCATTTATGGGCCTAGTGAGATGCATTGTGTATTTGGCAACCAATTGTGGGGTTGCTAGAGTGACAGAAACCTAAACCTCCGTTGGGAAACCATTGCATCAGGGAGCGTAGGATCTTAGAGTTTAAGGCTGTGGTTAGATTTATCTTAATTACTTTCTTGTATTTGCGGATGCTTGCAAGGGGTATAATCACAAGTGTGTATTTATCCTAGTAAGGGTAGTGCGCTAGCACAGGTTCACCCCCATAAGACCTATCAAACCAATAAAGACTATTTAGCAGTATAAAGCGAAAGCTCTTGACAGAAACTCCCGTGTGTCCTCGAGAACGTTTGGTTATTATAAGTTACACAACCGGCTTGTCCTTTGCTGAAGAAAGGATTGGGACACTTGCTGCAATTATTACTATCTTTTATTTACTCGCACTTTATTTATTTGCATTACCAAATACCTCTGAAAACCTGTTTGCTAGTATTTACAGTGAAACCTTGATCAAAACCACTAGTCAACACCTTCTGCTCCTCGTTGGGTTCGACACTCTTATTTATCGAAAGTACTACGATACACCCCCTATACTTGTGGGTCATCAAGACTATAATCTGGCGCCGTTGCCGGGGAGTGTAGCGCTATTGAAGGGTGGATTTGGTAAAGGTAACCGTCGCTGTGAGTATTGTTTTTATTTTGTCTTTTACTCTGCTATGGAGAATTCTCCATTTGGTTTCCTATTTGGGAACACTTCTACCACTGCTGCACATGTGGATGAACCACCACCGCCACCACCTGCTGAAGTTGATCCTTTTAAAATACCTATGAAAATTGTTGGGCGTATTATGGATAACAGCTATTCAGGAGATGGAACTGTCCATCCAGGTGATCACTTATTATTTATACATGAATTATGCGAGTTGTTCAGGTGTGCAGGTATTTGATACGTCTCAAACATATCTATAATTTTTGATGCTCCATGCTTGTTTTTACACCATTTGCCTATTGTTTCGTTACACTTAGTGGCATTTTTATGCATTTTCCGGAACTAACCTATTAACGAAGTGCCACAGTGCCAGTTTCCTGTTTTCTGCTGTTTTTGTGTTTCAGAAGTGATACACAGGAAATATTCTCGGAATTGGACGAAACAAGTTCCTGAAGTCTTATTTTACCCGGAAGCTTCCAGAGATCCGAAGGAGAGTAGGAGGTGAGGGACCAGGGGCCCACACACAGGGGTGGCGCGGCCAGCCCCTGGCCCGCGCCACCGCCTTGTGAGGCCACCTGGCCCCTCCTCTGACGACGCCCCTTCGCCTATAAATACCCCCGACGAGAGAAACCTAAGTGCCCGATCAGATTTCCAGAACACATCGCGATACGCCACCGCCGTCGACCCGAAGATTGGGAGGGTCCAGAAGCTCTTCCCGGCACCCTGCCGGAGAGGGGAATCACCACCGGAGGTCTTCTTCATCGCCATGCTTGCCTCCGGAGCGATGAGTGAGTAGTCTACCTTGGACTATGGGTCCATAGCAGTAGCTAGATGGTTGTCTTCTCCACTATGTGCTTCATGTTTAGATCTCATGAGCTGCCATACATGATTGAGATCACCGTTATGTAATTCTACATGTTTGGTTTGTTGGGATCCGATGAATATTGGTGTTTATGATTAAGTTGCTATACTGAATTATATCTTTTGTTATCTCTATGTTGTTTATGATCTTGCATGCTCTCCGTTGTTAGTAGCTATCTTGGCCGAGTAGTTGCTAGTGACTCCAAGAGGGGGTATTTATGCTCGATAGTGGGTTCATGTCTCTATTTCACCTGGGGGAGTGACAGAAACCTGTAAGGTGGTAGATGTGTTGTTGCTACTAGGGAGAAAACAACATTCATATGCTCAAGGGCATATGCTTTGTTTACATTACACACTTTGCTTAATGCAATTATCTATTGTTCGCAACTTAATACTTCTAGGGTGTTCGGATTGATATCCCCGGGAGTGGATTATTAGTCATAGATGCAGTTGGATGGCGGTCTATGTATTTTGTTGTAATGCCCAGAGTAAATCTCATAGTGATCTTCTTGACATATCACGTTATCTTTATTCTATCAACTAGCATGGTGACCCTCGTAAATGCGAAGATAATGTCTGAATAAGTCTAAAAAAATTATATGGTTCTATATATACTTATATTATATGATTACTGAGATATGCATGCTCGACATGTTTGACCGATAGCTCTATTGTTTTGTGCGCCGTCAACGTAAATACTTAGCTCTAACATCGGATATTTTTTCCCTGAAATTTTGGTTTGTATGCTTCTGTTTATCCACACAACAAATGGTAGGATCGAGTTTAGATTATTTATTGCATATAAATTTTGATTTATCTTAAAAAACAAATTTGAACTAATCTATTACGACCGGCACACACCCTCAAGCTTTTGGTTAAAAAATCAACGCTCCTCCACGTACTTCCCTAGCGATGCTCAATAATGTGGGTACCCAACTTTTAGTGTTAACAGTAGTATCAATTTTCTACAAATATTGTTTTTTGTAGCAAATTAAACTAATTTGTAAACAATATTTTTATTTTTCATACAGCAAGATTTGCATACATGAATTAGACCATTAGTAGCTGAGTGTTATAAATTTGTTCTATCTTAAAAACAAATTTAAACTAATGGGCACACACCGTTAAGCTTTTGGTTAAAAATCAATGCTCCTCCACGTACTTCCCTAGAGATGCTCAATAATGTGGGTATCCAAATTTTAGTTTTATCAATAGTATGAGTTTTCTACAATTTTTTTTGTAGCAAATTAAACTAATTAAAATAATTTGTAAACAATATTTTTATTGCTCATGCTGCAAGATTTGCATACATGAATCAGACCAATTCAAGCATTAGTATGACTATATTTCTATTTTCATTTGTCGCGCATTGCAACTACCTAGCTAGTGTTATAACTCTACATAGCTAGAGTCAAATATGTGTACGGCTACCATCATTGTTTTTTTTAACTTTGTATTGGCTAGCTATTGTAGGAATTTTATTTTAAGGCACGTACCAAGAGTTCTATAGGGATACGTGTTCATTGACCATATTTTTTTTTCCTTCTAAATTTGATACGTGTGGCCAATCTTGTACGTGTCAAATCGGATCTAAATTCCATAGGTGTGTCCAACTTGGTACATGTCAAACCAGTAATATAGAGTTACATAATTATTAATCTCATATTAAATCCTAACCGTATATTTTAGATCTAACTATCAAAATTATTGGGGTGATGTGGATTAACGTGGTGGCTCTATTTTAGAACCCCGTATTGTGCTTTTAGTATATAGTAGATTGCCCAACTGTAATTTGTTTACCCAGCATGTGCTATTTTATCTATGGAGAGACACCACTAGTGAACTGTGGACCCCGGTCCTATTTACATCATATTGCAATCACCTGTTTACTTTTCTCGTACTGTTTACTTTACTAGCATACTCTACTATTTTCCACTCGATACGCTCATAACCTTTGTTTCAAGCAAACCGGTGAGATTGACAACCTCATCGCAAGTTGGGAACAAAGTACTTGGTTGTGTGTGTGCAGGTTCCACAACACCTTCAGTCGTCATTGTCTCTCCTCTCCTGTTCGACATTAAACCTTCGTTTCTTAACTGAGGGAAAACTTGCCGCTACACTCATCATACCTTCCTCTTGGGGTTCCCAACGGGCTGGTCATCACCACACACAAGGACTTACTGCTCCCACGTTAACTACACGCCACAGCTCTTTTCTGGCGCCATCACCGAGTAGCAGCTTCTTTTCTGGCGCCGTTGCCGGGGAGGAAGAGAAGACTTCTGCGAGGGGAGTTCTTCGCACACACATTCTTTACTTTGTTATTTGTTTTGCTTTACTTTATTTTATTTTACCTGCATTGTTTTTATATCAAAAACCCAAAAAAAATTAGATTCCATGGTAGTTGTTTTACTTGTTTACTTTCGTTTTGCTGAAATGGCCAATCCTGAAAACACCAAGTTGTGTGACTTCACTAGCACAAACAACAGTGATTTTATCTGCACTCCTATTGCACCACCTATTCCTGCTGCAAACTTTTATGAGATTAAGCCTGCTTTATTGAACCTTGTTATGAAAGAGCAATTTTCTGGTGCTAGTACTGAAGATGCTGCAGCTCATCTCAACAATTTTGTTGAGCTATGTGAGATGCAGAAATATAAGGATGTTGATAATGATATTATTAAGCTCAAGTTGTTTCCTTTTTCTTTGAGAGGAAAAGCTAAAGATTGGTTGTTGTCTTTGACTAAGAATAGTATTGATTCATGGGCTAAGTGTAAGGATGCTTTTATTGGTAGATACTATCCTCCTGCTAAGATTATATCGTTGCGTAGCAATATTATGAAGTTTACTCAGTTTGATAATGAACATGTTGCTCAAGCTTGGGAAAGAATGAAATCTATGATAAAGAATTGCCCCACTCATGGACTGACTACTTGGATGATTATCCAAACTTTTTATGCAGGACTGAATTTTTCTTCAAGGAATCTACTTGATTCAGCTGCTGGAGGCACTTTTATGTCCCTTACTTTGGGCGCCGCATCAAAGCTACTCGACAACATGATGGTAAATTATTCTGAATGGCACACCGAGAGAGCTCCACAAGGTAAGAAGGTAAATTCTGTTGAGGAAACCTCTTCCTTGAATGATAAGATTGATACCATTATGGCTATGCTTGCTAATGATAGGACTCATGTTGATCCTAATAATGTTCCTTTAGCCTCTCTGGTTGCTCAAGAAGAGCATGTTGATGTGAATTTCATTAGAAACAACAATTTTAACAACAATGCTTATAGGAACAATTTTGCTAGTAACAATTATAGGCCGTATCCTTCTACCAATGGTAATGGTTATGGTAACTCTTATGGTAATCCCTACAACAACACTAGGGCCACGCCCTCCGAGCTTGAGGTAATGCTCAAGGACTTCATCGGTAAGCAAACTGCTTTTAACAAGTCTGTTGAGGAAAAGTTAGGCAAAATTGATATTCTTGCCTCTAAAGTTGATAGCCTTGCTCATGATGTTGAAATTCTGAAATTAAAAGTGTTTCCTAATAATGTGAAAGAGAGCAATATTGTTGCAGCCGCTAATGCTATCCAAGTTGGAATTGATGAAAATATTAGATTGTTAGCGGAATTGCATGCCAGGTGGGAAAGAGAAGATGAGATGGCTAGAGAGATGAAGGTATGTACTATTACTACCTCTAATGATGTTTCTCCTACTGATAACAATCCTCTTACTTTGATTGGTGTAGAGAAAACTCCCACTCCTTGTGTTAAAAAGCCTAAAACTGCCAAAACTTTTTCTCAAAAGAGTGCTGAAATTTTTTGGAGTGTGGGAGATGATAGCTCTATTTCTTTTAATGATTTTGATGTTGATGGCTGCAATATATCTGAAGTAATTTTGTTCTTGCAAAATCTTGCTTTGACTCCCGATGCTAGTTCTTTAAATATTGCTTTTACTAAGCATATTACCAATGCTCTTATAAAGATTAGGGATGAAAAGTTGAAGCAAAAAGCCTCTGTTCCCAAGAAGTTAGACGATGGTTGGGAACCCATCATTAATATGCATGTTAATGGTTATGATTGCCATGCTTTATGTGATCTAGGTGCTAGTATTTCTATCATGCCTAGAAAGATTTATGACATGCTTGATTTACCACCGCTTGAAAAATGTTATTTTGATGTTCCTATTGCTGATGTTGCTAAGAAGAAACCTTTGGAAAGGATTAATGATGTTCTTATTGTGGTTAACAATAACCTTGTTCCCGTTGATTTTCTTGTTATGGACGTTGAATGCCATGCTTCATGTCCTATTATTTTGGGAAGACCCTTTCTTCGAACTGTAGGTGCTATCATTGATATGAGGGAAGGCACCATCAAATATCAATTCCCACTTAAGAAAGGTATGGAACACTTCCCTAGGAAAAGAAAGAAATTGCTTTTTGACTCTATTCTTAGAGCAAATTATGAGCTTGATGCTTCATCTCTTGATATTACTTGATTCGCAATTTTCTGCGCCTAGCTCAAAGGCGTTAAAGAAAAGCACTCTTGGGAGATAACCCAATGTTTTCTTTTCAGTACTTTTTCTTTTATTGGAGTCTTGGAAGTCATTACTACTATAATGACCGCTCCTTATCTTGTTTATTTCGTTTTTGTGCCAAGAGAAGCCTCTAATTTGAGTGAGGTAAAGATTTGGGGATGTTGCTGTCCTGAAACTGTTTTCGGTGCTGCACCGTAAAAATTCGTATAAATTCTCTGTTTATCTTTTGGACCTGCGATTTCTTGTGCATATGCCCAGGTTATATCCAAACTTTTCTTAGTTGAACACTTTTTGATTTGAGCAACAGAAAATCCCTCAAAAATTCGACCTTTGTCAGCTGTTCAGTTTTGACAGATTTCTGCCAATATTTATGTTTGCCACTTTATCGCTTTCTTTTGAGTTCTTTTAATCATGGAACTTTTTGGGAGGTTGCTACAGTAGTACCTGCTATATATGTGGTGGTTTTGAGTTGAAACCTGAAGCAAATAGAGGGTTGATTATATTTTATGCTTGCACTAATGTTGCTAATAGATTTGTGTTTAGTTTTGTATGAAGGAAGTTTTCAAGTGTAGGGATTGGAGAATGATGAGATGAGTTGAAGAATGGACAAAAGCTCAAGCTTGGGGATGCCCATGCATCACCCCAAGAAATATCCAAGAAGTACAAGCATCAAAGCTTGGGGATGCCCCCGAGGCACCCCTTCTTCATCGGCAAAAATCAGGCCACCTTTCAAAACACTATATTTTTATTGCTTCATGCACTATGTGTTTTTCTTGGAGCGTCAGTTGTTTTAGTTTTCTTAGTTGGTTTAGTTTGTTTGTTTTCTGCAATAAATGGTTGGACCCCAACAAATTTTCCTTTGGATAAGTTACCTTGTTTTCATTTGCAAAGAACGCTCTAGTTTTCACTCTTATTAAAAATTGAGTGTTCTTCTTTTTCTGCTACTGCTTTTGGTTTTCGGTTTCGCCTTGATTTGCGTTCAGATCTTATCATATCTTTTCATCAAGGTGTACTTTTGCCTCTGATCTTTATTGGTTTTCATCAAAAGAGGTGTTTATAAAAATTTCAAATGGTGTTGGAAAAGAGAAAAAGCTTTGTGCAAAATAGTGGTACAAGAAGGAGCTTGTGTAGACTACGGCTTAGGCTTTTTCATGTCATGCTTGATGTCTTTTTGATAGTATGCTTAGTGGTTTTGCTGTAGCATGACTTGTCTCAAATAACTGAGATTGCTTAATGAGCCTTTGAAAAAAAATCATGCGTTGTTTTTATTGTATGGAAGCATTATTTTGGTTTTCTCCTTGATGCTTTATTTGGGTTGACTTGGCGCATGCTCACACATGTTAGACTCTTACAAAGTCGCCAATAGCCTTCATGATCATTTAGTTTTTGACTTTTGATGCCATCTTATGCTTCTTTTAATGTCGCTTTGTCGCTTTGCATGATTATGGCCATTATTGCTCTCTTAGTTGGTCGCTCCCAGTCTTTTGCTAGCCCTCACCTTGTACTGAGTATGAGCTCTACTCGTGCATCCAACTCCTAAAAGCCAAAGTTTTCCAAAGTGTCCACCATACATACCTACTAGCAATTTGCTATTTCAAGTAAATTTGACTTGCTTTTATTTTCTCTTCAAATTAAACTCTTACCAGTGTTATGCGAAATTCGGTCAGTAAAGCTCTCACGAACCGGAAGGCACACTTTACTTTTTCCTGTTCTTAAAAATTTGACATTGTGGTCTCTTATGTTGAGTTGTTATGCTTGCAAGTTGTAAGTTGGATTCTAGCCCAACCATGCTGTCATGGGCAAGCTTTCAACATTGCACTTCTTATTTGAGTTGATATCGTGATCTTTTGTTTATGGATGCCCGCGGTGTGAAATGAATTGGGAATCTTGTGGGGATCATGGAGTTTGTATATGTGTTAGGGAAACGCTGGGCCGCCAATCTAAGCCATGCATAATTCATGGTGGAAATTTGCAGCATACCCATGGTGAACATTCGACGACGCATCTCACAATAAAAAGCTAAACAATATAGCAAATAAAAGAGATGTCGAGGTGTTCATTGTCTGCTTGTCCTGTCATTTTGGTGTGGGCTTGTTCCATGTCATCGGGCACGGAGGTACCCCATTGGCGGTTCTCAATGATATGCATATACTTACAATGACAAGAGCCTTGCTTGGGACTCTAAGTAAAGTAGCATGAGGTTTGGGTACTCGTATTCACGGGGCACGAGGTTTTCAACTTATGATTTGTCAAGCATATGCATCATAATTGTTCTCGCATTAACTTTAACCATTCAAGATGCTTATGATGGGGGCAATGAGAGCTCAAAGCCGGTAAGTACCATAATTTTTGAAGGTTATAAAACTTGCAATCACTGCTTCCCTCTGCGAAGGGCCTTTCTTTTACTTTTATGTTGAGTCACCACCTTCTTTCTTTATGCACCGTTAAGAGAGCATAGTTGTCATTCTTAGTGTGATATGCATTGTCCCAAAGTTCATTGATTGACTCATATTGTTGGTTTCACTTGTTCTTAAATTATTTGTATCTAGTCGCCCTTTTAAACTTTGAGGTGTCCTATGCATTTATGTTTTGCTCTCTTTGAAGGACAAGCTGAAAACCTTTTGTATGTTTTCCTTATGATTTGAACACACGTTTGACTTTCATTGTTTCATTTCCATGATCTTTTGTTTGTGTTCATTTGCATGTTTACAACATGGTTGCTAAGTTCTTATTGTCATGATTATATCTTCATGCCCATGTTTTAAGTTCTGTTGATCCCAGCTCACCAATGCTTACATTTATGATCAAGATTGTGTAGGTGCATGTCACCTCAAAAATTATTTCTTTGTTATCACTTACCTACTCGAGGACGAGCAGGAGTTAAGCTTGGGGATGCTTGATACGTCTCAAACGTATCTATAATTTTTGATGCTCCATGCTTGTTTTTACACCATTTGCCTATTGTTTCGTTACACTTAGTGGCATTTTTATGCATTTTCCGGAACTAACCTATTAACGAAGTGCCAGAGTGCCAGTTTCCTGTTTTCTGCTGTTTTTGTGTTTCAGAAGTGATACACAGGAAATATTCTCGGAATTGGACGAAACAAGTTCCTGGAGTCTTATTTTACCCGGAAGCTTCCCGAGATCCGAAGGAGAGTAGGAGGTGAGGGACCAGGGGCCCACACACAGGGGTGGCGCGGCCAGCCCCTGGCCCGCGCCACCGCCTTGTGAGGCCACCTGGCCCCTCCTCTGACGACGCCCCTTCGCCTATAAATACCCCCCGACGAGAAAAACCTAAGTGCCCGATCAGATTTCCAGAACACATCGCGATACGCCGCCGCCGTCGACCCGAAGATCGGGAGGGTCCAGAAGCTCTTCCCGGCACCCTGCCGGAGAGGGGAATCACCACCGGAGGTCTTCTTCATCGCCATGCTTGCCTCCGGAGCGATGAGTGAGTAGTCTACCTTGGACTATGGGTCCATAGCAGTAGCTAGATGGTTGTCTTCTCCACGATGTGCTTCATGTTTAGATCTCATGAGCTGCCATACATGATTGAGATCACCGTTATGTAATTCTACATGTTTGGTTTGTTGGGATCCGATGAATATTGGTGTTTATGATTAAGTTGCTGTACTGAATTATATCTTTTGTTATCTCTATGTTGTTTATGATCTTGCATGCTCTCCGTTGTTAGTAGCTATCTTGGCCGAGTAGTTGCTAGTGACTCCAAGAGGGGGTATTTATGCTCGATAGTGGGTTCATGTCTCTATTTCACCTGGGGGAGTGACAGAAACCTCTAAGGTGGTAGATGTGCTGTTGCTACTAGGGAGAAAACAACATTCATATGCTCAAGGGCATATGCTTTGTTTACATTACACACTTTGCTTAATGCAATTATCTATTGTTCGCAACTTAATACTTCTAGGGTGTTCGGATTGATATCCCCAGGAGTGGATTATTAGTCATAGATGCAGTTGGATGGCGGTCTATGTATTTTGTTGTAATGCCCAGAGTAAATCTCATAGTGATCTTCTTGACATATCATGTTATCTTTATTCTATCAATTGCCCAACTGTAATTTGTTTACCCAGCATGTGCTATTTTATCTATGGAGAGACACCACTAGTGAACTGTGGACCCCGGTCCTATTTACATCATATTGCAATCACCTGTTTACTTTTCTCGTACTGTTTACTTTACTAGCATACTCTACTGTTTTACACTCGATACACTCATAACCTTTGTTTCAAGCAAACCGGTGAGATTGACAACCTCATCGCAAGTTGGGAACAAAGTACTTGGTTGTGTGTGTGCAGGTTCCACAACACCTTCAGTCGTCATTGTCTCTCCTCTCCTGTTCGACATTAAACCTTGGTTTCTTAACTGAGGGAAAACTTGCCGCTACACTCATCATACCTTCCTCTTGGGGTTCCCAACGGGCTGGTCATCACCACGCACAAGGACTTACTGCTCCAACGTTAACTACACGCCACAGCTCTTTTCTGGCGCCATCACCGAGTAGCAGTATTTCACCAAGCCAGGTCAGGAAGAAGCTATTCTCTTTATCATTGAAAGGCAGAGCTGAGGAGTGGTATGGACTGCTCCAAGATGGTCCATCTATGGCATGGGAGGACATTGTACCTCTCTTTTATTCCAAGTTTTATCCTTCAAGTGAAATTCATAAAGACCGTAATCGGATATATAATTTTTGGCCTCATGATGGAGAAAGTATTGCCCAAGCGTGGGGGAGATTGAAGTTACTAATGCTCAAATGCCCCATTCATGAGCTCCCCAATAATATTGTTATTGATAATTTTTATGCGTGGCTTACTCTTCCTGATAAGGATTATTTGGATGCTTCTTGCTTTGGATCATTTACTTATATGAAAGAAGATGCTAAGTGGAAACTTCTTGACCGTATACAAGAGAATGCTGATGGATGAGAAAACAACAAAGGTAGGAAGTCAGGTATAAACTATGATTATGAATGCATTAAAGCTTTTATGGGAACCGATGACTTTCATAATGTTAGCACTGCTTATGGTCTTGATTCTCAAATACTTGCTAATTGTCTTAAGGCCTTTGCCTCTTATCTTGATATTCCAAAGAAAGATTGGAACAAATATCATGCGCCTTATAAAGATTCTATTAGTCATATACCTGCTGCAGCTACTGAAGTTTGTACTGTTGATAGCATTGTGCCTGAACCTTATTTTGAGAAGACACCTTTCCCTGCTAAGGTAAAGAAGTATTCTACTTTGGTAAGTGTGTCCAATAAAAGTACTAAGAAAGTTGCAGAACCTGATGAGCAAATTACTGTTAAGCCTCCTGTAGCTATATTGAAGGATCTTGTTACTAAAGATGTAGGGGATGAATATATTCTTTTTTGTGAAGATGCTTCTAACATTCTCTCACATCCTAAAAAGCATAGGAAAACAAGTGTTCATGTTATTTCTGTCAGGATTGGAGATCATTGCTATTTGATGTCTACGCACTTCTATTCTTGTAGACACTTGTTGGGCCTCCAAGTGCAGAGGTTTGTAGAACAGCAGCAAGTTTCCCTTAAGTGGATCACCCAAGGTTTATCGAACTCAGGGAGGTTAGAGGTCAAAGCTATCCCTCTCAAGCAACCCTGCAATTACGATACAGAAAGTCTCTTGTGTCCCCAACACACCCAATACACTTGTCAGATGTATAGGTGCACTAGTTCGGCGAAGAGATAGTGAAATACAAGCGGTAGTGATGATTATAAGTAGTAACTGTGGTATGAAATAAATATCGCTGCGAGCAAACATGTAACAAAACAGCAAGTAAACGGTGTGCAAAGCTTGGAAACAAGGCCTAGGGATCATACTTTCACTAGTGGACACACTCCCAACAATATAACATGATTGAACAAATAAACAACTTCTCTCCACTATGGTACTCTGAATTACTCTCCTATTGAATAACACTAGTCATTGTGTAGTGGCTACAAAAGCACCCCTTAAAGTTCATCAAGTACTTGACAAACACCACTCATAGAGACATCCAAATCAGACCACAATTCAAGATAGAAATCATTGCGACTTAGACCAAGTACTAACACGGTGCACACACTGTCAACTTTACACCATGAAAGGAGGAATAGATCACTCAATACTATCATAGTAATAATTACTCTCATAATCCACAAGAGATCACAATCATAGCCTAAACCAAGTACCACCATGATGCACGCACTGTCACCGTTACACCATGGCAGGAGGAATAGATTACTTTAATAACATCACTAGAGTACACTATAATAATTAAGCATAAGAGTAGCATAATATCTGAATAATAACATCTACTTGTTCAACATGATACAAAGCTCACGATCACATAAAGATCACATCATGGGAGAGAGAGGTGAACCACATAGCTACCGGTAGAGCCCTCAGCCCCGGGGATGAACTACTCCCTCCTCATCATAGGAGACAGCAAGGTTGATGGAGATGGCGGTGAGGTCGATGGAGATGGCGGAGACGGCGATGGAGACCGATGGAGATGGCTCCGGGGGCACTTCCCCGTCCCGGCAGGGTGCCGGAACAGAGACTTCTGTCCCCCGAAATTCGTCGACGGTGGCGGCGGAACTGCGGAACTCTTTCTGGAAAATTGCCGACTCCCTTAGGGTTTTCCGTCCCGAGGCTTCATATAGGCGAAGGGGCGTCGCGAGAGGGCAGCCAGGGGCTCCTCACACATGGGTGGCGCGGCCAGGGCCTGGGCCGCGCCACCCTAGTGTGAGGGCAGGCCCTGGCCCCTCCCCGGCTCTCTTTCGGATGTCTGGATGCTCCCGGGTAAAATAAGACTTCAGGAACTTGTTTCGTCCAATTCCGAGAATATTTCCTGTGTATCACTCTGAAACACAAAAACAGCAGAAAACAGAGAACTGGCACTGTGGCAACTCGTTAATAGGTTAGTTCCGGAAAATGCATAAAAGTGCCACTAGGTGTAACGAAACAATAGGCAAATGGTGTAAAAACAAGCATGGAGCATCAAAAATTATAGATACGTTTGAGACGTATCACTATTATGGTTTATGTGATATTGGTGCTAGTGCAAGTGCCATTCCTTTAGAGCTTTACAAAGAAATTATGCACGAGATTGGCGCTTGTGAACTTGAAAATATTGATGTGGTTGTTCAGCTTGCTAACAGAGAGACTGTTTGGCCTCTTGGTATTGTTCGAGATGTGGAAGTTCTTTGCGGTAAGACTAAATACCCTACTGATTTTCTAGTACTTGGTAAGGAGGCTAGTAAAACTTGTCCTATTATTTTTGGTAGACCCTTTTTGAATACTTGTGGTGCTATGATAGACTGTAAGAAGGAGAAAATTTTCACTAAGTTTAATGGAGAGTCTTATGAGTTTAATTTTTCCAAGTTTGCTAAGACTTCTTATGAAAATGATACGCCCAATGAAAATTTTCGAGTCAAACAGCTTGCTTCTATTGCCCTTGCTCCTAATAATGCTTTGCAGCAATTCATGGAAGATCACGAAAGTGATGTTTTCAGTAAGGAAAGAGAAGAGATTGACGTCATTTTCCTTCGTCAACAACCGCTGATCAAGCATAATCTACCTGTGGAGGATCTTGGTACCACTTTGCCGCCAAAGGAAGATCCTGTTTTTGAATTAAAACCTTTGCCTGGTAATCTTAAATATGCTTATATAGATGATAAGAAAATATATCCTGTTATTATTAGTTCTAAACTTTCAGGAAAGGAAGAAGAAAGATTATTGGAGATATTGAGGAAACACCGAGGAGCTATGGGATATACTCTTGATGACTTAAAAGGGATTTGCCCCACTTTATGTCAGCATGCTATTAATATGGAGAAAGATGCGAAGCCAGTTGTGGAGCACCAACGCCGCCTAATTCCAAAGATGAAGGATGTGGTAAGAAATGAGGTATTAAAACTCCTTGATGCTAGTATTATTTATCCTATTGCTGATAGTAGATGGGTTAGTCCTGTTCATTGTGTTCCTAAGAAAGGAGGTATGACTGTTGTGCCTAATGAGAATAACGAGCTTATTCCTCAAAGGGTAGTAGTGGGTTATAGGATGTGCATTGATTATAGGAAGGTAAACAAAGTTACTAAGAAAGATTATTATCCTTTACCGTTTATAGATCAAATGTTAGAAAGGTTATCTAAGAAGACTCATTTTTGCTTCCTTGATGGTTATTCTGGTTTTTCTCAAATTGCTGTTAAAAAGGAAGATCAAGAGAAAACCACGTTTACTTGTCCTTATGCAACTTATGCTTACGGACGTATGCCGTTTGGTTTGTGCAATGCTCCTGCTACTTTTCAAAGATGCATGTCTGCCATTTATCATGGTTTTTGTGAGGAAATTGTGGAGGTCTTCATGGACGATTTTTCCGTCTATGGAACTTCTTTTGATAACTGTTTGCACAACCTTGATAAAGTTTTGCAGAGGTGCGAAGAAACTAACCTTGTTCTTAATTGGGAGAAATGCCACTTTATGGTGAATGAAGGAATTGTCCTTGGACATAAAATTTCTGAAAGAGGTATTGAAGTTGACAGAGCAAAAGTGGAAGCAATTGAGAAGATGCCCTGTCCAAGAGATGTTAAAGGTATTCGTAGTGTTCTTGGTCATGCTGGTTTCTATAGGAGGTTTATTAAAGATTTCTCTAAGATTTCAAAGCCTCTTACTAATCTTCTTCAAAAAGATGTACCATTTGTCTTTGATGATGATTATAAGGAAGCTTTTGAAACTCTTAAGAAGGCTTTAACTACTGCTCCTATTGTTCAACCACCTGATTGGAACTTACCTTTTGAAATTATGTGTGATGCTAGTGATTTTGCTGTTGGTGCTGTTCTTGGATAGCGTGTGGATAATAAGTTGAATGTCATTCATTATGCTAGTAAGACTCTTGATGCTGCTCAGAAAAATTATGCCACCACTGAGAAAGAGTTTCTTGTTGTTGTTTTTGCATGTGATAAGTTTAGATCTTACATTGTTGATTCTAAAGTTACTATTCATACTGATCACGCTGCTATTAGATATCTTATGACTAAGAAGGATGCTAAGCCTAGGCTTATTAGATGGGTGTTGCTTTTACAAGAATTTGATTTGCATATCGTAGATAGGAAAGGTGCTGAAAATCCTGTGGCTGACAACTTGTCTAGATTGGAAAATATTTCTTTTGATCCTATTCCTGTTAATGATAGTTTTCCAAATGAACAGTTAGCTGCTGTAAACGTAACTTTGCGAGACCTTCCTTGGTATGCTGATTATGCTAACTTTATTGTTTCCAAGTATTTACCTCCAACTTTTACAGCTCAGCAAAGAAGAAAATTCTTTTATGATTTGAGGCACTATTTTTGGGATGACCCACACTTATATAAAGAGGGAGTTGATGGTATTATGCGAAGATGTGTACCGGAATATGAGCAACAAGAGATATTAAGAAAATGCCATGGCAGTGCTTATGGAGGGCATCATGCTGGAGATAGAACCGCAAAGAAGGTTCTACAATCAGGTTTTTATTGGCCAACCCTCTTTAAAGATGCTAGAAGGTATGTTTTATCTTGTGATGAATGCCAAAGAGTTGGTAATATTTCTAGACGCAATGAAATGCCTATGAATTACACTCTTGTTATTGAACCATTTGATTGTTGGGGATTTGACTTTATGGGTCCTTTTCCTCCTTCAAAAGGCTATACCCATATACTTGTTGCTGTTGATTATGTTACTAAATGGGTAGAAGCCATACCTACTAAGAGTGCCGATGGTGAGACCTCATTAAAATGCTTAAAGATGTTATTTTTCCTAGGTTTGGTGTGCCTAGATATCTTATGACTGATGGAGGTTCTCATTTTATTCATGGCAGTTTTAGAAAAACTCCTGCTAAATATGATGTTAATCATAGAATTGCTTCTACTTATCATCCCCAAACTAGTGGGCAGGTAGAGCTTTCAAATAGAGAGATCAAGTCTATTTTGCAGAAGACTGTCAATAGATCTAGGAAAAACTGGGCTAGTAAGTTAAATGATGCTTTATGGGCTTATAGAACTGCTTATAAGAACCCCATGGGTATGTCTCCTTATAAGATGGTTTACGGAAAAGCGTGTCACTTGCCTTTAGAATTAGAACACAAAGCTTTTTGGGCAGTGAAAGAGCTTAATAGAGATTTTAAACTAGCTGGTAAGAAAAGGTTGTTAGATTTGAGTTCTCTAGACGAGTGGAGAAATGAAGCGTATGAGAATGCCAGACTTTTCAAAGAGAAAGTCAAGCAATGGCATGATAAGAGAATCCTTAAGAGAGAGTTTCATATTGGTGAGAAAGTTCTATTGTATAGGTCTCGTCTCAGATTTTTTGCAGGGAAATTACTCTCTAAATGGGAAGGACCATATGTTATTGTGGAAGTATACCGCTCAGGTGCTATTAAGATTGCTTCATTGAAAGATGACTCTACACAAGTGGTGAATGGGCAAAGACTCAAACATTATATTACTGGAGATTCTTATAATGAAGATGTTGATGTAATTGAAACAGTTTCTCCAGAAGATTTCATCCAAGACAAATTGCAGGAACCCCAGAGTTCGTTTTCGAATAGGTAACAGTTCTAGTCAGAGAAGTTTCGCGAATAAATCTTCCTTTATCATTTTTGCTGTTTTTACTAAATATGAAAAATCACGAGACGAAAACGGGCAGGAAAAGGAGTCTGTGTGCTCCTCACACACAGGGGGCGCGGGCCCACCTCTGGCCGCGCCACCCTGGTGTGAGAGCACACCGGAACTCGTTTCCGTCCCGGTTTCCTCCTGTGATTTCGATTCGATGTATAATTTTCGCTTATATAACCCCCCGGAGTACCCAAGGTCTGTATATCGTTTTCTCGTTGTGTTTTGTTTCGAGCTGTTTCTGTCAGGGATTTTTCTCAGCTTTGGAGTTACAATGCCTTCGTCCGTTCCATCCGAGGAGAACCCTCTTGTGGATTCCATTAATCCGTATATGAGGGAGCTGAAGATGCATCCGAAGGAGTTGTTGCTCAAAGATGGGGAGTTGCAGATCAAAGATGTCCAAGTCTCCAAGGGGAAGGAAGTCTTGAAGCCAGGATGGAAGCACTGGAACAAGAAGTTTTTAAATACAAGAAGATGGCGGAACGCGAGGTGGACATCATCCATAGGATTAACCAAGAGCTTGTTACCAAGTACAAGAAGGAGACTGCAGAACTCTGGAAGGATATCCTTTCGCTTCATGAGACCACTAGCCAATTACAAGCACAACTCTACGACTTGCAGAACCAAAATTGTGAGTATGAAGCCAGATTTCAACAAATGAGTGCTGCTGCAAGTTTCAGGATATTGGAGACCAAGACATCCTTCCTTGATGGGGGACCCCTGCCTTGGAAGTATGACAGCGATGAAGACTCACCGCCATCGCCGAAGGAGTAACTCGTCATCGGTATTGGCATCCCCTTGGCTTGTTCCAAGCTTGGGGGAGTGTCGCGGTATCACATCATTACCTTTTACTCATTTACTTTTTCAAGTAGAGTCATATCATGGATAGAGAAATTATCCTATAGAATAGTTCGCAGTGTGGAAGTATCCTCCTTAGTTGGTTATCTATGTATGCCTTGGTGTGAGTTGCGGTAATGAAATATTAATGAGAAGTTTTATCGTTTACTCTCCGCACACTTTATTTTAGTTTGCAATCTCTCTTATACGACTAGTCTTGTTGATTAGTATTGGTATCACTTTGGGAGCATGAGTAAATTTAGTTGGTTTTGGCAAACTTAGCTTGGTCAGTAGCAGCATTACCTTGAGGTTTGAGTAGAAAAGAATAAAGAAGTGTTTGTAGCTACATCACTTCAGTTTACCCTTCATGTTTGGCTTATAAGCATTGCTATTCTCAAAGTTAAAATCGTTGTACCTTCAAGGGAGTTTGCATGATTGTTCTTATTATATGTATGTTTGTTTGTTTCATGCAATTCCTATGCTTGCTACCCAGCCTTGCTAGCCAAAAACCTGTACTGAGAGGGAATACTTCTCGTGCATCCAAATCCCATAAGCCAACTCACTTCCAAAGAGTCCACTATAAATTCCTATGCATGGTATTTCAAGCCATTCTAAGTAAATTTTCATGTGCTACCTTTCAAAAACCTTCAAATACTTCTTATTTTGTGCCACTATTTTTAGCTCATGAGGACGTAGTGGATGGGTTTGTTATCTTCCATACTAAATTAAGTACCCCTCGACTAGGCAGCTTCATCTGCTCGTCACTAATTTTGCAAGGGAGCTGGTCAGACCATTATAATCTCAAAAAGAAGAAAGAAAAGAGCACTCCTCCATGGTATGTGAAAGTTGGTTGGCACCCGATGGAATCGGTTAGCCATGGTTTGAGAAAGGAAAAAGGTGGGGAGGAGTGCAAAGCTATAAAAGAGCACCAATGTGCCAAATAATCAAACATCTCAGAACCGCTCTCACTTGTTTAGTATGGAAGATACCAAGAACTCCGTTGCTAGTCGTTGACAAAAGCAACCACCTCTCAAAATAACTTTTTACCTCTGTTTTGCAAAATGAAAAGCTCTAGCACATGTTTAATCCCTGCTTCCCTCTGCGAAGGGCCTATCTTTTACTTTTATATTGAGTCAACCTATTCCCCTCTATCTCAAGCAAGCATTTGAGTTGTTATGTTTCACTCATCCATATGTTGATCCGTTTAATAATGTTTACTATCTTCTCTGTTTTGTACAATGCTTTTGTCTGAAGGAATATATCTTTGAAATCTTTCTATGAATGCAAAAAGTTCGTTTCGTTGAGCATATGGTTTTTGCTATATTAGCTCTGTTTTAAAAAGGCTCCATTCAAAGGCTAGTATAGTTGTTCATTGTCCTCTGACCAAGAACTAAAGTTTGCCATCACCAATTGTAGTTTACTTTGTGCATCTTTATATGTGATTCCCTTTACTTATTGCAAGTCTATATTTTATAAAGGGAAGTTGCTGTCTATTATAACTTGTGCCTTTGGTGAATGTGATGCTTCTTGTCCGTATTTTGATTATCGACACTTCACTCCATAAACCTGTGGTCATGTTTACCGAGTTTAGTTTTCGCTTGGGGACAAGCGAGGTCTAAGCTTTGGGGGGTTGATACGTCCATTTTGCATCACTATTTTGTATCATAATTTACTGTTATTCATTGATATATTTCATATTTAGATATGATACTTATGTTATTTCCTCTGTTTTTACATGTTTGATGATCATTGGAGGATTTGCTGCCGGAGTCAGGATTCTGCTGGAAAAGGACCGTCAAGACACCATATTTTGGAAGATCAGGAAAATTCCAGAAAAATACCAGAAAATTATATTTTACCAAAAGACTCCGGAAGCCAGAAGGGGAAGGAGAGAGGAGCCAGGGGCAGCCTCACGCACAGGGGCGCGGCCTGGCCCCTGGCCGCGCCGGCCCTGTGTGAGGGCGCCCTGGCCCACTTCTGGTCTCGCCCCTTCGCGTACTTCATCGTCCCCAAAAACCTAAGTCAAGGGGGGGCTCAGAGTTAGACACAGCCACCTCTGCGGGGCGGAAAACACCAGAGAGAGAAAAGCTCTCCGGCAGGCAGAAATCTGCCAGGGAAATTCCTTCCCGGAGAGGGGAGATCGTCGCCATCGTCATCACCATCGCACCGGACTTCATCGGGATCATCATCATCATCATCTCCATCACCAGCACCTTCATCTCCACCATCACCACGTCATCCCGCTGTAACATCTTGAGTTGGATCTTGTAATATTCTTAGGGGAAACTTTCCCGGTGTTGATTACTCTTGTAGTTGATGCTATTGAGTGGAACCGTTGAATTAAGGTTTATGTTCAGATTGTTACTTACCATTATTTCACCTCTGATCATGATTCATATGATGTCTTGTGAGTAGTTCGTTTAGTTCTTGAGGACATGGGAGAAGTCAAGATGTTAGTAGTAAATTATTGTTGAGACATCTTTAATGGTTTGATATTGTTGTGGTGCTATTTCACTAGTGGTGTCATGTGAACGTCGACTACATGATACTTCACCATTTATGGGCCTAGTGAGATGCATTGTGTATTTGGCAACCAATTGTGGGGTTGCTGGAGTGACAGAAACCTAAACCTCCGTTGGGAAACCATTGCATCAGGGAGCGTAGGATCTTAGAGTTTAAGGCTGTGGTTAGATTTATCTTAATTACTTTCTTGTATTTGCGGATGCTTGCAAGGGGTATAATCACAAGTGTGTATTTATCCTAGTAAGGGTAGTGCGCTAGCACAGGTTCACCCCCATAACACCTATCAAACCAATAAAGACTATTTAGCAGTATGAAGCGAAAGCTCTTGACAGAAACTCCCGTGTGTCCTCGAGAACGTTTGGTTATTATAAGTTACACAACCGGCTTGTCCTTTGCTGAAGAAAGGATTGGGCCACTTGCTGCAATTATTACTACTGTCTTTTATTTACTCGCTGACAAGGGTATAGCTAATAGATCCTGTTAGTTGAGTACCCCTGAGGCCCGTTAAGCTAGGCCCAATTGTAATGATAGTCGAATACGAGTTTTTACCGTACATCGATATTGTAATCTGTATCGGACCCTACCCGATCCTCGAGACCTGGCCACCTATATATAGGGGCCAGGAGGGGACGGTGTAGGCCAGATTGAAAGCAAGCCAGGTTAAACACCCAAGTTTACTTTCGACGCATACCTATTTCGACTAACTTTACCTTCGAGTTCATCCGACGCCCTATCTCCCCGATCCTAAGTCCTTCATCTAGGACATTTGTCGAGTTAACCCTCGTCAATTGGCGCCGACCGTGGGGATCTTGGGCGTTGGAATCATGAATTCGACGGCTTTTTCGCTTTTAGCCAACAGCAGTGCAGAAGTCGACGAAAATCAAGAGATGGAATTGACAATTGGAAGTTTGAGCATCCTCATCGGGCCATCAGGCTCATCTCGCCTTTCAGATCCGACGAAACAAGATCCGACGACAAGTGAACCCGAAACAGTAGCAATGATGGAGTATTCCGACGGCTCTTCCAGCGAAGTAAACTCGCCGGTCAGCCTAGGAGAAGTGCAAAAAGGAAATGTCGCAGAAGAAGCAAAGGAAAATTTCGACACAGAAGTCCAACTCGACGATCTCATGATCTGCCTCGACGATATCTCAGACAAATCAACAGACACATGGAAAACAGGGTTAGAGCTTTCTGAAGATGGTGACTCGATCTTCTCAAGCTTCAATAGTAATATCGGCAGACAATGCCAGGTGCTCGCCATTGTGGGAGACAACTCAGAAGAATTCGATGAAAATAACAACCCAGTGCTAAACCCAGCAAATATTGACAGAGGAGCAAATCACCTAGCAGAAGGGCAAACAGCAGAATCCCTCGCAGCCAGGGAAAAAAATCGACTATCAGTCGACGAATGGAGGATAATAAGAGAAGCCGTAGAACACGGCACGCCAATACCATCAAATTCCAGCAAAGACATGCTTTTAGGGTATCATTATACCCTAAGGCAGCAGGCAAAGCAACTAGCAAAGGAGAAAATAGAGATACAAAAAAGAAAAGATTCAGCCATGGCAGCTAGCGAAGCTGCTCGAAAAGCACGAAGCGACGCATCATATAGTAACGCAAGGAAAAATCATCGACACGGTTCAAGGTACGACAACCTCGAGTACTCCGACAGGCAAAGTATTTCCAAAAACCTCGACTCGTCCTTCCTATCGGTCGACAAGCAGGGGAACATCCTACCGAAAACCCCTGAAGCAGTGCTAGTAGCAGCACAAGCATATCTACTTACAACTCGACCAAGTCCAGGAGATCCTAGGGAGCATATGCATAGAGCAGCATTAAACGGACTCAACATGGTGGGCCACAAGCTATCAGCAAAAGGAGAAGAAGCATATCACCACAAGGAAGTGCACAAAGCAAGGTCACCTCGCCGTCACAACAGTCCTCGGCGCAGAAGCAGCAAGCAACGATCTCGATCGCCATCACCAAAACATCACGGTGGAACCCAAAGATCGCGATCCCCAAATGAAAGACGCGACCATGAAGACGACGAGAAAGAGATGGGGGCATCATGCTTTACCCGCAGGGTTCGCATCACTCCAGTTCCCAAGGGATTTAAATTACCTCATGATCAGCAAAAGTACGACGGGTCACAGGAACCACAATCATGGTTATCAGATTATCTACAAGCAGTGCAAATATTAGGAGGAACCAAAGAAACAGCAATCCAAAGTTTGCAACTACACCTCACCGGAGCAGCAAGGTCATGGTTGAGCAAACTAGAGAAAGAAACCATTGGAAACTGGGAAGACCTCACAAAGCAATTCACAGGCAACTTCAGGTCGACATACAAGCGGCCAGCATCAATAGAAGAAGTTAAAGCGTGCGTGCAGCAACGCGATGAAACACTGCGGGCATACATCCAAAGATGGAGCCTTATCAAGAATTTGGCAGTCGAAGTTTCAGACGAAAGAGCAATAGATGCATTCATTATTGGATTAAGGCGAAGAGACCTAGTCGAAGAGATGGGTAGAATCAAGCCAAAAACAGTATCAGACCTCATGGACACAGCAAACAGATTTGCAGATGGAGAAGACGCATGCAACAACAAACGAACGCGATCCCCAGAAGACGATAGAAGAAATAGATATGGAAGTCAAAGGAGACGGTCCAGAAATTACGACAACTATGGCCCCCATAGCCAAGTCGCCGCAGGATACAAAGACAACAGCTACCAAGGAAGTGATCGAAGAAGTTCAGGATATCGAAGTTACGGAAAAGAGGACTATAAAAAATTCCCCGCAAGAGAATCCAGAGAATACAACCCCTCGCCAGAAGATATGCTCAACGGACCTTGTCATATACACTCAACGTTCGTCGATGGGAAGCGAGTATCAAGGCACGCAATGAAAGATTGCACAACATTCTTAGAACTTCAAGAGGCAGCACTAAACAAGCAAATTGAAGCAAGGCGACAAGGATTTGAAGGAAGCAACAACCCTCCGGCAAAACAGCAAGGAAACAACGGAGCTCCTCAAGGACAAGACCAGCAAAACCAGGGACACGACGACGACGAAGTGTACGTTCCATCAAAAGGACACATCACAGCAATGATACAACCCGTGCCCAAGTCGAATAAAGAAGAGAAGAGTATAAATCGACAAGTCAACCTAGCAGTCATCTCACCTCCAGCCACAACGGAGTATCTGCACTGGTCAGAACAACCAATCAAGTTCAACAGAGAAGACCACCCTATAACAGTACCTCGGCCGGGAAACGCGCCTTTGGTACTCAAAGCTCAAATCGGCGCGTATGATGTCGACAGAATATTCATGGACGCAGGGAGTGGAATTAACCTGATATACGCAAAAACACTCCGAGCAATGCATATATCACTAGAGTTCCTGAAGCCAACAGATTGTTCCTTCCATGGGATCGTGCCAGGAAGTGCCAATTACCCACTGGGTCGAATAGCACTCAATGTTTGCTTCGACAACCGACAAAATTATAGAAGAGAAAAGCTAGACTTCAAAGTCATGGACTGGCCATCTCAATATCACGCAATCCTCGGACGACCCGCGTTCTCGCGATTCATGGCAGTGCCTCACTATACATATTTGGTACTTAAAATGCCAGGACCAAGAGGAGTAATTACAGTGAAAGGAAGTTTTGAAGTTTCAGATCTCTGCGACAGGGAGTTCCACAAGATGGCACAAAACTTCGGCATGATAGCCAACTACGCAGAGAAGGCAAAAAGCACGACTACAGAGGGCGTCAAGCCACTCAAAGGACACGCTGCGGAGCCCGAGATGAAGAAACCGCGAGTAGGAGAATCAGGAGAGGACAAAAATACAGGAGAAGAGGAGAAAGCTATGACAGCATAAGCATCAAAGCATAATAGAGTAGAAGAATAAGGCTGTAAAAGCCACGAGTTATACCAGGGGCAATGCCCTCTAGATCCAGAACACAGGTCATAGGCCGGATCTCTTGGGTCACCCCATGTATCTTACATTACAAGTATAATGAAGACGAAACGTTCCTCATATTCGAGTTTACGAGTCTTTCAAAGAGAAAATGCGGCAAACGCACGAGTCATACAATAACGCTCTGAGAACAAAATTTTCACCATAAAAGTCGCGAAATAAAACACTCTCACGTTGCACACATACAAAAATATGTTACAACATCGGGTTGTCAGAATCATCTACACCCAAAGGGTCTAAATAGTGAAACTCGCGGAAAAACGCGGCATCTTCTTGCAGCAGCCTGGCTATAATTCGTCGGGCAGGCTGCAGGGTACTCTCCAAGTGTACTCGAAGGCTAGCTCCACCTGGAGGGTAGCTCAGCGACATAGAACTATAATTGAGTCTTGGTTTCCACTTGCGTATCCACCCAAGAGCAAAATTGGCACCTGCCACTAAGTTCAGTTCTATCAACCGATGAATTCGCTGGCTGGATCTAAAAGTATCAAGGAGAAGTGGGAAAGTCGCAGGTAGAGGATTGCGAGGAAGCATAACAGAGTGCATAGTTACGAGAGATCTTCTGCAGCCGTCCACCGCTTCACCAACGTGCTGAGCACAGTCCTGAAGCAATACAACAGCACTCCGGCGTCGGGGATCATACCACAAGTTTTCAACACCTGCGGACATTTTCTCTAGGGCCGCATTTCGCTCGGTAACCCGATGATCTTCAGCAGCAAAATCTAAACAAGTGCCTACGAGGGCAAGAGGATATCATAAAAACAGCAGTGGGGCAAAAAGAGAGAAAAGATAAGTCGAAGGGAAACTTACATCGCAACATCTCGCAGGCGGACTCGATAATGCCAAGGAGAAAAGAATTGCATTCCTCGTGATGCAAATTTTTTGCTGTCAAGCTGGACACCTTATCATCAAGAATAGATACCTGCTTCGTCAAATTGGAAGTCTTGCAGGCTTTGTCAAATGACATCTGAGCTTGCCGCTTGGCTAAAGTTAGGCGAGCCTCAAGATCGGAAACCCTGGAAGAGTATTCTGCGCATCGACTGCATCGACTAGGAGTCGACGAAATATGAGAACCAAACACGCGGGCAGAGGAAGGAGCAGGACCATGAGTCAAAGGATCATTGACGTGCATCGACTGCAAGCCAAAAAAGGAAGGAAAAACATTTCAGAGAGACAGCATAAGACTTCATACCCTAAGAAATATATTTACATAAAGTGCAAAACCCTATGACTAAGGTTCTCGGGTTGCACGCAACTAAAGTTTTTTACATTCAAAAGGAGAAATCTAAAGCTACAGAGAAGCCAAGTCTACGCCACCTCAGCATTACGCTCCGTGGCAGAAGAAGGCATGGCAGTTTCCTCGCCAGAATTTGACGGAGGTACTAGATCTTCCGCCGCTGGAGGTGGTGCAGCAGAGGCCGCAGAGGATGCCGAAGGGGAAATAATTGTCACCAATGGAGGTGCCAACTTCTTCGCCTTCTCGAAAAAAGCCTTCATCTCATCACGAGTGCGGCCATGGGGAGAGCTCACCCTCTCCCAGTCGAAGTCCGTACCGTGTGCAAGAGAAAGTGCAATTGCACCCTCGGCGCCACGTTTAATAGAAAGCCCTTTCAGCTGGAGGGTGGGGTCTTCAGTTGTATCGAAGGACTTGACAAGATTACTAAAGTTACCCCTCGGAACCGCTGCCCTTTTCTTCGGCCACAACCCGACAAATAGTCGTGATAGAACGCGGTCAACTAACTCAAAAGTCTCCTGGATAGATATCCAGTTTTCTTCGAGTAGGTTAACCGCAGTCATCAGAGGATCATCGTCCGGTTGCAGGGACGACGGAGACACCCCGGTAAATCTTGCACGACACGAAGCAGACAGAAGAGAAAAAGAGGAGAAAAAAGTCAGTAAGTACAACAGTGCAACAGAAGTCGAAAATAGAAGACAAGGTGAAACACTTACTTTCAGCAGCAGTAGACATCGTGTGAAGACGCTCTGCCACGGCTTGCTCTCGCTGGGCATGATCTTTGTTGGCATCAGCTAAAGCTTTTTCAGCTTTCTTCGCCTTGCCAAGCGCAGATTTCTGCGACTTCTCAGCGTTTGTTTTAGCAGTGGCCGCAGCATCATAGGCTTTCTGCGAAGCACGAAGCTCCGCCTCCAGTGACGCAATTCGAGCGTTGGCCGTTGCCAGAGCAGCTACAGAAGAAGACGCAAGCGTGTCAGGTAAACAGGAAAGGATAAGTACAAGGAACAAGCTGTAACTGGACGTCAAAAGTATACCTTCGGAAGCTGTCGCAACCTTTAGGTACTCAGCACATTCAGTGCCCAAGGCGACGAATCTGTTCAACAAAGCCTAAGAGAACAGAGCGTGTAAGAGCGCAAGTGTAGGCAAGGAAAATGAGTAAAGGAAAAGTTACTCACATCATGGGGGGAAGCCAAGGATTCGTGGGCTTCCAGAGAAACTTCGGGTTCTTTAGCCTTCTTCAAGCGCTTGGGGTTTCGGGGAACAGGAACCTTCTTTACAGAGGCCCTGGTAACCCTAGGCGCAACTTCTTGGGCCGGGGGCTCATCATCAACAGCAGGAGGAATTGAAGGAGTACCTGTAGCAGCTTTTGACGGCTCTTCGTCATCTCTACGCGAAGCAAAAAATTTATGAGTAACACGATGGAAACAAGGCAAGAGAAACGCAATTGATGAACTCGACTAAAAACACTTACGATGCTAGGAGGTCGAAGTATTCCTCATCTTCTGCAGGAATAGAGGCCTTATCAACCGCTGCAGAACTCGAAGAAGCAAATTCTTCGACTCGCTTCCTTTTCTTGTCGACACCAGCATCATCAGCAGGCACGGGGGGAGACGATGTCAACGAGCTCGTTTCCTCTTCGGCATCATCTCCGTCCTGATTATCGTCAGCCTCGGGGGCTTCAGATACAAATGAGGCCAGGTCAGCTGGAAGAGGCCCTGCCTCTGGAAAAGGAGGGTGCGAAACAAGGAAGTGGTGACCCTGCATATAAAATAGGTCAGCAGATTACAAAGGCAAAGAGTAACGTAAGTAGAAGCAAACAAAATTCGACAACAAGCAAACACAAAGATGCATACCTCGGGCAAAGGGTGCATGGAGTCGAAGTAGTCAGCGGTCAAGTCAGCAACCGCATGATCCTTGGTGAGCTTGGTAAGGCTCCTAACTCGCTTGTCGACATCTTTTTTCTCTATTAAGTCTTTAGAGACGCGAGTAGGATCTTCCAAGCCAGAATAATTCCAGAGCTTGGTGAGGCGGTGCTGCAGGGGTTGAACTCGGCGTTGTATGAAGAACGCCATGAGTTGAATACCCGACAAAGCTCCTCCTTGGCCTCCTTTCAAAGCTTGAATGCGAGATAGAAGAGGAAGAACTTGTGCTATCTCCGCATCTGAGGGAAGCGCATCCCATGATGCCAATTTCTTCACTTCCCTGGAGGCTTCGAAAGGGGCTAACCCATATTGGTCTTCAGGGGAGGCCTTGCGGTCTTTGATATAGAACCACTTGGTTCTCCACCCTTGGACAGACACGGCCATGGAAAATTCAAGATATTGTGCCTCAGGACGCACCGAAACAACGGCTCCGCCCAGTTCGGGTTTTTTGTGTAAAGCAACATTGGGGCGGAGCCGGAAAATCGACCTCCAGAGGAGAAAATGGGGCTCAATTCCCAGGAACGACTCGCAAAGAGTCACGAAGCAAGCAATGTGAAGAATAGAATTTGGTGTGAGCTGGTGAAGCTGCACACCATAATCAAAGAGGAGCCCACGGAGAAACTCGTGGGCAGGAAGAGAAAGGCCGCGGAGGAGGAAAGCAAGAAACATTACCCGATAGCCACTTGGGGGCTGCGGGATCCGTTCAGTACTGGGAAACTTGATGGAATCCTGGGCGGAGATGAGGCCATCTGACCTGGCCTTTTCCACCTCCTTCGGCGTGATGGCAGAGCGTACAAACTTGGTGGCAGAGGAGTTCTTGGCCATGGTGTTCTTGGTGGCTAGGTGCTTCACGCGCATCTATCGCACCGCACTTGGGGGCTATGCACGAACAGAAAAAGGAGCAGAGATCGGCAATGGAGGCGGCGGAGGGAACGAACTGGTAAACAGTAAAATCCTCCACCACGCCCCTTATATAACTTCTGGGAGAAGGATCGTGGGCTGAGACGTGGCGCAAAGAGCGGAAATGGCAGCCCACTAACAGTCAAAAATCACGAGAATTACAGTGCTGCCCATCAAACGGTTCGCACTCATACAGAGTGACGTGTTCATTGACGTCATAAAAAAAGATGATATACGAAAGAAGAAGGATGGCGCCGACAGGTACAAAATTTATAAACAAGATTATATATGAAGTATTTTCAATTATAGCCTTAGGGGCTACTATTATCAAAGATATTGAAAGTATCTCGAGTTGAAGTATGATGGACAGTATTATATTGGAGCCTATACTCGAAAAAGACTTTTTTCGACTATAGCCTCGGGGGCTACTCCCATCGGGAGCGCTGAGCGCGCACCCGACGATATTTATAGGTAAAGCATCGTGTAGAAGTGTTACTCCCATCGGGAGCGAGTTCTATGGTTGTTGAAACCCAAATATTTTCAGTCGAAATTTGACTGCGACATAAGATTCTCGAGTTATGTTATCGCAATGTAACTCGAATGCCGTGACTTGTCACGAAGGTAAGACCCCGGGATCCATCCTGTGTGGCCTGGTATACGCACGTGGATGCGCTCTGCTGGTATGTATCCGTGTCTACGACGCGAAGAAAATCCTGGTGGACGCACTGGGTACCCTGAGAATCACTGGGATTCATTCTTTGTAAGTCCTAAATGCGGCAAAAGAATGGGTTTGACCGGTATCCCGAATTCAAGTCCAAGGGGATTGAATTTGAAGTAGGTGACAAGTATCTGTTCCGGCAGTTAACTGGCCTCTTGATCCGTCAGAGTTGTCAGGCTTGTTCATCAAAACCCCTTGCGAAAGAATATCATGAAAATAAAGTCGAAAGACCAAGTCGAAGATTTGAAGATAAGAAGAAAGTGGAAGAATTGATCAAGTCGAAGATTTGAAGATTAGAGATTCAACCCGAATCTACAATTCTGGTAGAATCTCAGGGGCTACTGACAAGGGTATAGCTAATAGATCCCGTTAGTTGAGTACCCCTGAGGCCCGTTAAGCTAGGCCCAATTGTAATGATAGTCGAATACGAGTCTTTACCGTATGTCGATATTGTAATCTGTATCGGACCCTACCCGATCCTCGAGACCTGGCCACCTATATATAGGGGCCAGGAGAGGACGGTGTAGGCCAGATTGAAAGCAAGCCAGGTTAAACACCCAAGTTTACTTTCGACGCATACCTATTTCGACTAACTTTACCTTCGAGTTCATCCGACGCCCTATCTCCCCGATCCTAAGTCCTTCATCTAGGACATTTGTCGAGTTAACCCTCGTCACTCGCACTTTATTTATTTGCATTACCAAATACCTCTGAAAACCTGTTTGCTAGTATTTACAGTGAAACCTTGATCAAAACCACTAGTCAACACCTTCTGCTCCTCGTTGGGTTCGACACTCTTATTTATCGAAAGTACTACGATACACCCCCTATACTTGTGGGTCATCATTGGGCATGGGTTGTATCATTGCTGTAATATGCCCCTTAGATGGAACATACCCTCCGTCGTCGTCGCGTCCCTGGCTTGGCTGGTCTTGTCCTTGAGGAGCTCCGTTGTTCCCTTGTTGATTTATGGGAGGTTTGTTGTTTCCTTCGTATCCTTGTCGCTTTACTTCGGTTTGCTTGCTTAGTGCTGCTTCTTGTAGTTTCAAGAACGTTGTGCAATCTTTCATTGCATGCCTGGACACTCGCTTTCCATCGACGAATGCTGAGTGTATATGACAAGGCCCGTTTAACATGTCTTCTGGCGATGGGTTGTACTCTCTGGATTCTCTTGTGGGAAACTTTTTGTAGTCTTTTTTTCCGTAGCTTCGATATCCTGAGCTTCTGCGATCACTCCCTTGGTAGCTGTTGTCCTTATATCCCGCGGCTACTTGGCTGTGGGAGCCGTAGTTGTCGTAATTGCGGGATCTTCTTCTTTGGCTTCCATATCTATTTCTTCTATCGTCCTCTGGCGATCGCGTCCGCTTGTTGTTGCATGCGTCTTCTCCATCTGCAAATCTGTTTGCTATGTCCATGAGGTCTGACACTGTTTTCGGCTTGATTTTGCCCATCTCTTCGACTAGGTCCCCTCGCCTTAATCCAATTATGAACGCGTCTATTGCTCTTTCGTCTGAAACTTCGACTGCTGAATTTTTGATAAGACTCCATCTTTGGATGTACGCCCTTAGGGTTTCTCCGCGTTGTTGCACGCATGCTTTGACTTCTTCTATCGATGCCGACCATTTATATGTCGACCTGAAGTTGCTTGTAAATTGCTTCGTGAGATCTTCCCAACTTCCAATAGTTTCTTTCTCTAATTTGCTCAACCATGACCATGCTGCGCCGGTGAGGTGTAGTTGCAAACTTTGCATAGCTGTTTCTTTGGTTCCTCCCAATATTTGTACTGCTTGTAAATAGTCTGAGAGCCATGACTGTGGTTCCTGTGATCCGTCGTACTTTTGTTGTATCATGAGGTAGTTTGAACCCCTTGGGTACTGGCGTAGTGCGAACCCTGCGGGTAAAGCATGATGCTCCCATCTTTTCGTCATCTTCATAGCCGTACTTTCTGTTTGGAGATCGAGATCTTCGGGTTCCTCCATGCTTTGGGCTCCCGTGCTGTTTTGGTGATGGCGATCGAGATCGTCGACTACTGCTTCTGCGCCGAGGACTATTGTGACGGCGAGGTGATCTTGGCTTGCGTGTTTCCTTGTTGCGATATGCCTCCTCTTCTTTTGCTGATAGCTTGTTGCCCACCATCTTCAGCCCGTTCAGTGCTACTCTGTGCATATGTTCCCTCAGGTCCCCTGGACTTGGTCGAGTTGTAAATAGATACGCTTGATCTGCCACCAGTGCTGCTTCAGGAGTTTTTGGTATGATGTTTCCCTGCTCGTCGACCGATAGGAAGGACGAGTCGAGATTTTTGGAGATGCTTTGCCTTTCTGAGTACTCGAGGTTTTCGTACCTGGAACCATGTCGACGATTCCTCTTTGCGTTAGTATGTGATGCGTCGCTTCGTGCTCTGCAAGCGGCGTTACTAGCTGCAATGGCTGAGTCTTTTCTTTGTTGTATCTCTATTTTCTCCTTTGCTAATTGTTTTGCCTGCTGCCTTAGGGCATAGTGATACCCCAGGAGCATATCCTTGCTGGAATTTGATGGTATCGGCGTGCTGTGCTCTACGGCTGCCCTTATTACTCTCCATTCGTCGGCTGATAGTCGAATTTTTTCCCTGGTTGTGAGGGAGTCTGCTGTTTGCCCTTCTGCTAGATGATTTGCTCCTCTATCGATATTTGCTGGGTTTAGCGCTGGATTGTTGTTTTCGTCAAATTCTTCTGAATTGTCTCCTACAATGGCGAGCACCTGGCACCGTTTGCCGATTTTGTTATTAAAGCTTGAGAAGATCGAGTCATCATCTTCAGAAAGCTCTAACCCTGTCTTCCACGTATCTGTTGACTTGTCTGAGATATCGTCATGGCAAATCACGAGATCTTCGAGTTGGACCCCTAAGTCGAAGTTTTCCATTGTTTCATCGCCTTCTGCGATTTTTCTTTCTTGTACTTCTCCTAAGCTGACCGGCGCGTTTACCTCGCTGGAAGAGCCTTCAGAATATTCCATCATTGCTACTGTTTCGGTCTCACTTGCCAACGGATCTGGTTTTGCCGGATCTAAAAGGCGAGTCGAACCCGAAGGCCCGATGAAGATGCTTAGACTTCTGATTGTCAACTCCACCTCTTGACTTTCGTCGAGTCTTATGCTGCTATTGGCTAAAAGCGAAAAAGCCGTTGAATTCATGATTCCAACGCCCAGGATCCCCATGGTCGGCGCCAATTGACGAGGGTTAACTTGACAAATGTCCTAAATGAAGGACTTAGGATCGGGGAGATAGGGCGTCGGATGAACTCGAAGGTAAAGTTAGTCGAAACAGGTGTATATCGAAAGTACACTCAGGTATTGAACCTTGCTTGCTTTCAATCTGTCCTCCGTCGTCCCCTCCTGGCCCCTATATATAGGTGGCCAGGTCTCGAGGATCGGGGAGGGACCAATACAGATTACAATATCGACATACGGTAAAAACTCGTATTTCAACTATCATTACAATTGGGCCTAGCTTAACGGGCCTCAGGGGTACTCAACTAGCGGGCTCTATTAGCTATACCCTTGTCACTTTGTCTCATCTCTTGATCCCCATCAAGTGTGTGTTGATGTAAGACAAACCATTTTTTCTTTTGGTACTTGTGCCATTGTAAAAAGTGTAGAGAGTTTGGTTTATTTGTTGGAACCTTGCTCTTTTGGGAGTTAGTTATCTCATTCCTTCTTCTATGATTTATTTGCTTGAATGAAATAAATCTTTGAGCATGTGTTTTTTTATTTCTTTCTTGCTCAATGAGTTGTTAGGTTCATTCGTTGAATTTTGTTGAATAAATCATTTATTGATTTGTTCCTTTGATATCATTTGGACAACAAATGTGTTTTACCACACCTTTTATACCTACTTGTACTCTTGGTGTTTTTGTCTAAATTTTATCTTCTTTGGTTCTTGAAAGCTAGGTGCATGCATATTCTCTTTATGCTTAATTTTGTATCTTAGTTACTTTGTTTGATCCAATATATATGTTATACTCCATCAAATCCTAAATGGCTAAGATGTGCATGAAATTCAAATTTCATCTCTAACTATGCATATATTTATATGGAGTCTATCATATGTATTGTGGTTAGTCTAACCACTTTGGACCCAATAAGTTTAGGGACCAAGATGTACTTGAATGATGTCTTAGGTACACTGAAGATGCAATGGATGCTTGTCTCTTTTATAAGGAAGGTGTTGTCACCATATGGTTATTGGAGCCAAGCTAGGATGACCGGCGAACTCTTATCTACTACATCACACCATTGCTATCTCGGTAACAAGTATAACATTCATGCATACTTTTCTAGCATCCCAACTCTTGTAGGTTGGTTCTTGGCATGATAATATTTATTTGCAAATGTTGTGGTTCTTGCAAAGGTCTTATAAAGAAATCTCTTTATTGTATATGTGAGCATGTTGAGATGATTGCACATGATGGAGAGTATATAAAATCATGTTTATGATTCACCAATCCCAATATGCCCTTTAGCAATTTATTGCATATTAATTCCTCAATGCTCTCTCATATGCAATATAGATAATGTTTCAAGTTGTTTCCTTCTCTATTATGCTTGTTGCCTTTCAAAGCATCCTGACTATCTTTTGATCCCTTATTGCTAGTTGTGATGGCTTTGATAATTTTGCGTGAGGAGTTTATTAATATACCATAATGGAAAATGGAGCCTTGAGCTATATATGATTTCTAGCAAAGTTATTTGGTATATTCTATGACTCTCGCTTGGATATCACGTCTTCCTTAATTTCAACTAACCTCTTGTGTATACATGTTCCTTTGTGGATTGTTCATCATGATTTTTTGTCCACTTAGAAATGTATATGCATAAGAGTGTTAATTTCTTCCCTTGATATCCTCGTTCTTTGCCGACCATCTTTCTTATCCATTTTGTTCTTGATGGTGTTGGTAAGAACTTGATTTATGAGTGCTTGTTTATTCTTTATTGCTTCTTCTCGCACTCATATCTCGTGAATCTTTTTGGACTAAAGTTCACTTTGATAAGCGTATTGATTCTTTTGTATTCTCTCATACTCATGGTTGTATTTTAAATGATATAGAGGGAGTGATGATTCCATGTTTGTGCATATTGTATTCAAATGCAACAAAAATTCAAATTTATGCATAAACCTTGGGGAGCTTCCTTATTTCATTTAAAGCACCTAGTAGCTCTTATCATCACATCTTCTTGTGTCCAATTGGTTCTTTGGGTCTCTTGATTGCTTGCTTGCTTCATTCGTTGAAGTTTCCTTCACTATGTCATTTTTTGCAATCTTTGATCCTCAATATGGTTTGACTTCCTCCAAATATTGTTAATTTGATAAGTGCATATGATTTCACTCATTTTTATGAGAAATGCACATCTTGAGGAGGAACTCATACTATATTGGCCTTCTAAATTCCTTCATCCATTTTGGCAATCGTTGCCAATGGGGGAGAAGTTTAGAGGGTTTAAGGGAAATGGTTTTTATACTTAAGTTTGGTTTGTGCTTAAGTGTTTTACCTTTCATGCATCTCTTCTTTGTTAGATGTTTTGCATGGTTGAATATATAGTGTAAACTCCATCAAAGGTTTATCTTGACAATGTATGCAATGAAATTCAAGTTCATCGCACGTGCATATATTGTGGGGGAGTTTGCTCTATATATTTTGGTTGCACTCATATCAACCATATTTGTTGTAGTTTATGTGAGTATAATTGATTTTGATATGCGGTAGTAGCTTTGTGTTACTTGACCATATCAAATACAACCTCTTGTATGCAATTTATTCTCGGATAAGTTGCATATTAGTTTCTATCATTCATTATATAAACCCTCTTGTTGAGATTGTTATCAATTACCAAAATGGGGGAGATTGTAAGGGTAAATTGCCCCTAAGTGTGTTTTTGGTAATTAATGACAATCCCTATGGACTAATGTCCTCATTGAGCTTTTTATGAAGGAATTGTTCATAGGAATTGCTTGAAGTCCATGTGTTGGATTCAAGGCTTGGATGCCATGAAGATAATGATATATCTTAAGTATTGGCATCAAGATCATTGAACAAGAAGAGATGAATCCAATATGATCAAGAAGAAGAAATAAAGATGTAGTTCTTGTGTAGAACTCAAGTAATCCATGCTCTACCTTATGTGCTAAGCCAAGGAGTCTCAAGATCTTGAGAGTTTGGTTACATGAGAAGAATTCAAGATATGGCTCTATGTCGAGGTCATGATGGTCTCATGAGTTGAGATATGATTGACTAATACCTAGAGCATGCAATCAAATGAAGAATTCTTTATGTGGCTCAAGATATTGTGATAGAGCATGAGAAGATTCAAAGTTGACCAAGGCAAAGACCAAAGATTGGATTCTAGTTTGGTCAACACATGAAGCATAGGGAATATGCCACATGGGACCAATCGGTCTTGTGGTATGGTATAGTTTGTCAATTATGCTTTGTGAACTAACCCATTACATATGTGTGTTTGTGTTGTCTATGTGGGTTAGGTATTGTGTCATGAATATGCATCACTAGTGAGATTTCATATAGACCATGAAAGGATGACATCAAGTGGTGATTGTCATCAAGGTTGAGAAGTGCAAGTTTCAAGATAAGCATCTCGAGAAGATCATATGCTTGAAGCTTGTCATCCATTTGGTGATAATGGAATTGTGAAGACATGCCTTAGTGAAGGTATCCCATAGTGGTGTATGGGGGAGCATATTGGAAGTCTTCACGAAGCAATAATGATCAAGTGAAGCATTCCGGCTTGACGGAAGCATGGAGCATCATCACCAAGATCAAGTGGGGTGCGCAAGGCAAAGGTTTGTCCTTGCTAGGTTTTCTTTTACTGGTCTCAAGGTGTTTGTTGGGAGACCAGGTTATAGGATAGATAGCCGCACTATCAAGAGGGGCTTTTGGTTGGGTAACTTGATCACATCGTCTTAGGGAGCTCAATCCTTTGCATACTTTGCTTCTCCCTACTTTGTTGCTTATTGGTGTTTCTCTGTGTGAGGTTCTTGAGCTTGTTGTTAGCTTTCCAACAAGTCGAAGTTCATCAAAAACGGAATCCGTATGCATCTTTTATCGTGTTTTCGAGTTTGGAGGTTTTACCGGTTCTTTCTTAAAAGAGGTTTTCACCTCTTCTTATTTGGTATTTTATCTCTTACTACTTCTTGGGTTTTATGGTCACCATTGGATAGATATTTTTCTTAGCTTTTCAAAAAGCCCAAGTTTGCCAAAATCCGAGTCTGGATGTGAAAGTTATCGCATTTTTCGTGAGTCTATTTTCTGTCGGTTTCGAGCTCGGTTTGAACCGGAAATTCAACCGAAAATCAACCGAAAACCTTCTGGACTGATTTCTTCTAGGCTCGGTTTAAACCGGGAATTCAACCAGGAATTTCCGGTCCAACCGGGAATTCAACCGTGAATTCAACCGGGAATTCAACCGAGAATTTCTGGTCCAACCGAAAATTCAACCGGGAATTCCAGTTTCGCCCCAAATGGCTAGTTTTCTTTGAGGGCTATAAAAGGGGGTCTTCTTCCCCAAATGTTTTAGGGTTCTTGAGCACGAAATACACCTCCATTGTTGACCCTCTTGAGCTTGCTCCCTCTCTCTTCCCTCCAATGATTCTTGCATATTTTTGAGGGATTTGGAAGAGGAGATCTAGATCTACAACTCCACCAATCAATTCCTCCTTTAAGTGAGGGGAATCCATTGGATCTAGATCTTGAGGTCATTGGTTGACCTCCACCCTTGTTCTTCCTCTCTAACTCCTCCATGGCATTTGTTGCCTTGGTGGGATTTGGGAGAGAAGGATTTGAGCACTTTCCCTTGTGTTCTTGCTTTGCATCCTTGCATAGTGTTGAGCTCTCCATTACAATTTGTTCGAGTGAGAGACCGTGAGCTTGTTACTCTTGGAGGGTGACCTCCTAGTTGGCTTGGCGGTTGGTGCCGCGGTGACCTCTTTGTGGAAGATTGTGAAGAGGCCCGGGCTTTTCCCTTCGTGGGATTTGTGAAGTGGTTGTGGAGCTTGCCATCTCCGGAGTGGAGAAAAAGCTAACCATAAGAAGGGGTCCCTAGCTTCGTGGGGGGCTCGGAGAAGAAGGTGAGCCTTTGTGGCGTTCGGGGGCCTTCATGGTTACCCGCATCTCTCCAACGGTGATTAGATTACTTTATGTAAGTGAACATCGGGATACATTTTCGTCTCCGCGTGCCTCGGTTATCTCTATACCCGAGTTTATTTCCTTGTGATAGCCATCGTGCTTGAAGTACTTATATCTTGTTTATCACTTGTGAGTTATATCTTGTGCAATCTTGCTTAGCTCTAGTTGTTGTTGGTGCACTTAGTTGAGCCTAGCTTATTTAGGTTTTGTGCTTGTAAAATAAATGTTAGTTTAATTCTGCATTCTTACAAGCTAAATCCGTAATAGTTTTTAAAACGCCTATTCACCCCCCTCTAGGCGACATCTCATCCTTTCAGTAGTTGACTCCCGCATGAGATATTCCACAAACAAATCTGATCAGGAAAGAGAGTAGATTGGGAGTTTCGTTATTTACCTCCACTTTCACGTCTAAAACCAATGAAAATTAACTGCCTAACACCTGTGCGTTAATATTCGTGCAAAAAACTATACCTCCTATATATAGGAATGGAGGGAGTAATATTTTATCACCGTTGTGGTTACATATTCGTAGGTAAGAACGATTCTTTCTAGAAAGCCCCAAATCACGTAAAATATGCAAGACAAATTAGAAATGTCTAACTTGTTTTTGCATGGCATATGATGTGATATGGTCATATTGTTTATGTTACAAATTGTATGCAATAATCCTTTCTGTAAGTTATAAACAACCATCAGGAGCCATATAGTTGTCTTTTCATTTTATGGCCTGTGTGCCGAATATATATTCAAGTGATATATTGTAATGGAGGAAGACAATCAAGGCGGAGGCGCCATGGACCTTGGTGCTACACCGGTGGAATGATGGAGATCATACCATGACGCACAAGATGGAGATCGAATGCATGAAGGACCATATCATATCACATTATATATGCATGTTATATTTATCTTTTTATGCATCTTATTTTGCTCAGATTTGATCGCACGGTAGCATTATAAGATGACCCCTCTTGCATAATATCAAGATAATAATGTGTTCTTCCATAGTATGCACCGTTAAGAAAGTTCGTCGTTTCAAGACACCACGTGATAATCGGGTGTGATAGACTCTACGTTCACATACAACGGGTGTAAGGCAGATTTACGCACGCGAATACTATGGTTCTACTTGGCGAGCCTAGCATGTGCAGACATAGCCTCGGAACATAAACCAAAAGTTAAAGCACAAGTCATATGGATGATATGATGACCATGTTGATGCTCGCCTTTGAAACTATGCCATTTCACGTGATGATCGGTTGCGGTATAGTGGATTTGGTTCATGTAATCACTTAAAAAAACTAAGAGGGATATTGTTTTTAAGTGGCAGTTCACTTAGTAATTTTGAATTAAAGAACTCAATTTATCATGAACCATCTGTTTACTACCTTGCGATTAGCTATAATTGAGATAATAGAACTATAGAATTCTGGATGTTAACTTTACAAACTAGTATCATATTGTTTGAATTTCAATCTAAAGTTTAAAGTCCTATTGCAAACTTTTAGCAAACCTTGTTTACTTGATAAAATTTAATAAGTAGTATTAAATCAAGAGTAACAATTCTAGTGTTAGTATCTGAGTATCACACTAGCCTCCATGATCCTTGATATTCAAAAGTTGTTTTTAGTATCAAGGTTATATAGGAGCTGAAAGAATTGTTTCATAATCTATCATGTGTGGAAGATATTGTGATATCTGAAATAATGTTTGGTTGCAATGTGATAGAGTATAATGTAGTAAGACACATGTTCTCATATTGTATGGGAATTTGCGAAGATTAGATACGCTAAGCATCCAGATCTCCCAAAAAGGTTTTGGGAACTAACATTATACTCGCAATTCATCCTTATGAGCTATAGTAGCTTGATCATGAAAGTTGTCATGATAGGATGAATACAAGATGTAGGTAAATGTTTACTACATTAAAAGATTACTAAAGAAAGAAATTTGGAAGAACACCAAATATTTGATGATGGTGATCTACTTCAAAGTGTGAGTCCAAGGGTATTAGTGTTTGACTAATCATGCCTTGAACTATGTGCCATGTGTATGGCGCCACTATTGATGTTGATAGATTCTTCTAAAAAGAAAAGGAATTATATTGCTAAAAGAGAATCCAAAATTTATTCTGGCGGAAAAGAAAAGACAGGAAATGTCCAGCTCAGGTATATAGAAGATATACATGTTATGGGTGTATTCGTTGCTTGTTAGAACAATGTGGTTCTTGGGCATTTGATACTAAATTGGTTGGTATGAACTGTCATACAGAACAATGCAATACAAGAACTACAATGGCCTAATTAACTAGCAAACAAATATGGGATGATTATCATAAAAACAAATAAAGTGTTATTGTGTTTCATTGGAATTAAACCTACCCTTCAAGATTTGTTTTAGTAAATTTATTTTTTGGTATTATGAGAACAATGGTTGTTCAAATTATTACCACATTCATAAAAGATGAATGAACCCTTATCTTGTTGGAGAAATCACATCCATAACATTGATGCTAAAATGTCTCAAGACAAATGATTAGAAGATCACTTATGAGTAACACCACCATTTAAAGCATATTGGAAAGAAAACATGAAGAAACTCCATATTGATGGAATTTTGGAGTCTTTTGATTTTGAATCAATTGACGCTTGTGAAAATTTCCTAGAGATGATTAAAACTCCGTTCGTAGGCCAAAGAAGAACGGACGACTAACTTATTGGAAGTTATACATGTTGATGTATATAGTCCATTATGTGTAGCCGTGAGTGGTGGATCTTTGAAATTCATTTACTTCAACCGAGGATTTGAGTAGATATATGTGTATATTTACTTGATAAGGAAGAAGCATGAAATATTTGAATATTTTTCAAACTATTTCTAGATGAAGTGGAAAATCATTGTAACAAGAGAATAAAGAATTTATGATTGGATCGTAAAGGAAGATATTTGAGTTACAAGTTTAGCAAACACCTAAAAGTTGAGGAATCGTTCCATAGACTTGCATTTCCTGAAACTCCATAGGGGTATGGAGTGTTCGAGAGATGAAATCAAACTTTGTTTGAGATTGTTTGATCAAAGGTGTCGTCTATAAATTTGTCATTATATTTTAAGGATAAAGCTTTAGGGTCTATCGCTTTTACACTGAAAAGAGTACCATCATGATCCATTGAAATGACACCATATGTGTTATGGCATGGTATTTTCTAAACTATTTATAGGAAGCACCAAGAATTCACTCATCTTATTATACTTAATGAATTATCTTATTTGGAAAAGGAGTTGGTATATAAAGGTGTTAGCTGGAAGGTTGATGACGATGCAAATACCAGGATTTTTATTGGCTTCTAAATACCGAATGCGGAACCCCAATTCCTGAAACCTTGTTCCATTGCCAGCTGACCTAACTGTGAAAATATCCATCTTATATTGATATATTAGTTATGCCTTCACGAGTGTGAGCCTTCAACTTTCATCTTCTCGGTGGGTTCCAACGTTGAAGTGTATGCAACTCTATATTTTTCATCCATGGTGTGATCCGAGACCACCGAGGAATTTGCTTTGCTATTTGAAGCAAGTATACCAAGGATGACATTTTGTTTTTGATAAACACCAAGGAGGACATATCATCGGAAGTTGCAAAAGCCCTCGCGGTTCATCAGGCTATTATCCGCTTTGAGGAGAAAGGCGTTCGCCATATAATTGTAGCAAAGGACTACATGGTGGGGTGTTCAATACATCAGATTAGACATAAGAGATAATTTTGCTTTCGGTTTATTCACTTGTGAGTTGTGATATTAAGCATCTTTTCTTGTCCTTCTTTGGGTAGATCTTCGACTTACTGGTTGCTTATTTAATCCGAATTGCTTATTACGGGTCTTTATTCATTTTCAGCTTATTACCGGTCACTTAGTTAATCTGAATTACTAAAATAAAGCAGATCCACGGGTTTGGTTTCAAATGTTCAGCTGTTTCAAACCCTATTTTGGTTGTATTATTACATGACTGAGCAAGATTAGCAAAAACGCGAATCTAGAAGCAGATCCAAACGCTCTAAACCTCCCCAAACCCATGTCTGAGTTCTGAGCCATCTTCTTCTTCCTCGAGCCAAGCCGAACCAGCCTAGGGTTAGGGTTCAGCCGCCATGGACGCCGCGCAGAAGCGGAAGCGAGCGGACCAGGACGAGGAGCCGGCGCCCGACGGCCTGGACGTGCTCGACCTCCGGGCGGCCAAGCGGTTGCTGATCGGCTTCGAGCGCCGGCTCAAGGACAACCTCGAGGCGCGGATGAAGCACCCGGACGACCCGGCCCGCTTCGCCGACTCCGAGCTGGCGCTCCACGCCGAGACGGACCGCCTCCGCCTCCTCGCCGGCGCGCCGGAGCTCTTCCCGGACCTCGTCACGCTCGGCCTCGCCTCCTCCCTCTCCTCGCTCCTCACCCACGAGAACGCCGACCTCGCCGCCGCCGCCGCGTCCCTCCTCGCCGACCTCACCGACTCCGACGACCCCTCCGACCTCGCGGGGGTCCAGGCCCTCGCCGACGCGCTCGTCGACGCCAACGCGCTCGACCTCCTCGTCCACAACCTCTCCCGCCTCTCCGAGACCGACCCCGACGAGGCCGAGGCCGTCCACCACTCCCTCGCCGTCCTCGAGAACCTCATCGACCTCCGCCCCCACCTCGCCGACCTCGTCTGCGACCGCACCAAGGTCCTCCGCTGGCTCCTCAATCGCGTCAAGGCCCGTGACTTCGAGGCCAACAAGCAGTACGCCTCTGAGATCCTCGCCATCCTTCTGCAGAGCAGCCCTGCCAACCAGAAGCGCCTCGGCCAGATGAACGGGGTCGACGGCCTGCTGCAGGCCGTCGCAATGTACAAGTCGAGGGACCCAAGGACCACCGACGAGGAGGAGATGCTCGAGAACCTCTTCGACTGTCTCTGCTGTGTGCTCATGCCCGTGGAGAATAAGGAGAGGTTTGTCAAGGCTGAAGGCGTGGAGCTCATGATCATCATCATGAAGCAGAAGAAGTCTGCATACAGCTCCGCTATCCGGACACTGGATTTTGCCATGACCAGGTTCCCACCTGCTTGCGAGCGCTTTGTCGATGTCCTCGGGCTTAAGACTGCATTTGCAGCTTTCATGGGTAAGGCAAGTGACAAGTGCTACTTCTCTTCTTTTTTCCCCATCTCCTATGATTTCAGATGCTAATAGGAGTTATACAACTTAATTCACCGGCATCCCCTGGAATATCATATGTTCATGGACAGCCGATAGTAGGTCCATTTGTAGTTTAGATAGCTAACATAGAGCTAAAAATTGATGGATGGAAGTAATTCCAAGTTCATGAACTGCCGCTATAGTTTTAAGTTTTAACTTAAAATGGGTGGATGGAAGTAGTTCAAAGTTCATGTAGGTGCTAGAATTTTCAATCAAACTTGTCCCAAAATTGTAAACATGTTGATTTAGGTAAAGCTAAGGTCTGTGAGATTTGTTGCTTAAGATAACGGCTGGCTGTTATGTTGCTTCATGGTGTTCACAGTAACATACATAACCTTTTCTTTGGAAAATACAACGTAATGGAAGTAGTTAAAAAAGAGTAGATATGAAAAATCGAATGATAAGCTAGTTGGTGAGGTTGGATCTTATCTATTTCAAGCTGAGCACTGTTACAAAACAGCTTGCTCCATTTTCGTTTCTTAACTTGAGTCTATGTTCTGATGTAATTGCAAACATGTAATTTCTTCTCAATTATGGGTTTTCAGATTCCTGTCAACAAGAAAAACAAAAGTGAGAGTTATCAGGAGGATCTAGAAGAACGTATCATTTCTCTTATTGCTTCCCTGTTTGGTAAGCGGGCAAGTTTATTCCATTATCAGTTATATTGTTGTTCTAGATTGTATATGAACCGAGCCTGCACCATACTTATATTTCTATAAATCAGCTTTTCAGAGTTTTTCGTTTAACAGTTCTCCTAGGAAGTTATTGAGTATGCCGTGAGATCTTGTCTTTTCTAGAGGATTTTCACTTGATTAGAAATACTGTTTAATTACATGAATGATTTAATCCTAAAATCTAGCATGTGTGAATTTGAAATTTACACAACCGAGATACTATGTAAATCACCTAATAATGCTTCAGAGAGGATTTCAGTTTGCACTTGAAGATTCAATGTATTTTCGTACTGTTTTACTATGACCTCTATATTTTCACAACACCATGCCAAATCCTGTAATTCCTTGTTTTCACGTTACCGAAACAAAATTTGTTGCTGATGAAAGTAGTTTACATTATAGTTTTCAAGTTTCCACAGAAACCTTGGCACAGCCTATGAGCCTAAACAAATTGAAAACTGAAAGTGACAGACCCACAACCAACAACAGCAAACCAAAAGAGAATTTGTTGTACAAAAACTAACAAGATGAACCAATTCCTGTTCTTCTTTAATTAAGTAATCAAAGTTAGTATCAGTCAACTGTCGAGGTACTGGCCTGCCGCAGGACTTTATAAAAACTAACAATTTACAAGCATATTCAGAATTTCACAATCATATGACATAATATAGACACAAGTACAGAGGTGGTAGCTAGAGTATTTCCTCAATTGTTACTTGATAGTATTTATTTTCCCACTCATTTTCATCTGTTTCCAGCTTTAGTTAACTTACCAGCTTGTATAGTACAGTATGATTGAAAACATTGTAGTACAGGACCAAACTGGTCACTCCCTCTCGCAGGGAAAATATTGAACTAATTCAGATCGAGCCCTGTTAATAGTTCAAAGAGAGCTCTTTGTATATTCGCTACTACTCCATGTGTATACATATAGCTATACAAATACAAAGGAAGTAGCAGCGATTCATCAGCGTCCATCTCAGTTAAGTATGTTAAAGCTTGGAAGATGGCAGGCCTTTAGTACACACACAGCAAACTCGATCCATGAGAAATGAACTAGCTACACAGTGAAGAAATAATAGTGTTGGCGTCGGGAAGGACGGCCGGAGAAGCGCCTGTAGCTTCACCGGAGTAGTCTGCAGCCACCGATGGGCTCGAAGGTCTGGTAGAAGGGCGTCAGGATCGGAGAAGGGATGGAGGAGCACCAGGCAGCCAAGATGAGGATGGACAGCACCGCCGCGGCACCGTCTGCCGGTGAAGTCGCTGCTGCGGACTGCGGAGGCCGCTGGCATGGGGTGAGCAGAGGTGTGGGCGGGAGCTTCGTCGGAGGGGCGAGCCGGCCGGCGGCACTGGTGGAGGCGTGCAGGCGGAAGCGGCGCTCGAAGGGGATTCGGGAGGGCCTCGAGCGGTCGTGCCTGCCTCGTGTGGGATAACCCTTGGGACAAAGGGATCGAACCGTTTGGACCCAATTGCTTTACGGGTATCCTTATGGCCCATCGGGCTCTTTTTTAGGTTAGATTAACCTAACCAATGCGAAAAGGGTAACCAATTCCCAATTTTAGGCCTGCGGCCATTCCACTTCTATGTCTATATGATCCAACATATACAAGCGAGTTCATTAAAGATTTGTCTTATTATCATCAGTTTGTTATTTAGTTAAATTAAGTACATGGAGAACTTGGACAGATGTGCCCCAACGTATCTGGCTCAAATTCCAGCCGCTCCAGTAAACTGGCACTGAAAATTGAGCACACCTATTTTCCCAGGCTTATGAATAAGCTTATAAGCATAGATCCTGACAACCAGATGAATCCTTGCTTGCCATGTAGATAGGTTTATTGGTGTTGCAACAGTAACCACTTAGCCAGGACAAAAAGTTCAACATTTAATGCATGGCAGCCCCATCTTTTTCTAAGGATTTCCTCATGGTTGATCGTTTTCTATTTCTATTAGGTGGTATTACAAAAGGTTCACGAAGGATCAGATTACTAGGAAAGTTTGTTGAGAATGAATGTGAAAAGATAGACCGTCTGATGGAGCTATACACACGGTAAATCTAGTTTCAAGGGAACTAAGGGTACTGCTTTCATTTCCTTCTTACTGATTGCATGTATGCTTACACCATGCAGGTATTCAGACAGAGTGAAAGCTGAGACCGAAAGGTTTGAAAGTCTCGACTTGGACGATCTGGAGGTGCCTTTTCTATCTTGTTACTCTCATGCCAAATTTGAACAAATAGTTTATTGCTAAAGAGACGCTCCTGTTCCCTCAGATGGATGATGATGAGCGGTACAACCGGAAACTCGAAGCCGGGCTTTACACACTTCAGGTATTACCGTAGTGACATGACAGTGCTGTATCTGATAGTTTTTCAGCATATCTCAGGTGATTCTTGTTTACTCCACCAAGTGTCTGAAACAAGTGTTTTGATGTTTCAGCTAGTTGCGCTTATTCTTGGGCATATCTGGCTCTCTGGGTAAGTAGAGCTTCAGTCTTTCTTTCCCCTGTTGTTGCCCTGTTGTACAGAGGCAGGAGATGTGCAGTGTTCATTTTTTTTCCTCCCTTCAACTCATTTTTCAGGAATTCACAGATGAGAACAAGAATAGAGTTGCTTCTTAGACAAAACAAGCTGACAAAGGATGATGTCAAAGATATACTCCAGGCATGTTATCTCTTTGTTTTTCGAAGCATTTGCTCCTCTTGTATTTTCTGATGGGACTGGTGCGGATGGTTATACGCCGGTTTCTCCCTTGGACCCTGGAGTCTGTAGTCTTCAACTAGTAATGTTATTGAGTGCTTATTAGCTTGATGCTTGATTCCACTATAGGAGTACCACGACAACATCGGGGACCTGGATGGGCCTGAAGAGAAGGAAAAAGCGCAAGGACGGACCAAGGAAATCATCACCGCGTTGTGACCGGATTGCATCATCTCCCTGTAGCATTTCACCAAGTCTCCATTGATAGATGTTGTAGCGGCCGGAACTATCATGAATTCATGATCGATGTGTATTCATTCGAGCATTGTCTTGTAAACTAGCAGCTATCTGCATACATTTTGCCGGCTTCGATAATATACATGTTGGCCAGTTGTGGAGAAAACGGGTATTCCAGCTGTTCTATTATGTAGCTTCGAATAATTATTAGGTACTACTAAACCAGTTTTGACAGAATGGTATTCTGATGTTTCTAATTTATTACTTCACATATTCAGATTCTAGAAAAAAAGCCATCCTGGCCTTTTTATACAAGATTTTTCTGTCTGATTGATTTGTATGATTGACCCTGTGATAAATGGAATAGGAAGAAGCTAAAAAAAAAATCCTGTATCAGCTCGGAGAGAAGAAAAGGTTCCTTCCTTCACTGCAGAGAGAAGACAGGAGAGGATGGTGTGGTCGGCGTTCACTACCACTGCCTGCGTCTTCCCTGTCACACGCCGGCGTCAGCTTCGCTCCTCCGTCGCCAGCTCCAGTTCCGGTCACAATCTTGATACCATTTTGACTATGCTCATACAGAAAAACTGTGTTGCTGTTACTGTTGGAGCTGCAACCTCGCAGCTCCTTCTTCCTCTAGTTGCCCTCTCACAACTCACAAGAACAGGAAGACAGACAAAAGTTTTTGGCCCCGGAACACAGCCGGGCTTTTCCTCTGTATTTCTCTTGTCAAAATAGAAACATGCATACACTGCCTTATATAGGCTCCACGCACCAGGCAGATTAACAAACTGCCCTGACTTTGTGCCACTCACGCACTAGCTTAACCAATAATAGTTCCACTAACTCCATGCACTAACAGATCCTAGATTATCTCCATGATACATCCATGCAACTAGGACCTATTCGTCTGAACTCATCCATGCAGCAGCTAAATAGCTGAGGAAACTAACCTGCCGACTCACTCGGCCAACATCTGATCCTCTAGCCGGTCTGGCTCTAGCCTGCACAAGTCTGGCCGCTTCACACGACCACGCCGCATCACACGGCACAACAGCTTCTCACCATTATTGGCATCTCACCTTGCTTACCGCATCGCAGCAGCCTAGCATCTCGCCTCCTCCGTGCAAGCAACCAAAGTTTCAAACGACTAGCTACCCATAGACCATCTAAGTTACATGCAAACGAAAAGAAAACTAAATATGCAGATACAACTTATCAAGATTAGTGCTAACAGTTACCTCTTGCCAACTTCTGATTGTAAGGTAACTGCTCAGCAATAACCACTTGACAGTTGCCTGAATGTGCCCTGGTCCACAGAGTTCTTGTTCTATCTCCTCAATCTTGACATCACGTTTTATTCTGTCTTATCTGTCTTATGGTATGTTTCTCTAAGCAAGAGAACCTACTCCCTCCGTCCAAAAATAAATGATATAAATTTGTCTAGATTCATAAATATGTCTAGATACATGCAAATTTAAATGAACTCACATCACTTATTTCAGGACAGGTAGTATGTTATTTACAAACAGTATTTGTAGGATTAATATTGTTGTACCATGTGACAACCTACATAAGTAGCTATTTCGTAGGGAGGTTTTCGGTAATATCATATGCCACCGCTGTTTAAGCAAGACACGTTTTTCTCATTTCTGAACACTGCAACTCCTTACTCTCTCAAAAGTTGTCCTCTGAATCAGGTTTCATACAATGACCAGAAGAATGCTGAGCTTACAAAGGCTGCAGATGTGTTGCAACTAGAGGGGACTTCTCAAGCTACTCCATGTTTCTGATGGCAATTTGGATTCTCGGTGATAATAGTTTTTTCTTATGGTGATTTTGTGCATATATAAGCTAATTGCCTGTTTCCATTCCTGATGATTCTGTTCATATGATAAGCTATTCCTCAACCAATTTGTTCTCGAGGAATTACTCACTAAGCAATACCCTTCAAGTATTTTCAATAGATCATTTTATCCATTATTGTACATATAATGATCTAATTGCATGTTTCCACATGTTGTCATTGTGTGCATCTAATAAGCTATTCCTCCATCAATTTGTTCTTCAGGAATAACTCAATAAGTGACTATCTTAAAGTATTTAACGAATAAATAAATTTTATTCTAATATTACTGCTTGTACTGATCTGACAAAAAAAACTTTGGTTTATAAATGGTAATTGATGTATGCAACAGGTTTTGTGTGTTCTTATCCTAAAAGAGGAGTTATCTAGTTAAGGGAAATAGTATACATGGATGGGTGGAAACTATAAGATAATTGCTTCTTTTGTTCTAGGGTGATTTGTGTACATTTAATAATCCATCCCTCCACCAAATTATTCTTGATGCACAGTTGAGCAATAATTGAACATTTTTTTCTGTGTTTTATTAGTAAGAGACACACTTCAAGCATTTATCTAATATGCTGATTTATTTTTATACTCATGGGTGTATTGTTCTGAATCCGTAAAACCTTGGTCTAAAATGGTTGTATTCGACATGTTTCATTATTCATATGGAAACAGTTCATGCTTTGATGGTAAATTATTGATGGATGCAACATGTTTCGTATGTTGCAACCTTAAGAGACAAATTATCTACTGACTCAAAAGATGATCCACGGCTCTGGTAGGAAATAATATCCACAGTGACCTCTTTTACTGAACAATCTCTTGGTAGAAGCAATGCAAGATTTGTCTTCAGAGATGGACAATGGCACTTGAAAGACTCAAAGCTGCCATCATTATAAGGGGACATGATCTCCAAAGGGAAATATGTTTTGCTTAATCTAACATGCAAAAGCACCTTTAGTAGGGAGAAGATACTCATTGCTAGGAAGGTACAGCTGAAAGTTCCCAAAAATCATGGCAACACCTTCCAGCACTTCATGTTTTTCTTTTGTTGGGCTTCTCTCTCCCTCACTCTCTAGAAAACAGAGAAAGGACAACTCAACTTTGTCCAACCTTGCACCCTTTATCATGACATATGGCACAATGTACCAAACAATGGCATATATAATAGTACATGACAGCAAAAGATGCATCAAAGTGTGATGCCTCATAATAGTAGTGAGAGCTGGTGATTGATATATAAAATCAGTGTATGCACATGGCATGCTTCTGTCTATCTCTACTCACTTGGCTCCACATATAAAACATAGACATTCAGGGTGACACATTGATTTATATGTCGACAATGCATCTTACAGAACAAAGCATCTCCTCTTATGATTCAGTGGAACACCAGCACAAGTTCACAAAGGTAAAATGAAATATGTCAAAAGACGGAAGAACCAAGTGAATACATAGAACAATAGAATTAACATTTCACACCTTGCAATAATTATTTGTTCTGCTGACACACCATGATGATAATTAAACAACTTATGATGGACAAACTGCAACAAGGAAAATTAATAAGGTGCGTTTGCATTTTGTGCCAAGAAGAGACATAAGAAGAAGAAAAAAGAATAGTTGGAGCAAAAAAAGAGATTATGTGACAGACAGGTACAGATACATCACACTTGTTCTTGGCTTCTTCTTCTTTCTTATGTATATGACAAGATGAGACTGACTGACTGGAACAGAAAAGATGACAAACCAAAATGACTTCACTGATCAGAAGATACAGACTTAGGACATGGGATATGATACAGGGATGAGCAAGCAAAGTCATATATATTTTGATTCTTGCATCTCATTTAGTACATGCTGTCCTCAGCTTCTGTTCTTGCATTTCTCCATCGCCCTTGGTGCTGAAACAATTCAAAATTGTGCAATTTGTTAGCGACAATTGGCCTGCAACCTAATTAAACCTATGGAATCTGTTGAGCTGAAACTAACGAGAGATTTACTAACCGAGGCCAATAGCTTCTGATCCTTTCATTATCCGGAGGCGCTTGCATGACTCGACGAACATGCTGAAATTATTTATTTCCATGTTAAATGGTAAGAACATCGGACCAGCGCTTATCAAAGATTCAAAGTTGTTCTTCGGCGATTGAAATTAAGTAAACACATGGAACATTGTGCATATGGAGAATTAAGCATGCAGCACTCACTCCCATGGGACGTCGCCGACGAGCATCCAGTCACCGTCCTTGTCCTCGTAGGTCGGAACATACTCCGATCCGTTGAGCAGATCCATCAGCTTGCTCTCGTTCATGCCGTTCATCCCTTGAGATTCACAGTTTCCTGATGTACCAGACACGTTGTAATCAATTTCAGCATCCAGACATGGAGATTCGCGTTTTCTCGGAACTTTTTTGCAAATGAAAAATATATTGAGAGCTGCTGTTATATATGATCTAGTTAACAATGTAGGGTGCTGAATTAAGTTCGGTATCAATTCAATGAGCCACAAATCTACAATCACCACAATAGAGAAAACAATAATCATTGGGTTGTTGCTGAGTAATATGCATCTTTTCTAATATGCACGCCCCAACATGTTGGATTGATAATTGGTTACCAAGCTAGAGCAACACATGCTAATCATGACCCAACCTAAGCTAGCAAGCTAGCTAAGCAGATGCCATGATCATGAGCTAACTGTGTGCACATACATATGGTAGAGAGACAACGGCATTATGCCAGGGACAGGGCAGACACCTACCAAGAATCGGTGCAAATCATGCACCCCTGGCAAAACCACATGGTGACCACCACCACACATGCAAATGGAAATGCAATCATATATGCAAGTCATGCACGCATGTACCAAATAGCCAGTAACTTTTTAGGTTAAATATTTTTTGTAACAATGTTACGATCGAAATTAATATAGGAAAATTTCCTGTTGGATTAGTTGTTACAAAAATGTTACGGGAGTATATCTTACGGATATTGTACACATACCGATGGTGAAGGAGCTGAACATCTTCTCAAGCGCCTTGGAGAGGTCCTGGTAGGTCTTGTACATGTTGAGGTCCACCTTGCGCAGGTACGGCGCGCCGTCCATACTCACCTTCACGAACGCCGCCGCCGGCGACGACTTCTCCGCCAGGATGTTCTTCCGGAACGACCTCACTGGCGGCCATCCCACCACCTGCGCCCTGATAAACCACCAAATTAATTAGTTAGTATGTGATTAAACAGGTGCTTAATTATACTTTCATCACAAATTTAGGCGTGCAGTCACATGTATGAACCCTGTTCTTGACCCCATCAACAAGTGCAAATAGTAGTTTAATTCCTCCATTTTTCTTTTTGAGTTATACTTTATTTTGCAATGTTTTCTTAGGATGTTTTTTTCTTGTAATGTAGACAATACATGTGAATGGAAGTGGTCCACGTGACTACTACTGGGAGTGGCATCAAATCATGGAAAAGGCAAAGAAATTTGTGTTGTGGCACACATGCATGTACCTTCCCTTCCAACTTAGCTAGTACTACTTTTCTCCTTTGATTTTTTCATTCATGCAAAGTTGTAAACAGAGCTAGCATTTTCTTTATATATAGTATGTGTCTATACATTTCACAAGCCATTTTTAACTCCATAACACACTAACAAAAAATACACTCATAATAATTATTCTTACCTATTTTCTTCTTCATACTTCAAGACAAAGTGGTATATAATGTAAGTTTCAGTCTGATTTACGAAAATGGAGATAAGAGCGGGAGATGAAGGCAAGGGGGCAGATAGATCTAGATGAACCCAAGAGGGCAGTAGGGCCATTGCCCATATCCCCCCAGGCCCCCCTGCATGGCCGAGAAGGGCAGTATGGGCAGTATTATTTATCATCTTTGCCACTACTATTTCCATTGTAGCGTCAGGATACTAGTCAGTGATATGGAAATGATGGCGACGTGGACAAAGAAAGTAAACTGTGCAGTGCAAGAGAGAGATGGAGAGGGGCAGCAGTCCAGCTCCAGCTCCAGTGCAGTGCTGTGTATGTGGCTTTCTTTTATCGTGTCGGCACTAGGCGCTGTCTCCCACTGCCCCCACACGTAACATGCTGCTGTCTCTCTGTCGATGATGATGAAATGTGAATCTCCCCATAGATCTCATCTCTCTCTCTCTCGCCGTGCAGATGCTCCAGGAAAACCTGTCCATGGTCAGTGGCCACCGATCTGATCATCTTCTTCGTGTAGCCCGTGCATGGCCAAGTACGAACTAGCTTGATCATGCGAGAAAAACAGAGTAGCACATGTGTATGCCGGTTCCTGTTCTTCGTCGAGTGATTGCCAACTAATACAAGATGGTTTTGCTCGCCAAAAAGTTGGTCACTACGAAGCTAGGCTCGTGTTGCGTTTTGATGAAATTTTGTGAAAGCTCGAGCTTGGTTAGTACGAAGAGTTTGCACGAAGAAGATGAACAGAGCTGAGCTGCATGTCATGTGTGTGAGAAGGAACAGCAGAGCAGAGGAGAGAGATGGGATACGTACTTGGGCGCGCGCGGCTTCTCGGCGGGGTCGGGCAGCGCGGCGGCGGTGATGACGCTGCTCTGGCTGGGCGACCTCTTCATCTTCCCGCCGGCGTCCGCCGCCGCCGCCTTCTCCTCCTGCTCCTCCTTCACTACGGCGGCCGCGACCACGTCGGCCTGGCGATCCTCCTCTGGCGCCGCCTGCTCGCCGGCAGGCTCCAGCTTCAGCTTCAGGTCGATGGTCTCGGCGAAAACCCTCTTGCCGCCCCTCGCCTGGTCTCCTCCCTCGCCGCCGCCGGGCAGGCCGAGCCGGAGCTCGGTCGCCTCAAAGCCCAGGTCCGCAGCCATTGCTAGCGAGCTTCTTCTTCTGCTGCTTGGTTTGCTGCCTTTCGTTGTTTCTTGGTTAGCTTTTGGTTTCTTTGTGTTTGAGACTCTGGGTTGCGATGTGAAAGGCGAGCGATGGAAATGCAGACGGAAATAGATAGATAGAGAGGAGGAGGGTGGCGGAAATAATAATGGCAGCGAGGGTGTTGGTGACTTGGTGTGGGTGTGTACAATAATAGGGCTCTCCATGGCCAACCTCTTTTGCGCCTAAGCGCCCCCTCCAATATTTTTTTTTGAGTTCGCTAGGGCTATTTCTTTATGCTTAATTAGTCTCATTTTTTAAGAGCAACCACACATTTTGATTAAAAGAAAATCAAGTTGCATGAATAACAAAAGTGGAATCTAAAAGCCTAACGAATCATGAGAAAACAATTATCTTCTTTGCAGATAGAGCCTTAAAGGATAAAAATACATAACTATTTCGAGAGATTCATGCACTCGCCGAAGCTAGCGGCCGCCACCAAACTCCAACTGGCACACGTCGAAAGAGACACTGAGTCTCTACCATTGCCAGATCTAAAGAATCATTATCACCAACGAGACTTTGTGAGTCTATAAAAAGGCCCGCTGCAATCAGCGAGACACATGTCAATGTGGAACGTCAACCGGGACGTTCCCATGCTCCCTTGGACCAAGAACCACTGCATCCCATCGATGAAGTCGGGGAATAACGACAGGTCCACCACCTCTGGACCAACATCCTTGCTCCGGAGCATCCATGAAACTCTGATGGCATCAGAACTTGTTTTATAATCTATTGTGGAAAATAGGTATGAAAGAATAAAAGGTTAGTTAAAATTTACATAACTAAAACCGGTGCGAAGAACCATATTACCATAACCCACTATGATGTCTAATGTGGACCTAGTCGCATATTCAAAATGGCTGTTGGGAGAATAGTGAAAAAATATATGATGTTCCTGATGTCATCAGAGTTCGATGGATAAAAGATATGTTTTCTGGCTTGTGCAAAATAAAAAGTTTAGTGCTTCAAAAATGCTTTTTGGAGCACCTTTTGTTTTTTCCTTGGAAAAGAATATGATTTTTATTCACGAATCTTTGCATTCGTATGCGAGACACAAACACATATCTTCTAGGAGAAGTTCAATTTTTTATTTTAATTAAATACTTATAGTGATATTGTTCTGCATTCTGGAAGCATATGCTCTTGGAAGCTAGAACGCTGCCTCCAACTTAGTTTGCTATTGGGACCCCGTTGTGTATAACATGATGCATTTAATTAGTTTGTAAGACCGATATTTATTTTTTTACAATTTTGTTTTACACCAGGAATACAAGATGTTTTCAAGTTTATAACAAAGCCTTAGTTTTGTTTTGTCTTTTGTTGGAGAAAACAAAACAAAACAATAGAAAGTTTTCAAGTTCAACTAAAGACAAAACCTTATACGTTTTATTGTCAAAAAAAAACCTTATACATTTTGGTTTTTACATCCTTATTTTTTGCTGGTCAAGGACTTTTAACATGTTAGTAAAATTAGTACGGAGTTTAAAGATATATGAAATGAATTTTTTTGCAAGATAAATGTAATGATACCATTTATATGTTTATAGTCCATATAATTTGATATATATTAGTTGTCAAAATCGAAAGATCGTGAAATATAATGCACTCTCTATATTTTGAAACTGAGGGAGTAGTAAATGTTGTGTGGAAAATTATTACCATCGTCGATAAAATATAAAATAACCAAAGCAAAAATAAAGAAAAATAATTAACGTGACACTAGCGCTTTCTTTTGGATAACGTGACACTTGAAAAGAAAGAAAGGGAAATAAAAGGTTGAGTCACGTCGGGCTGGAGAAGCAGTCGAGCTAGCTGGGGGCCAAGAAAACCACATGCGCTGTGTGAGTGTGACTCCCACGCGCGAAAATGACCGCCGGGTGGGGCCGCTCACGATCACCAGGATTGGTGGGCCCAGCTGTCGGATAGGTCTAGCTACCGACATGTTACTTGTGCACAAATTTCTCCCCGCTGTTGTACAACTTTGTCTCCATCTTTCCTTTTTCTCCCCCGCCCCGCTATTCATTCTGGCGCCTTCATCTCGTGCATTCCCGCTATGCAGTAGTAGTGCAGTACCCACTGTATTTCCTAATTCAGGGTTTGTTTATTTGCAAAATGCACTTGATCGTACATTACATTCATAAAGAGTTGCAGCAAATAACTTAAAACAAGGATGTTTCACAGTATATCAATGCAACCTGGACCGTACAATATGCATTATCACAGGGCCGTCTCCAGAATTTTGGGGCCCCGGTGCGATATACATATTAAGGCCCCTAAATTGGAATGTCCCGCCGGAAACCTACTCCCTCCGGTTGAAAAAAAGTGTTGGTAATTTTAAACTTAGTACAAAATTTATATACACCCTCCAATTTATATTACTCTTCACTAATATAGATGTATTTAGACACATTTTAGTGGTAGATATATCCGTATTAGCGAATATTAATATAGGCCGGAGGGAGTACTAAATCGCGGATACTCTTTTCCAATCGGAAGGAGTATAGGATATTGGGTCTTTTGTATACAAATGAACTTTTGATCTTCTATAAATCTAAAGTTTGTGTGTTGGTCGGAGCTATCTTTAATTAAGGTAGAGTTGGCTAATTTAGCGAGAGCAGAATCTCAAACTATGGTTTGGCTAGGTTCAGGACCTGAGATTATTCGTCAAGCTCTTGACTTAGACCTTTTTGTAAACCCTGCTGTTTAATATATCTGCTTTTACCCGCAAAAAAAAGGTAGAGCTGGCTACTATTTGGTGCTAAATGACTCCGGAAAATAAGAAGCGGAAACCTAAAATCGTGGACCTACTCTAATATACGCTAGAACCTATTAATATTCTCCTTGACTTAAGGAATGAGCGAATAGAAGCTGGGGCTGTTTTCCTGATCTGAGGTCGGACTGTTGGAGAAGATGAGAGCTCTACCTCCCACTCGATCTCGACGTGGCAAATTATTTTTTCTACTCCGTATTAACCCTTCATTAGTAAAAGGGCAATACTATGTGTAAGTGTCGCGTCAGAGTTACATACTCATGGATTTCATACGGGTATTACCATTGCTACCTTCATAGATCTAATAATTATGCTAAATGCCTAGCCCTAGCCCGCGCATGAAGTGGCCCAGGCGGCTCTCGTGCAAGTGCCTTCCGATCTGGTTGAGCCGCACCAGTTTTACCGCTTCGCATGTTTGACCCACAGAGCTGCACCGCATAGGCCATCTTCTTCCTTCGTGTACGAACAGCTCAAGCGCGTTCAAAAAAAAAAAAAAAACAGCTCAAGCTCAGATCCATGGCGATGCACAGTAGATAAATAGGATTTGGGGCCCCCTGATTTTCTGGGGCCCTGTGCGGTCGCTCACCTCGCACGTCCTCGTCGACGGCCCTGCATTATCGTCCAGTCCAGATCTAATATACTACCTCAAAATTTTGGTAGTATATTTTGTTTCGAGCGATATTTTTGGTATAACATTGTTCAAATCATGCATCCAGTTTTCCAGTCAAAGTGTAAGGTCGTAATTTCACATATAAGTAAAACCATAATTTTATCCTTGATTTTTTCCCCTTCGATGCTCCTTAGCCCAGGCCTCAGGGCTTGGCGATCGAGATCGCTCTCCAGGTGAAAACCTCGCACTTTGGTGCCGGTGACGGCGGCGCCCCAGGGTGTCGTTCTCCTACTTGTTTGCGTCGTTTGAGAGCTATGATTCTCTACCGACGTGAGCATCTTAAATCTCTCGAGGTGAAAATCTAAGCTCTTCTGGAGTGGGCGACGGCGACGCATACGTCGTTACCTCCTTGGTGGCATCGCCTTTGAGTTTTTGAGCTCACATTGTGCGTTGGATTCGCAACGGTCGTCTAGGGTGGCTTTGTGGTCAAGGCGATGGATGCTAGGACAACAGTCCCGGATGGTAGGCGTATGCCGACGCGGAGGCCATAGATAGCATTGCGGTGATGGTCCTACGTGGCGGGGTTGTCGTGTGGCTTCGCAAATTGTGACGAGTCGGTGCCATGAGGGTGGCTTCGCCTCCATGTGCTTTTATTTTCTCTACCATTTCTGTTCCTGGCTTTGATTGTACAATTTGTTGTTCGAATCTGCCGCTTTCTTTAGTTTTTCTTTTATTTACCTTTTCGGTTATTCCTGGTTCACTTGTCCACTATGTAAATATTATATGTAGTAATGAAATCAAAGGCCAGCAATTGCCGGATCTTAAAAAAAACCTAAAGATTTTGGCAAAAATTACTAAATTAACGGTGAGTCCAAACTGACTCAATTAATTTGAATCGTTCGACGACCTGACCACATATTACACATATAAACAATCATTTGTTGGATGCCCTTAATCTTATATGTTTGGTTGGTTTTGGAACGGAGTAGAATTACATTCAGTTTTACCTCATCCCAAAACTGAACACACAGTAAATCAGAGTGACCGTGGGGGTCTTTGATTCCTAGGCTCCCAGCCACAGTTTGCGAAGCCAAAACTTGATAATTTGATACACGTTTAGTTTTCGCTATACTTTATTATCCATATGGTCAACTTGTCATAAAGTGTAATATTTACCAACTTTTGTCACACTTTATGACTTCTATTTTTTTAGTCACAGTTTTCTGATCGTGTGTGAAAGTGTACATGACTATGTATGTCGTACACCTGTTGTTTTTCCCCAATATTTTTTGTATTAAGCCACAAAAAATGTGAGCTTGATTTAGGAGGAAGATTATAGAAACATAGCCACATCGTGTGTGGTTTCCCACGATTTGATCAGTCTAGCACGAAATTAATTATGTCGAGTCCATGAAACATGTGAATGAACGACCAGCAACATTTTTCACTCTTGAAAAAGTTAGCAACATTTTCCAGTCTTAGACGAAGCTAGCCAACAAGGGATGCGCATGCGTGCTGGGTGGTGCATACCTGCGCGTGCAACACGTCTCACGGGCGGCGGGGCCGGGCAACAGTTTGCTACCTGTGCTTGCTAGCTCTGAGCACACGGTAGATCCTTAGATTTTTTTTATTGGTTAGGGATCACATTTACAAGGCATAGAATATTTCAGTGTGCAAAAAGAGGCATGTAGGTGGACGAACTCTTTTTAAACAGGAACGATATACTCATTAACTTTAGCGTCCACAGTACATGATTACAAAGCTCACAAAATCGCAAAGATATAGCATGCTAAGCTGCACAGAATACATTGTGGATGGTGAAGATATGCATAGAAGAAACTGGAAATTACAACTGAAGTCAAACATCGGCCGTTTGTCCAGCGACAACCTGAGCTTGAAATTGCTACAATTGCAACCTCCAAGTGCCTCATCCATGCTTCTTACCCATTCAGGTGACTCTCCCAACGATCTTCTTGGCGTATGCACTCGATGTTTATGAGCGTTGAGCTGTAGATATCGAATAGTCTTCTCAATAAAGAGTCCCACTATTTTAAATCTTAGGATGAACAACAAAGCTGTTGTCATCCACCTCCAATGACATAGCCCAAAAAGAGAACCGGGCTATAGCCTGGTGGCTTGGGAGCAAGTCTTGCTCTCAGCCGACCATGAGTTCGAGTCTCATGGGGGACTGAATATTGGGGTTTTTATGGAGTCTTCTTCTATAAAAAAAAGTCATCGGGTGCTAGCGGCTGAGATGGTCTCATTTTTTTTTGACATAGCCCAGAAAGCAGGAGGACAATATCTTTATCGGTAGTACCATTCATCAAATTTGGTCTGAAATAACAATCGAACTCTTAGCTTCGTCTTGAATTGCAAGCAAAAGGAAGCTGGCATATACGGTGTTGACGTATTTATTGGAGGGGTTCACCACCGTGAGATACAACCCAGTGTGCAGCTTTGTATCTAGTATTCATTCTGGTCCATTATAAGTATCGCTGATTTAATGAGAATGGATATATGGCTCCCAAGCTCTATGGAGCTCATTTTTCGAAAATTTTGAAAACAATATTTAAAAGTTTCAAAAAATCAAAACAAAATTCTAGATGTAAATCATAATCAGATCTACTAGTATGCAAAAATTTAGGTCCAAATTCATTGTATTTGAGGCGTAGCAAAAAAGACTAATTTGTAGATCTGAGTTGTATGAACAGTACATGTTTTTAAAACTTGAATTTTTGTCAGATTTGTCTTTTTTCTCTAGCCTAGAATACATCGAATTTTAAATTGAGATTTTACAGGCTTGTAGATCCCAACATTATCTATATCTAGATTTTTTGTTTCAATTTTTTTTGAAATATTTAAATGCCGTTTCTGATTTTTTTTAAATGGCCATTGTGGAGCTCGAGCTCCATTTTTGGTTTCCGTGATTTAATAGTACTCAATCACATGTTAATCTATCGTCTTGATTTGCAAGTAGTAGGAAGCTAGCTGCTCTAGCTAGAGCTAGCTCGACATCCAAAAATGGCCAACTTAATTAGTTGTAGTTAGCATGCATGCATCGGTCAGCTAATGGATCGTCGATCACCAGCTACTCAAGCCATGCATCAAGGGGGCACGAGGGGCACCACACGTGTAGGTTTGACGTGATGGGTTTCGATCAGAAACGACTAATTCTTGCAGACACGAAAACACGACTGCTTAACTAACTAACTATATCGACTACCTAGCTTTCCCGCAAAAGGAAAAAAAAGCTATAGTACTAGTAGCTAATTAATCCTTGGATGCTCTCGCTTCAATGGGCTACAGTGATGCTGGCTAGCTTCCCATATCGTGCGCCATACTCAAACGTACGCCATCTAACATCTTGCATGCATGTCAATCTTGGAGTACAATCAAATTCCGGCAATATTTTGGTTGTATCATCAGTCATCACTAGCTCATTAGCTACTCCCTACTTTACATGTTGTTTATGTTTTACCATCAACTTAGACCACACTAAATGCAAGTTAATCTTGGATACAGTGAAAAACAAAGTTTATACTCCCTCCATTCCGGTGTATAGGTCCTGCGTGTATCCCTAGATCATCATTTTGACAAATATAATCTAAATTTTATAACACAAAAATTATATTATTAGAAAGTACAACATTTGAAGTTTCTAGTGATATATATTTTTGTAGTATATAACTTATATTATGTTGGTCAAAATGACGACCTAGGGGCACGCGCAGGACCTATACACTGAGACGGAGGGAGTACACACAATTACTGTGCACATTTTGTTTTACAATTAGTACTACTTGATTCAAATTAAGGTATATACAAAAATCAATATACACAGATTCTCCTCGAGAGAAAACGATTAGTTGAAATCATCCAAATTAATTAGACAGTAAGATGTATAATGTATATCTATGATCAAATCAGCTACTTAGAGTTGTAAATGTTTAGGTAACATGTTGGACGTGGTTGGTCGCAAGCTGTGTAATCCATTATAAAAGCAGTTCCAGCAATATTTTGGTTGTCTCATAACTAGCTCACTACCTACTTTACATGTAGTTTATGTTTACCATTAATTTAGACCACACTAACTAAATACAAGTTAATCTAGGATATAGTACTCACTACATTATAAAATCAAAACCTATAGTGAAAATCAAAGTTTAGACACACAATTATTACTCTATACATTTTAGATTACATTTAGTACTATTTAAATCAGAGTTAAGTATGCTCATATATTATATGTTAAAAATCAATATACAAGTTCTCCTCGAGACAACAGATTAATTGAAATCATCAAAATTAATTGGACACTCGGATGTATAATGTAATCATGCATAATGGACATAATAATTGCTAGGGTGCATGCGATGAGGGATTTTATAATTAAAAAGTAGGCTTAAAACACTATATAAAATCTAGCCATCAAGCTAATAAAAGTGAAAGAAACCAACATAAACAGAAATATTTGATGATTTCTTATTGTCGCACACTAGAATTTTCTGCAACAATGTTGGAAGTTTGAGACTCATTTATCAACCATTATGTTTTATATATTCGAACGTTAACAAAATAGATAATACTACAATCTCTCATTTTTATTTTCTAGATTAACCGTTAGGCCGATATCGTCCATATTTGAAGCATAGTTACCGTCATAGAGAATTTCTAAGATATTACCAATAATATTCTATGAGGCATTGTCAAATCAATATGGTATCTATTATTTCATAAATATATTATTTTACTACAATCCTACTTCATTTTTTTGCTCCTTAGTTTGTGAAACAAAAGTAGCATGCATAACTATCTGAATTTGATCCAAGGTACATTTATTAATGTGATTTATTTACATAAATAAACCACACCTCTACTTAAACATATCACAACACAATAAGTTTTCATAATTTTAACTACACAAATCACAGACATTTCAATATCTTAGTTGTACCTACACATATCACAATCCATAGATCATTTTTAGCGTACTTAAATATATCATAAAGAAAAATCACAAGTGAACCTAAACATATCACAACAGGTAGAACTTCATAGGTGTACTTAAATGCATCAATATATATATATAATATACAAATTCATTTATGGTGGAACTAAATTATTTTCTAATTGAAACAAATATCATCAAAGATATTTATGATGAAGTTATATTTTACATATCTGAAAATGGGATACATAACCTTATAATTTTGTAACCCCGTGCTATGAGTATCTATGAAATCTGAATTTTCATTCTAGAGAACGTTCAACACAATACAGATGGCGTCCACTATGGTAGTTCACTTCAAATTGTACTACCTCTGTCCTAAAATATAACGTGAATGTCTAAATTTGTATGTATCTAGATGTATTTTAGTATATAGATACATTTGAATCTAGATAAATCCACATGACTTATTGTTGGACGGAGGGAGTAGTTTTTTGATCAATCAATTAATGAAAAATGATACTTCACGTATACCCAGATTTCAGAGGATGGATCGATCGGACAGGGCATGTGTGTGCAGATGTATATGGAATTATTGATGTATATGCAATGCATCTTTCATGGATCGACGCCGTCTCTCTCAACGCAGCTATATATCGCCACTCTGTCCGCTGACTTAACTCCAGAACCAGGCATGCATGCGTGGGTTTCTCCGGTCGCCCATTTTTCCTGGAGCGAAAACCAAATCTCATCGATCGATCCGGCCAACAACACCTGTACCTTTCCTGCCAGCTCGAGCACAATACGGCTCTGCAACTCTGATAAACCAAGCTGATCGATCGGTCGATCGAGCCAAATTTATCCCCGGACGATCTAGGCAGAGAACAGTTCTTTTTCCAGAATCAGAACGTATATATATCCATGGGTTTACGTGCTGTAAATACTCCATTGTATCTCCGAGTTGGATGCTGTGTAGATGTACCTGCGTAGTGTGTACGTACATGCGTGTTACATTCCTGCACGTGAATGCATGTTTGCTTGATTAATTAGCACAAGCCGCGTCTACCTTTACAGATCTAAGGCTAGCTAGCTAGGTACGATGAACCATGCATGCATATACAGATCACTCGAGTGTGCGTGTGATCGAGGTAATTAGAGTACACATATCCAGTATCCACTCGCTTAATCTATGCTCACTTCTGTAGGTGTTTGAATCCGTGTTACCCTGCTCCACGGCATCCATGCAGGATCAGGGCGCGCCGCGGTCTATGCTCATACATGCATCCATGCGTGTTTCCTGTAAACAAGATACACTGAACCTAGCGCGCAAGTCGTAAACATAAATGTGCAACAAAAGGGAAAAGGACATCATTGTACGGCATGCTCCCCGCTGTTCAGCGTTCCATCGATCATTAGTAGGAGTAGTTCAGGTATGTTTGGCGTTGAACCTTACCAAAATGTGTCCTTCCCTGTCAGGCTACTCGGAGGTAGATGAGTGTTTGAGGAGAGAAATCCACACTAATCTGACTATAAATCGACAAAAATTGCAGGAAATAAGTAAACAAGCAGGAAATCAAAGGGATAGCAAGATTGGAGAATTAGGGTTTTGAGATTCACGTGCCACCCAGCCGTCCACTCTCCCTGTTTATATAGTACAGAGGAGCCACGTGATTTGTCTTAGGGTTTACATAAACTGCCATTAAGGCGCTAATACAGAATTTAGTACTTTATTACAATGACAACCGTCCGATGGACTGGAATGGTAAGAGCGACGTATAGCCGTTGGATAACTGAAGCAAGAGTTGAAGCTGTTGAGAGACAGAGAACCTGACACTGCTCGCCGCTGCAAGTCCAGACTTCAAGGCTGGATTGTTGGAAATGTATTCTGGATGAAGTATGCATCTTCCCATGTTGCTTCAGCTTCGGATAGACCTTCCCAGAGGATTAACCATTGAGGGACAGCAACATCATACTCACCTTCTCGGCGTGGCACCTGCCTGCGTTGGAGAACTGCCACAGGGGAAAATTTGATCTTACCCTCATCAGTGAGGAGGGGAAGGTTCTTGTTGGGAACTGCTCTTTTGCCAATGTGCTTCTTGAGTTGATTGACATGGAAGACGTTATGGATTTGTGCACCCTCTGGAAGCAATAACTTGTAAGCAGATTGCCCAACTTTCTGTGTCACCCGGAAAGGCCCATAGAAGCAAGAGGAAAGCTTGGGAGAATTGCCCTGCCCTAGTGCCGTTTCTCTGTGATGTTGGACTTTCAGGTAAACCATATCGCCCACTTGGAAAACTCTGGGAGTTCTATGCAGGTCTGCATGCTTTTTCATTTTTTTCTGTGCTTGCATGAGGTTATGTTGCAGATGCTGGAGCATGACAGATTTCTCCTGCAGGGTGGCCTGAGTTTCAGGTAGTGCACTAGCAGGAATGGCAATCTCTTGTAACAGAGGGGGGCTGTATTCATAAAGAGCTTCAAATGGTGAAGTTTTGATAGCTGTGTGGTATGAAGAATTGTACCACCACTCAGCTGTTGTCAACCAGTGACTCCATTTCTTTGGTGCTTGAAATGTCATGGTTCTCAAGTATTGCTCAAGGCATTGATTTACTCTTTCGGTCTGGCCGTCTGACTCTGGGTGATAAGCAGTAGAGAAGTGTAGATCCACCTTTAATGCAGAGAAAAGTTCCTGCCATAGCTTACTTGTGAAGGTTTGATCTCTATCTGAAACAATGACCTTGGGCAGACCATGTAGTTTGAATATGTGATCCAAGAAGAGAGTAGCCACCTTATGCACAAAATATGGATGGGACAGAGGTAAGAAGTGTGCATATTTTGTCAGGCGATCAACTACTACCAGTATGACATTCATGCCATTAGATGTCGGTAAGCCTTCAATGAAATCTAAGCTGATTTCACTCCATTTGGCTGTTGGAATTTGCAGGGGAACTAACAGTCCAGGATAGGGTACCTTTTCCAACTTGGAGATTTGACAGACAGGGCATTTAGACACAAGATCAGTAATGTATGTCTTCATATTGGGCCAGAAGAAAAGTTGCTTCAGCTTAATATATGAGACCCTTTGGCCTGAGTGCCCACCAATTGCTGATGAATGTAAGGATTGGAACAATTTCTCCTTAAGATTGGTGGCATCACCAATAAGAATTCTGTTTTTATAGCGAATTATACCCGAATGCAGTGAGTTATGTGGGTGATTGTCTGGATTAATTGCCAGTTCCTGAAGGAGAGAAGAGCATTTCTGATCACCCATATAGCTTGCCTGGACATCAAGGATCCAAGAAGGAACAACTACAGAGATAGCATGACAAGCATCCTTTGGTTCATCTTTCCTTGAGAGAGCATCAGCTACTATATTGTGACAACCTTGCTTGTATTTGATGATATAATCAAATTCCAACAACTTTAACATGAGCTTGTGTTGGATGCTGATACGTCTCCAACGTATCTATAATTTTTGATGCTCCATGCTTGTTTTTACACCATTTGCCTACTGTTTCATTACACTTCGTGGCACTTTTATGCATTTTCCGGAACTAACCTATTAACAAGTCGCCATAGTGCCAGTTCCCTGTTTTCTGCTGTTTTTGTGTTTCAGAAGTGCTACACATGAAATATTCTCGGAATTGGACGAAACAAGTTCCTGAAGTCTTATTTTCCCCGGAAGCTTCTAGAGATCCGAAGAGGAGTTGGAGGGGGTCCACGAGGGCCCCACACACCAGGGCGGCGTGGCCTGGCCCCTGGCCGCGCCCCCTATGTGTGAGGACGCCTCGGTCCACCTCTGACGATGCCCCTTCGCCTATAAAGACCCCCCGATGGAAAAAACTTAAGTACCTGATCACTTTTCCAGAACACATCGCGATCCGCCGCCGCCGTCGACCCGAAGATCAGGAGGGTCCAGAAGCTCTTCCCAGCACCCTGCCGGAGAGGGGAATCGCCACCGGAGGTCTTCTTCATCACCATGCTTGCCTCCGGAGCGATGAGTGAGTAGTCTACCTTGGACTACGGGTCCATATCAGTAGCTAGATGGTTGTCTCCTCCACCATTTGCTTCATGTTTAGATCTCATGAGCTGCCCTACATGATTGAGATCACCGTTATGTAATTCTACATGTTTGGTTTGTTGGGATCCGATGAATATTGGTGTTATGATTGAGTTGCTATACTGAAATATATCTTATGTTATCTCTATGTTGTTTATGATCTTGCATGCTCTCCGTTGTTAGTAGCTATCTTGGCCGAGTAGTTGCTAGTGACTCCAAGAGGGGGTATTTATGCTCGATAGTGGGTTCATGCCTCTATTTAACCTGGGGGAGTGAAAGAAACCTCTAAGGTTGTAGATGTGCTGTTGCTACTAGGGAGAAAACAACATTCATATGCTCAAGGGCATATGCTTTGTTTACATTACACACTTTGCTTAATGCAATTATCTGTTGTTCGCAACTTAATACTCATGGGGTGTTCGGATGATATCCCCGGGAGTGGATTATTAGTCATAGATGCAGTTGGATGGCGGTCTATGTATTTTGTTGTAATGCCCAGAGTAAATCGCATAGTGATCTTCTTGACATATCACGTTTATCTTTATTCTATCAATTGCCCAACTGTAATTTGTTTACCCAGCATGTCTTATTTATCTATGGAGAGACACCACTAGTGAACTGTGGACCCCGGTCCTATTTCTATCATATTGCTATCACCTGTTTACTTTACTCGCACTGTTTACTTTACTCGCATACTTTCACTGCTTTCCACTCGATACGCTCATACCCTTTGTTTCAAGCAAACCGGTGAGATTGACAACCTCATCGCAAGTTGGGAACAAAGTATTTGGTTGTGTTGTTGCTGGCGCGTGGGTGACGGCACCAGAAGATTCCTTGTGCGCAGTGAATGACCAGCCAGTTGGGAACCCCAAGAGGAAGGTATGATGAGTATAGCAGCTAGTTTTCCCTCAGTTAAGAAACCAAGGTTTGTCGATCAGGAGAAAAGCAGACAATAACGACTGAAGGTGATGCTTGCTAGTTTGCGACAGCGTCGGACAATTTATATATGGCGCCTCGTCCAAGCTTTGCTTGCTAGCTGCAACGTGGAACCTGCACACAACACAACCAAGTACTTTGTTCCCAACTTGCGATGAGGTTGTCAATCTCACCGGTTTGCTTGAAACAAAGGTTATGAGCGTATCGAGTGGAAAATAGTAGAAGTATGCGAGTAAAGTAAACAGTGCGAGTAAAGTAAACAGGTGATAGCAATATGATGGAAATAGGACCGGGGTCCACAGTTCACTAGTGGTGTCTCTCCATAAGATAAATAACACATGCTGGGTAAACAAATTACAGTTGGGCAATTGATAGAATAAAGATAAACGTGATATGTCGAGAAGATCACTATGCGATTTACTCTGGGCATTACAACAAAATACATAGATCGCCATCCAACTGCATCTATGACTAATAATCCACTTGTGGCGAATCAATCCGAGAACTCCATAAGTATTAAGTTGCGAACAACAGATAATTGTATTAAGCAAAGTGTGTAATGTAAACAAAGCATATGCCCTTGAGCATATGCATGTTGTTTTCTCCCTAGTAGCAATAGCACATTTACAACCTTAGAGGTTTCTGTCACTCCCCCAGGTTAAATAGAGGCAAGCATGGCGATGAAGAAGACCTCCGGTGGCGATTCCCCTCTCCGTCAGGGTGCCGGGAAGAGCTTCTGGACCCTCCCGATCTTCGGGTCGATGGCGGCGGCGGATCGCGATGTGTTCTAGAAAAGTGATCGGGTACTTAGGTTTTTCCCGTCGGGGGGTCTTTATAGGCGAAGGGGCGATGTCAGAGGTGGCCCTAGGCCTCCTCACGCCAGGGCGGTGCGGCCAGGGGCTGGGCCGCACCAGCCCTGCGTGAGGGCGGCCTGTGGCCCCTCTCCTTCTTCTCTTCGGATGACTGGAAGCTCCCGGACAAAATAAAACTTCAGGAACTTGTTTCGTCCAATTCCGAGAATATTTCCTGTGTATCACTTCTGAAACACAAAAACAGCAGAAAACAGGGAACTGGCACTGTGGCGACTTGTTAATAGGTTAGTTCCGGAAAATGCATAAAAGTGCCATGAAGTGTAAAGAAACATTAGGCAAATGGTGTAAAAATAAGCATGGAGCATCAAAAATTATAGATACGTTGGAGACGTATCAAGCATCCCCAAGCTTAACTCCTGCTCGTCCTCGAGTAGGTAAGTGATAACAAAAGAATAATTTTTGAGGTGACATGCACCTACACAATCTTGATCATATATGTAAGCATTTGTGAGCTGGGATCATAAGAACTTAAAATATGGGCATGAAAGATATAATCTTGACAATAAGAACTTAGCAACCATGTTGTAAACATGCAAATGAACACAAACAAAAGATCATGAAAATGAAACAATGAAAGTCAAACGTGTGTTCAAATCATAAGGAAAAACATACAAATGGTTTTCAGCTTGTCCTTCAAAGAGAGCAAAACATAAATGCATAGGACACCTTCAAGTTTAAGAGGGCGACTAGATACAAATAATTTGAGAACAAGTGAAACCAACAATATGAATCAATCAATGAAAACTTTGGGACAATGCACATTATACTAAGAATTACAACTATGCTCTTTTAATGGTGCATAAAGATAGAAGGTGGTGACTCAACATAAAAGTAAAAGAAAGGCCCTTCGCAGAGGGAAGCAGTGATTGCAAGTTTTATAACCTTCAAAAATTATGGTACTTAGCGGCTTTGAGCTCTCATTGCCCCCATCATAAGCATCTTGAATGATTAAAGTTAATGCGAGAACAATTATGATGCATATGCTTGACAAATCATAAGTTGAAAACCTCGTGTCCCGTGAATACGAGTACCCAAACCTCATGCTACTTTACTTAGAGTCCCAAGCAAGGCTCTTGTCATTGTAAATATATGCATATCATTGAGAACCGCCAATGGGGTACCTCCGTGCCCGATGACATGGAACAAGCCCACATCAAAATGATAGGACAAGCAGACAATGAACACCTCGACATCTCTTTTATTTGCCATTTGTTTAGCTTTTTATTGTGAGATGCGTCGTCGAATGTTCACCATGGGTATGCTGCAAATTTCCACCATGAATTATGCATGGCTTAGATTTGCGGCCCGGCGTTTCCCTAACACATATACAAACTCCATGATCCCCACAAGATTCCCAATTCATTTCACACCGCGGGGATCCATAAACAAAAGATCACGATATCAACTCAAATAAGAAGTGCAATGTTGAAAGCTTGCCCATGACTGCATGGCTAGGCTAGTCTCCAACTTACAACTTGCAAGCATAACAACTCAACATAAGAGACCACAATGTCAAATTTTTAAGAACAGGAAAAAGTAAAGTGTGCCTTCCGGTTCGTGAGAGCTTTACTGACCGAATTTCGCATAACACTGGTAAGAGTTTAATTTGAAGAGAAAATAAAAGCAAGTCAAATTTACTTGGAATAGCAAATTGCTAGTAGGTATGTATGGTGGACACTTTGGAAAACTTTGGCTTTTAGGAGTTGGATGCACGAGTAGAGCTCATACTCAGTACAAGGCGAGGGCTAGCAAAAGACTGGGAGCGACCAACTAAGAGAGCAATAATGGCCATAATCATGCAAAGCGACAAAGCGACATTAAAAGAAGCATAAGATGGCATCAAAAGTCAAAAACCAAATGATCATGAAGTCTATTGGCGACTTTGTAAGAGTCTAACATGTGTGAGCATGCGCCAAGTCAACCCAAATAAAGCATCAAGGAGAAAACCAAAATAATGCTTCCATACAATAAAAACAACGCATGATTTTTTCAAAGGCTCATTAAGCAATCTCAGTTATTTGAGACAAGTCATGCTACAGCAAAACCACTAAGCATACTATCAAAAAGACATCAAGCATGACATGAAAAAGCCTAAGCCGCAGTCTACACAAGCTCCTTCTTGTACCACTTTTTTGCATAAAGATTTTTCTCTTTTTCAACACCATTTGAAATTTTTAAAGACACCTCTTTTGATGAAAACCAATAAAGATCAGAGGCAAAAATACACCTTGATGAAAAGATATGACAAGTTCTAAACGCAAATCAAGGCGAAAACGAAAACCAAAAGCAGTAGCGGAAAAAGAAGAACACCCGGTGAAATTGTAAGAATGAAAAACGGAGTGTTCTTTGCAAATGAAAACGAGTACATCTCCTCCAAAGGAAATTTGTTGGGGTCCAACCGTTTATTGCAGCAAACAAAACAAACTAACTAAGAAAACTAAAAAAACTGACGCTCCAAGAAAAACACATAGTGCATGAAGCAATAAAAATATAGCGTCTTGAAAGGTGACCTGATTTTTGCCGATGAAGAAGGGGTGCCTCGGGGGCATCCCCAAGCTTTGACACTTGTACTTCTTGGATATTTCTTGGGGTGATGCATAGGCATCCCCAAGCTTGAGCTTTTGTCCATTCTTCAACTCATCTCATCATTCTCCAATCCCTACACTTGAAAACTTCCTTCATACAAAACTAAACACAAATCTATTAGCAACATTTAGTGTAGGCATAATATATAATCAACCTCTTTTTGCTTCAGGTTTCAACTCAAAACCACCACATATATAGGAAATACTACTGTAGCAACTTCCCAAAAAGTTCCATGATCAAAAGAACTCAAAAGAAAGCGATAAAGCGGCAAACACAAATATTGGCAGAAATCTGTCAAAACAGAACAGCTGACAAAGGTCGAATTTTTGAGGGGTTTTCTGTTGCTCAAATCAAAAAGTGTTCAGCTAACGAAAGTTTGAATATAACCTGGGGCATATGCACAAGAAATCGCAGGTCCAAAAGATATACAGAGAATTTATACGAATTTTTACGGTGCAGCACCGAAAACAGTTTCAGGACAGCAACATCCCCAAATCTTTACCTCACTCGAATTAAAGGCTTCTCTTGACACAAAAACTAAATAAACAAGATAAGGAGCGGTCATTACAGTAGTAATGACTCCCAAGACTCAAATAAAAGAAAAAGTACTGAAAGTAAAACATTGGGTTATCTCCCAAGAGTGCTTTTCTTTAACGCCTTTGAGCTAGGCGCAGAAAATTGTGAATCAAGTAACATCAAGTGATGAAGTGCTAGGATCAGCGATTGCCTTACGTATTCCTTTCTTACCTTTGCTCTTGACTCTAGGAAAGACATGTCTATTGCAAGGTGGAGAGATAAATCTTATATTGCCTTTTCCCACATCAATGACGGTGCCCAGGAGCTTCAGGAGGGATCTCCCAAGTGTGATTTGTCCTTTTCCTACACATTCAATAACAAGATAATCAGTAGATATCATTCTTCCTAGGACTTTTGTAAAAACTCCTTCAGCTATTTCAATGGGAAATATAGTGGCATTGTTAGTAAGAGAAATTCCTTCTCCCCCCTCAGAAAGCTTCCAAAGGCTCAAGGATTCATAAACATCCTTTGGCATGAGACAAAATTCAGACATAATATCACAACGAGCATGAAAAGTTTCACCACTAATGGTGATTTTTACCCTAGGATACCAACTCAAAGGTTCAGAATTTGTTGGCACATAATCAAAATGCTGGCGCAAAGTATTGTAGCAAGAATTCAAACTAGCAGTGCGAGTCTCAAGAGTATCAAGTCTATTAAAAATGCACACAAGAGAGGAATCAAAATAGGTTGGCATGCTATAAATTGTAATCAACTTTTTTATAATGTTGAAGGCTTGATCTCCATCACAATGAAGGAAATCTCCTTCTGCAGTAGCATCCAAAGCATATCTATAACGAAGAGCAAGTCCAAAGTAAAAGCTACTAAGAAGCAAACTCAAGGTCATTTTAGGTTCAGTTTTTCCATGCCAATCATAAATTCTAGACCAAGCTTCTTTAAAACTTTCCTCATCCTTCTGCTTAAAAGTAAAAATCATGTCCTCGGGCGACATAGTAATAACAACTGAACTAGACATAATAAACAACTACCAAGGATTCTAATTTTTTTGGGTTTTTGATATAAAATGATGCAAGTAAAATAAATAAAGTAAAGCAAAACAATAAAACAAAGTAAAGGATGTGCGTGCGAAAACTCCCCTCGCAGCAGTCTTCCACTCTTCCCCGGCAACGACGCAAGAAAATTAGCTGCTGGCGCGTGGGTGATGGCACCAGAAGATTCCTTGTGCGTGGTGAATGACCAGCCAGTTGGGAACCCCAAGAGGAAGGTATGATGAGTATAGCAGCTAGTTTTCCCTCAATTAAGAAACCAAGGTTTGTCGATCAGGAGAAAAGCAGACAATAACGACTGAAGGTGATGCTTGCTAGTTTGCGACAGCTTCGGACAATTTATATATGGCGCCTCATCCAAGCTTTGCTTGCTAGCTGCAACGCGGAACCTGCACACAACACAACCAAGTACTTTGTTCCCAACTTGCGATGAGGTTGTCAATCTCACCGGTTTGCTTGAAACAAAGGTTATGAGCGTATCGAGTGGAAAATAGTAAAAGTATGCGAGTAAAGTAAACAGTGCGAGTAAAGTAAACAGGTGATAGCAATATGATGGAAATAGGACCAGGGTCCATAGTTCACTAGTGGTGTCTCTCCATGATGAGGGGTTAACTCGACAAATGTCCTAGATGAAGGACTTAGGATCGGGGGAAGAGGGCGTCGGATGAACTTGAAGGTAAAGTTAGTCGAAATAGGTGTGTGTCGAAAGTAAACTTGGGTGTTCAACCTGGCTTGCTTTCGATCTGCCCTCCACCGTCCCCTCCTGGCCCCTATATATAGGTGGCCAGGTCTCGAGGATCGGGTAGGGTCCGATACAGATTACAATATCGACATACGGTAAGAACTCGTATTCGACTTATCGTTACAATTGGGCCTAGCTATACGGGCCTTAGGGGTACTCAACTAACGGGCTCTATTAGCTATACCCTTGTCAGTAGCCCCTGAGATTCTACCAGAATTGCAGATTCGGGTTGAATCTCTAATCTTTAAATCTTTGACTTGATCAGCTCTTCGACTTCTTCATATCTTCAAATCTTCGACTTGGTCTTTCGACTTACTTTCATGATATTTTTCGCAAGGGGCTTTGATGAACAAGCCTGACAACTCTGACGGATCAAGATGTCAGTTAACTGCCGGAACAGATACTTGTCACCTACTTCAAATTCAATCCCCTTGGATTTGAATTTGGGATACCGGTCAAGCCCATTCTTTTGCCGCATTTAGGTCTTACAAAGAATGAATCCCAGTGATTCTCAGGGTACCCAGTGCGTCCACCAGGATTTTCTTCGCGTCGTAGACACGGATACATTCCAGCAGAGCGCATCCATGTGCGTATACCAGGCCACACAGGATGGATCCCGGGGTCTTACCTTCGTGACAAGTCACGGCATTCGAGTTGTGTTGCGATAACATAACTCGAGAATCTCATGTCGCAGTCAAATTTTGACTGAAAATATTTGGGTTTAAACAACCAAAAAACTCGCTCCCGATGGGAGTAACACTCCTCCTCTTCACATGCTCGAATGGTTGCCAAGAAATATCGTCGGGTGCGCGCTCAGCGCTCCCGATGGGAGTAGCCCCCGAGGCTATAGTCGAAAAAGACTTTTTCGAGTATAGGCTCAAAATATAGTGCAATCCATTATACTTCAACTCGAGATACTCTAATAACATCTTGCCGTTGAATACGCGTCCACCACTCCAGTAAAGAGTTGCTTTCAATATCCTTGATAGTAGTAGCCCGCAAGGCTATAATCGAAAATCCTTCATATATAATCTTGTTTATAAATTTTGCACTTGTCGGCGCCATCCTTCTTCTTTCTTATATCATCTTCTTTATGACGTCAATGAACACGTCACTCTGTATAAGTGCGAACCGTTTGATGGGCAGCACTGTAATTTTCGCGATTTTTGACCGTTAGTGGGCTGCCGTTTCCGCTCTTTGCGCCACGTCTTAGCCCACGATCCTTCTCCCAGAAGGTATATAAGGGGCGTAGTGGGGGATTTTACTGTTTACCAGTTCGTTCCCTCCGCCGCCTCCATTGCTGATCTCCTCTTCCTCCGTCTCTCGCGCATAGTCCCCAAGCGCTCCGCGTATTAGATGCGCGTGAAACATCTGGCCACCAAGAACACCATGGTCAAGACCTCTTCCTCCACCAGTTGGGTGCGCTCCACCATCACGAAGAAGGATGTGGAGAAAGCCAGGGCGGACGGCCTCATCGCCGCCCAGGATTCCATCAAATTTCCAAGCACTGAGCAGATCCCGGAGCCCCCGAGCGGTTATCGGGTAATGTTCCTTGCTTTCCTCCTCCGCGGCCTTTCTCTTCCTGCCCACGAGTTTCTCCGTGGGCTCCTCTTTGTTTATGGTGTGCAGCTTCACCAGCTCACACCAAATTCCATTCTTCACATTGCTTGCTTCGTGACTCTTTGCGAGTCGTTCCTGGGCATTGAGCCCCATTTTCTCCTCTGGAGGTCGATCTTCTAGCTCCGCCCCAATGTTGCTTTATGCAGAAAACCCGAACTGGGCGGAGCCGTTGTTTCGGTGCGTCCTGAGGCACAATATCTTGAATTTTCCATGGCCGCGTCTGTTCAAGGGTGGAGAACCAAGTGGTTCTATATCAAAGACCACAAGGCCTCTCCTGAAGATCAATATGGTCTAGCCCCCTTTGACGCCTCCAAGGAAGTAAAGAAATTGGCGTCGTGGGATGCACTTCCCTCAGATGCAGAAGTACAACAAGTTCTTCCCCTTCTTTCTCGAATTCAAGCTCTGAAAGGAGGCAGAGGAGGCGCTTTGTCGGGTATCCAGCTCATGGCGTTCTTCGTGCAACGTCGAGTTCAACCCCTACAACATCGTCTTACCAACCTTTGGAGCTATTCTGGCTTGGAAGATCCTACTCGCGTCTCTGAAGATTTGATGAATAAAGAAGATGTCGACAAGCGAGTCAGGAGTCTCACCAAGCTTACCAAGGAACACGCGGTTGCTGATTTGACCGCTGATTACTTCGACTCCGTGCACCCTCTGCCCGAGGTATGTATCTGTGCCGCTTTTTGTTTACTTGTTGTTGAATATCATTTACATCGAGTTGCACTTTTCTTTGCCTTTCTTAACCTGTTAACTTGTTCATGTGCAGGGGCACCAATTCCTTATCTCGCACCCTCCTCTTCCAGAGGCAGGGCCCCTTCCGGCTGAGCTGGCCTCGTCTGTGTCTGAAGTCCCCGAGGCTGACGAGAATCAGGACGAAGATGATGCCGAAGAATCGGATGAGGAAACTAGCTCGTCGACATCATCGCCCCCCGCACTCGCTAAAGATACTGATGTCGACAAGAAGAGGAAGCGAGTCAAAGAATTTGCTTCTACGAGTTCTGCAATGGCTGATAAGGCCTCTGTTCCTGCAGGAGATATGGAGTACTTCGACCTTCTGGCATCGTAAGTGTTTTTATTCGAGTTCCTCAATTGCATCTCTCTTGCCTTGTTTCCGTCGTGTTACTCATAAGTTTTTTGCTTCGTGTAGAGATGACGAAGAGCCGTCAAAAGCTGCTACAGCTACTCCTTCAATTCCTCCTGCTGTTGACGATGAGCCCCCGGCCCAAGAAGTTGCGCCTAGGGTTACCAGGGCCTCTGTAAAGAAGGTTCCTGTGCCCCGAAACCCCAAGCGCTTGAAGAAGGCTAAAGAACCCAAAGTTTCTCTCGAAGCCCACAAATCCTCGGCTTCCCCCCATGATGTGAGCAATTTCTCCTGACTTATCTCCCTTGCATACACTCGTTCTTCTTACACGCTTTTTCTCTCAGGCTTTATTGAAGAGATTCGTCGCCTTGGGCACCAAATGCGCTGAGTACCTAAAGGTTGCGAAAGCTTCCGAAGGTATGTTCTATATCCATTCATGGTTTTTCCTCCACGCATATCTTTTGCTATTTATCTGACTTCCTTTCTTCTTCTACTGTAGCTGCTCTAGCAACAGCCAATGCCCGAATCGCGTCATTGGAGGCTGAGCTAAGTGCCTCGCTGAAGGCATATGATATTGCGGCCGCTGCCAAAGCAAGTGCTGAGAAGTCGCAAAAATCAGCGCTTGGTAAGGCGAAAAAGGCTGAAAAAGCTTTAGCCGATGCCAACAGGGAGCACGCTCAGCGAGAACAGGCCGTAATGGAGCGCCTTCATACAATGTCTACTTCTACTGAAAGTAAGTGTTTCGTCTTGCCTTCTTTTTCAACTTTTTGTTGTATTATTGATCTTCGCTAATTCTTTCTTTTACTTCTTTCTCTTCGACTTCCTTTGTCGCGCAGGATTCACCAAGGTGTCTTCTTCATCTTTGCCATCGGGCGATGATCCTCTGCTGACCGCAGTTAACCTACTCGAGGCAAACTGGATATCTATCCAGGAGACTTTTGAATTGGTTAGCCGCGTTCTGTCGCGGTTATTCGTCGGGTTGTGGCCGAAAAAGAAGGCAGAAGTCCCGAAGGATAGCTTGGAGAATCTTGCCAAGTCTTTTGATACAATTGAGGACCCGACCCTCCAGCTGAAGGGGCTCTCTCTGAAGCGCGGCGCTGAGGGTGCTATTGCACTTTCTTTTGCGCATGGTGCGGATTTCGACTGGGAGAAGGTGAGCTCTTCCCATGGCCACACTCGCGATGAGATGAAGGTTTTCTTCGAGAAGGCGAAGAAGTTGGCGCCTGCACTGGCAGCGATTATTTCTCCTTCTGCGGCCTCCGCGACATCTACTACACCAGCTCCAACAATGGAAGAGCCTGCACCTCCGTCGACTTCTGGCGACGGATTTGCCATGCCCTCTTCTGCCACGGAGCAAAATGCTGAGGTGGCGTAGACTTCGGCTCCTCTGTAGCTTTCAATTTGTTCCTTTTGAATGTAAAAACCTTTAGTCGCGTGCAACCCGAGAACTTTAGTCAAAGGGTTTTGCACTTATGTAAATATATTTTCGCCTTATGAGGTCTTGTGCTGCCTTTCTGAAATATTTCTTCTTTCTTTTCTTTTGACTTCCAGTCGATGCATACCAATGATCCCTTGACTGGCGGACCTGCTCCTTCCGCTGCCCGCACCTTCGACTCGACGGTTTTTTCACCTCCTAGTCAATGCACTCAATGTGCAGAGTATTCTTTAAGGATTTCTGATCTCGAATCTCGCTTGACTTTAGCCAAACGCCAAGCTCAGATGGCATTTGACAAAGCTAGCAAAGCTTCTAATTTGACGAAGCAGGTATCCATTCTTGATGATAAGGTGTTCAGCTTGACGGCAAAGATTTTGCATCACGAGGAATGCAATTCTTTTCTCCTTGGCATTATTGAATCCGCCTGCGAAATGTTAAGATGTAAGTTTCCTCTCGACTTATCTTTTTCTCTTTTTGTTCCACTGTTGTTCTTGTGATATCCTCTTGCCCTCATAGGCACTTGTTTAGATTTCGCCGCTGAAGATCGTCGGGTTACCGAGCGAAATGCGGCCCTAGAGAAAATGTCCGTAGGTGTTGAAAATTTGTGGTCTGATCCTCGTCGCCGGCGTGCTGTTGTATTGCTTCAGGACCGTGCCCAGCATGTTGGCGAAGCGGTGGATGGCTGCAGAAGATCTCTCGTAACTATGCACTCGGTTATGCTTCCTCGCAATCCTGTGCCTTCGACTTTCCCACTACTTCTTGATACTTTTAGATCCAGCCAGTGAATTCATCAATTGATAGAACTGAACTTAGTGGCAGGTGCCAACTTTGCCCTTGGGTGGATACGCAAGTGGCAACCAAGACTCAATTATAGTTCTATGTCGCTGAGTTACCCTCCAGGTGGAGCTAGCCTTCGGGTACACTTGGAGAGTACCTTGCAGCCTGCCCGACGAATTATAGCGAGGCTATTGCAAGAAGATGCCGCGTTTTTCCACGAGTTTCATTATTTAGACCCTTTGGGTGTGGATGATTCTGACAACCCGATGTTGTAATATTTATGGAAAACGCGAGAATTTCTTATTTCGCGACTGTATGTCTGAGATATATTTTCAGAGCGTTTTTTTATATGACTCGTGCGTTTGCCGCATTTTCTCTTTGAAAGACTCGAAAACTCGAACCTGAGGAACGTTTTATCTTTATTATACTTGTAATGTAAGATACATGGGGTGACCCAAGAGATCCGGCCTATGGCATGTGTTCTGGATCTAGAGGGCATTGCCCCTGGTATAACTCGTGGCTTTTACAGCCTTCTTCTTCTACTCTATTTTATTGTTCTTGAATTCTTATGCCATCATGGCTTTCTCTTCTTCTCCTGCATCTTTGACTTCTCCCGATGCTCCTACTCATAGTTTTTTCATCTCCGGCTCCGCAACACGTCCTTCGAGTAGCTTGACGCCTTCTGTAGTCGTATTGTTCGCCTTTTCTGCATAGTTGGCTATCATGCCAAAGTTTTGCGCCATCTTGTGGAACTCCCTGTCGCAGAGATCTGAGACTTCAAAGCTTCCTTTTACTATAATTATTCCTCTTGGTCCTGGCATTTTGAGTACCAGATATGTATAGTGTGGCACTGCCATGAATCGCGAAAACGCGGGTCGCCCGAGGATCGCATGATACTGAGATGGCCAGTCCATGACTTCGAAGTCCAGTTTTTCTCTCCTGTAGTTTTGTCAGTTGCCGAAGCAAACATTGAGTGCTATTCGACCCAGTGGGTAATATGCACTTCCTGGTACGATTCCGTGGAAAGAATAATCCGTTGGTTTCAGGAACTCTAGTGATATGTGCATTGCTCTGAGCGTTTTTGCGTATATCAGGTTAATCCCACTTCCTGCATCCATGAATATTCTGTCGACATCATATGCGCCGATTTGAGCTTTAAGTACCAAAGGCGCGTTTCCTGGCCGAGGTACTGTTATAGGGTGGTCTTCTCTGTTGAACTCGATTGGTTGTTCTGACCAATGCAGATACTCCGTTGTGGCTGGAGGTGAGATGACTGCTAAGTTGACTTGTCGAGTGATACTCTTTTCTTCTTTGTTCGACTTGGGCACAGGTTGTATCATTGCTGTGATGTGGCCCTTTGATGGAATGTATCCTTCGTCGTCGTCGTGCCCCTGGTTTTGCTGGTCTTGTCCTTGAGGAGCTCCGTTGTTTCCTTGTTGTTTTGTCGGAGGATTGTTGCTTCCTTCAAATCCTTGTCGCCTTGCTTCGGTTTGCTTGTTTAATGCTGCCTCTTGCAGTTTTAAGAATGTTGTGCAATCTTTCATTGCATGCCTTGATACTCGCTTCCCATCGACGAATGCTGAGTGTATATGACAAGGTCCATTGAGCATATCTTCTGGCGATGGGTTGTACTCTCTGGGTTCTCTTGTGGGAAACTTTTTGTAGTCCTCTTTCCCGTAGCTTCGATATCCCGAGTTCCGGCGATCACTTTCTTGATAGCTGTTGTCTTTGTATCCTGCGGCGACTTGGCTATGAGAGCCATAGTTGTCGTAATTTCGGGACCGTCTTCTTTGACTTCCATATCTATTTCTTCTATCGTCCTCTGGGGATCTCGTCCGCTTGTTGTTGCATGCATCTTCTCCATCTGCAAATCTGTTTGCTACGTCCATGAGGTCTGACACTGTTTTTGGCTTGATTCTGCCCATCTCTTCGACTAGGTCTCTTCGCCTTAATCCGATGATGAACGCATCTATTGCTCTTTCGTCTGAAACTTCGACTGCCGAATTTTTGATGAGACTCCATCTTTGGATGTATGCCCGCAATGTTTCATCGCGTTGTTGTACACACGCTTTGACTTCTTCTATTGATGCTGGCCGTTTGTATGTCGACCTGAAGTTGCTTGTAAATTGCTTTGTGAGGTCTTCCCAGCTTCCAATAGTTTCTTTCTCTAGTTTGCTCAACCATGACCTTGCTGCGCCGGTGAGGTGTAGTTGCAAACTTTGCATTGCTGTTTCTTTGGTTCCTCCTAATATTTGTACTGCTTGTAGATAATCTGAGAGCCATGATTGCGGTTCCTGTGATCCGTCGTACTTTTGCTGATCATGAGGTAACTTGAATCCCTTGGGAACTGGGGTGGTGCGAACCCTGCGGGTAAAGCATGATGCCCCCATCTCTTTTTCGTCTTGTTCATAGTCGCGTTTTTCATTTGGGGATCGCGATCTTCGGGTTCCACCGTGCTGTTTTGGTGATGGCGATCGAGATCGTTGCTTGCTGCTTCTGCGCCGAGGACTGTTGTGACGACGAGGTGACCTTGCTTTATGTGCTTCCTTGTGATGATGCGCTTCCTCTCCTTTTGCTGATAGCTTGTGGCCCACCATGTTAAGTCCGTTCAATGCTGCTCTGTGCATATGTTCCCTAGGATCTCCTGGACTTGGTCGAGTTGTGAGCAGATATGCTTGTGCTGCTACTAGTGCTGCTTTAGGGGTTTTTGGTAAGATGTTCCCCTGCTCGTCGACCGATAGGAAGGACGAGTCGAGGTTTTTGGAGATACTTTTCCTGTCAGAATACTCGAGGTTGTCATACCTTGAATCGTGTCGACGATTTTTCCTTGCGTTACTATACGATGCGTCGCTTCGCGCTTTACGAGCGGCGTCGCTAGCTGCGATGGCTGATTCCTTGCTTTTTTGGATCTCTATTTTCTCCTTTGCTAGTTGCTTCGCCTGCTGTCTTAGGGCATAATGATACCCCAAAAGCATGTCTTTGCTGGAGTTTGATGGTATTGGCGTGTCGTGCTCTACGGCTTCTCTTATTATCCTCCATTCGTCGACTGATAGTCGAATTTTTTCCCTGGCTGTGAGGGATTCTGCTGTTTGTCCTTCTGCTAGGTGGTTTGCTCCTCTTTCGATATTTGCTGGGTTTAGCACTGGGTTATTATTTTCGTTGAATTCTTCTGAGTTGTCTCCTACAATGGCGAGCACCTGGCATTGTCTGCCGATATTACTATTGAAGCTTGAGAAGATCGAGTCACCATCTTCAGAAAGCTCTAACCCTGTCTTCCATGTGTCTGTTGATTTGTCTGAGATATCGTTGAGGCAGATCATGAGATCGTCGAGTTGGACTCCTGCGTCGAGATTTTCCTTTGCTTCTTCCGCGATTTTTCCTTTTTGCACTTCTCCTAGGCTGACCGGCGAGTTTACTTCGCTGGAAGAGCCGTCGGAATACTCCATCATTGCTACTGTTTCAGGCTCACTTGCCGTCGGATCTGAAAGGCGAGATGAGCCTGATGGCCCGATGAGGATGCTCAAACTTCCAATTGTCAATTCCATCTCTTGGTTTTCGTCGACTTCTGCACTGCTGTTGGCTAAAAGCGAAAAAGCCGTCGAATTCATGATTCCAACGCCCAAGTTCCCCACGGTCGGCGCCAATTGACGAGGGGTTAACTCGACAAATGTCCTAGATGAAGGACTTAGGATCGGGGGAAGAGGGCGTCGGATGAACTCGAAGGTAAAGTTAGTCGAAATAGGTGTGTGTCGAAAGTAAACTTGGGTGTTCAACCTGGCTTGCTTTCGATCTCCCTCCACCGTCCCCTCCTGGCCCCTATATATAGGAGGCCAGGTCTCAAGGATCGGGTAGGGTCCGATACAGATTACAATATCGACATACAGTAAGAACTCATATTCGACTTATCGTTACAATTGGGCCTAGCTATACGGGCCTTAGGGGTACTCAACTAACGGGCTCTATTAGCTATACCCTTGTCACTCCATAAGATAAATAACACATGCTGGGTAAACAAATTACAGTTGGGCAATTGATAGAATAAAGATAAACGTGATATGTCGAGAAGATCACTATGAGATTTACTCTGGGCATTACAACAAAATACATAGACCGCCATCCAACTGCATCTATGACTAATAATCCACTAGTGGCGAATCAATCCGAGAACTTCACAAGTATTAAGTTGCGAACAACAGATAATTGCATTAAGCAAAGTGTGTAATGTAAACAAAGCATATGCCCTTGAGCATATGAATGTTGTTTTCTCCCTAGTAGCAACAGCACATCTACAACCTTAGAGGTTTCTGTCACTCCCCCAGGTTAAATAGAGGCATGAACCCACTATCAAGCATAAATACCCCCTCTTGGAGTCACTAGCAACTACTTGGCCAAGATAGCTACTAACAACGGAGAGCATGCAAGATCATAAACAACATAGAGATAACAAAAGATAATATTCAGTACAGCAACTCAATCATAACACCAATATTCATCGGATCCCAACAAACCAAACATGTAGAATTACATAACGGTGATCTCAATCATGTAGGGCAGCTCATGAGATCTAAACATGAAGCACATGGTGGAGAAGACAACCATCTAGCTACTGCTATGGACCCATAGTCCAAGGTAGACTACTCACTCATCGCTGAGGAGGCAAGCATGGCGATGAAGAAGACCTCCGATGGCGATTCCCCTCTCCGGCAGGGTGCCGGGAAGAGCTTCTGGACCCTCCCAATCTTCGGGTCGACGGCGGCGGTGGATCGCGATGTGTTCTGGAAAAGTGATCGGGTACTTAGGTTTTTCCCGTCGGGGGGTCTTTATAGGCGAAGGGGCGATGTCAGAGGTGGCCCCAGGCCTCCTCACGCCAGGGCGGCGCGGCCAGGGGCTGGGCCGCGCCAGCCCTGCGTGAGGGCGGCCTGTGGCCCTTCTCCTTCTTCTCTTCGGATGACTGGAAGCTCCCGGACAAAATAAGACTTCAGGAACTTGTTTCATCCAATTCCGAGAATATTTCCTGTGTATCACTTCTGAAACACAAAAACAGCAGAAAGCAGGGAACTGGCACTGTGGCGACTTGTTAATAGGTTAGTTCCGGAAAATGCATAAAAGTGCCACGAAGTGTAACGAAACATTAGGCAAATGGTGTAAAAACAAGCATGGAGCATCAAAAATTATAGATACGTTGGAGACATATCAGTTGTGTGCAGGTTCCACGTTGCTGCTAGCAAAGCAAAGCTTGGACGAGGCACCATATATAAATTGTCCAAAGCTGTCGCTAAGCCAGTCCGCATCACCTTCAGTCGTTTGTCTCTCCTCTCCTGATCGACAAACCTTGGTTTCTTAACTGAGGGAAAATCTTGCTGCTATATTCATCACACCTTCCTCTTGGGGTTCCCAACGGGCTGGTCATTTACCAGGCATCAGATGCCTTCGAGCAAACGTTGACTGGACAGATATTTTAGACTTTTCTGGTCTGTTCTGATTGTCAGTTGATTTCCAAGCAGGTAATGTCGCCACTTCTTGAGGGCTTCCAATATTGCCAAAGCTTCTTTCTCATAAATTGAAAGGGTCATTGCTCTTGGACCTAGGGTTTTGCTGTAATAAGCAATGGGTTTTCCTTCTTGTATTAGAAGAGCACCAAGACCATGAGCACTAGCATCTGCTTCCAAGATGAATGGAATTGTAAAGTCTGGAAGCCTGAGAACAGGAGGTGTAGTCATGGACTTTTTAAGAAGTGAAAAAGCTTCTTGTTGCTTGTCTCCCCATACAAAGGAATTTTTCTTTAAGGAATCATGAAGGGGTTTGCAGATGGATGCATATTGTTTGACAAATCATCTGTAGTAACCTGTTAGACCCAAAAATCCTCTCAACTGAGTGATAGTGGTGGGCGTTTGCCAAGATAAGATAGAGGAATTTTTTGAAGGATCAGTTGCAACTCCTTCACCAGAGATGATATGTCCCAGATATTCCACTGACTGTGTAGCAAAGGTACATTTACTGAGTTTGGCCTTGAGTTTATGAGCTCTGAGAATTTGGAGCATAATTTTCAGATGTTTACTGTGCTCTATGATGTCCTTGCTGTACACCAAGATGTCATCGAAGAAAACCAATACAAAGCGCCTTAGGAATTCAGAGAAAACATAGTTCATTAGTTCCTGAAAGGTAGCTGGCGCATTAGTTAAGCCGAAGGGCATAACCAAGTACTCGTAATGGCCGAGGTGAGTTCTAAAAGCTATCTTTGTCACATCAGCTGGATTCATATGTATTTGGTGATAGCTGATGGCTAGTTGATGAAGGAGATTATTCTTCTTCGTCCCCCAGCAGCAATCCTTGTGCGTGGTGAATGACCAGCCCGTTGGGAACCCCAAGAGGAAGGTGTGATGAGTATAGCAGCTGATTTTCCCTCAATTATGAAACCAAGGTTTAATGTCGGTCAGGAGAGGAGAGACAATGACGACTGAAGGTGATGCTTGCTAGTTTGCGATAGCAGCGGACAACTGGCGCCTCGTCCAAGCTTTGCTTGCTAGCTGCAACGTGGAACCTGCACACACACAAACAAGTACTTTGCTCCCAACTTACGATGAGGTTGTCAATCTCACCGGTTTGCTTGAAACAAAGGTTATGAGTGTATCGAGTGGAAAACAATAAAAGTATGCGAATAAAGTAAACAGTACGAGAAAGTAAACAAGTGATAGCAATATGATGGAAATAGGACCGGGGTCCACAGTTCACTAGTGGTGTCTCTCCATAGATAAAATAACACATGTTGGGTAAACAAATTACAGTTGGGCAATTGATAGAATAAAGATAATGTGATATGTCAAGAAGATCACTATGAGATTTACTCTGGGCATTACAACAAAATACATAGACCGCCATCCAACTGCATCTATGACTAATAATCCACCCCCGGGGATATCAATCCGAACACCCCAAAAGTATTAAGTTGCGAACAACAGATAATTGCATTAAGCAAAGTGTGTAATGTAAACAAAGCATATTCCCTTGAGCATATGAATGTTGTTTTCTCCCTAGTAGCAACAGCACATCTACCACCTTAGAGGTTTCTGTCACTCCCCCAGGTGAAATAGAGGCATGAACCCACTATCGAGCATAAATACCCCCTCTTGGAGTCACTAGCAACTGTTCGGCCAAGATAGCCACTAACAACGGAGAGCATGCAAGATCATAAACAACATAGAGATAACAAAAGATAATATTCAGTACAGCAACTTAATCATAAACACCAATATTCATTGGATCCCAACAAACCAAACATGTAGAATTACATAACGGTGATCTCAATCATGTAGGGCAGCTCGTGAGATCTAAACATGAAGCACATGGTGGAGAAGATAACCATCTAGCTACTGCTATGGACCCATAGTCCAAGGTAGACTACTCACTCATCGCTCCGGAGGCAAGCATGGCGATGAAGAAGACCTCCGGTGGTGATTCCCCTCTCCGGCAGGGTGCCGGGAAAAGCTTCTGGACCCTCCCGATCTTCGGGTCGACGGCGGCGGCGGATCGCGATGTGTTCTGGAAATCTGATCGGGTCCTTAGGTTTTTTCCGTCGGGGGGTCTTTATAGGCGAAGGGGCGATGTCAGAGGTGGAGCCAGGCTCCCTCACACGGTGGTGGCGCGGGCCAGGGGCTGGCCGCGCCACCCCTGTGTGTGGGCCCCTGGTGGCCCACCTCCTACTCCTCTTCGGATCTCTGGAAGCTTCCGGGTAAAATAAGACTTCAGGAACTTGTTTCGTCCAATTTCGAGAATATTTCCTGTGTATCACTTCTGAAACACAAAAACAGCAGAAAACAGGAAACTGGCACTGTGGCAACTTGTTAATAGGTTAGTTCCAGAAAATGCATAAAAGTGCCACTAAGTGTAACGAAACAATAGGCAAATTGTGTAAAAACAAGCATGGAGCATCAAAAATTATAGATACGTTTGAGACGTATCAAGCATCCCCAAGCTTAACTCCTGCTCGTCCTCGAGTAGGTAAGTGATAACAAAAGAATAATTTTTGAGGTGACATGCACCTACATAATCTTGATCATATATGTAAGCATTTGTGAGCTGGGATCATAAGAACTTAAAACATGGGCATGAAGATATAATCATGACAATAAGAAACTTAGCAACCATGTTGTAAACATGCAAATGAACACAAACAAAAGATCATGAAAATGAAACAATGAAAGTCAAACGTGTGTTCAAATCATAAGGAAAAACATACAAATGGTTTTCAGCTTGTCCTTCAAAGAGAGCAAAACATAAATGCATAGGACACCTTCAAGTTTAAGAGGGCGACTAGATACAAATAATTTAAGAACAAGTGAAACCAACAATATGAATCAATCAATGAACTTTGGGACAATGCATATCACACTAAGAATGACAACTATGCTCTCTTAATGGTGCATAAAGAAAGAAGGTGGTGACTCAACATAAAAGTAAAAGAAAGGGCCCTTCACAGAGGGAAGCAGTGATTGCAAGTTTTATAACCTTCAAAAATTATGGTACTTACCGGCTTTGAGCTCTCATTGCCCCCATCATAAGCATCTTGAATGGTTAAAGTTAATGCGAGAACAATTATGATGCATATGCTTGACAAATCATAAGTTGAAAACCTCGTGCCCCGTGAATACGAGTACCCAAACCTCATGCTACTTTACTTAGAGTCCCAAGCAAGGCTCTTGTCATTGTAAGTATATGCATATCATTAAGAACCGCCAATGGGGTACCTCCGTGCCCGATGACATGGAACAAGCCCACACCAAAATGACAGGACAAGCAGACAATGAACACCTCAACATCTCTTTTATTTGCCTTTTGTTTAGCTTTTTATTGTGAGATGCGTCGTCGAATGTTCACCATGGGTATGCTGCAAATTTCCACCATGAATTATGCATGGCTTAGATTGGCGGCCCGGCGTTTCCCTAACACATATACAAACTCCATGATCCCCACAAGATTCCCAATTCATTTCACACCGCGGGCATCCATAAACAAAAGATCATGATATCAACTCAAATAAGAAGTGCAATGTTGAAAGCTTGCCCATGACAGCATGGATGGGCTAGAATCCAACTTACAACTTGCAAGCATAACAACTCAACATAAGAGACCACAATGTCAAATTTTTAAGAACATGAAAAAGTAAAGTGTGCCTTCCGGTTCGTGAGAGCTTTACTGACCGAATTTTGCATAATACTGGTAAGAGTTTAATTTGAAGAGAAAATAAAAGCAAGTCAAATTTACTTGGAATAGCAAATTGCTAGTAGGTATGTATGGTGGACACTTTGGAAAACTTTGGCTTTTAGGAGTTGGATGCACGAGTAGAGCTCATACTCAGTACAAGGTGAGGGCTAGCAAAAGACTGGGAGCGACCAACTAAGAGAGCAGTAATGGCCATAATCATGCAAAGCGACATTAAAAGAAGCATACGATGGCATCAAAAGTCAAAACTAAATGATCATGAAGGCTATTGGCGACTTTGTAAGAGTCTAACATGTGTGAGCATGCGCCAAGTCAACCCAAATAAAGCATCAAGGAGAAAACCAAAATAATGCTTCCATACAATAAAAACAACGCATGATTTTTTCAAAGGCTCATTAAGCAATCTCAGTTATTTGAGACAAGTCATGCTACAACAAAACCACTAAGCATACTATCAAAAAGACATCAAGCATGACATGAAAAAGCCTAAGCCGCAGTCTACACAAGCTCCTTCTTGTACCACTATTTTGCACAAAGCTTTTTTGTCTTTTCCAACACCATTTGAAATTTTTATAAAACACCTCTTTTGATGAAAACCAATAAAGATCAGAGGCAAAAATACACCTTGATGAAAATATATGACAAGATCTGAATGCAAATCAAGGCAAAAACGAAAACCAAAAGCAGTAGCAGAAAAAGAAGAACGCATCGATGAACGATAAGATTGAAAAACTGAGCGTTCTTTGCAAATGAAAACGAGTACATTTCCTCCAAAAGAAATTTGTTGGGGTCCAACCATTTATTGCAGCAAACAAAAAAACTAAACTAACTAAGAAAACTAAAACAACTGACGCTCCAAGAAAAACACATAGTGCATGAAGCAATAAAAATATAGTGTTTTGAAAGGTGACCTGATTTTTGCCGATGAAGAAGGGGTGCCTCGGGGGCATCCCCAAGCTTTGACGCTTGTACTTCTTGGATATTTCTTGGGGTGATGCATGGGCATCCCCAAGCTTGAGCTTTTGTCCATTCTTCAACTCATCTCATCATTCTCCAATCCCTACACTTGAAAACTTCCTTCATACAAAACTAAACACAAATCTATTAGCAATATTAGTGCAAGCATAACATATAATCAATCCTCTATTTGCTTCAGGTTTCAACTCGAAACCACCACATATATAGCAAATACTACTGTAGCAACTTCCCAAAAAGTTCCATGATCAAAAGAACTCAAAAGAAAGCGATAAAGTGGCAAACACAAATATTGGCAGAAATCTGTCAAAACTGAACAGCTGACAAAGGTCGAATTTTTGAGGGATTTTCTGTTGCTCAAATCAAAAAGTGTTCAACTAAGAAAAGTTTGGATATAACCTGGGGCATATGCACAAGAAATCGCAGGTTCAAAAGATAAACAGAGAATTTATACGAATTTTTACGGTGCAACACCGAAAACAGTTTCAGGACAGCAACACCCCCAAATCTTTACCTCACTCAAATTAGAGGCTTCTCTTGGCACAAAAAACGAAATAAACAAGATAAGGAGCGGTCATTACAGTAGTAATGACTTACAAGACTCAAATAAAAGAAAAAGTACTGAAAAGAAAACATTGGGTTATCTCCCAAGAGTGCTTTTCTTTAACGCCTTTGAGCTACGCGCAGAAAATTGCGAATCAAGTAATATCAAGTGATGAAGCATCAAGATCATAATTTTCTCTAAGAATAGAGTCAAAAAGTATTTTCTTTCTTTTCCTAGGGAAGTGTTCCATACCTTTCTTTAGTGAGAATTGATACTTGATAGTGCCTTCCCTCATATCAATGATAGCACCTACAGTTCGAAGAAAGGGTCTTCCCAAAATAATAGGACATGAAGCATGGCATTCAACGTCCATAACAAGAAAATCAACAGGAACAAGGTTATTGTTAACCACAATAAGAACATCATTAATCCTTCCCAAAGGTTTCTTCTTAGCAACATCAGCAATAGGAACATCAAAATAACACTTTTCAAGCGGTGGTAAGTCAAGCATGTCATAAATCTTTCTAGGCATGATAGAAATACTAGCACCTAGATCACATAAAGCATGGCAATCATAACCATTAACATGCATATCAATGATGGGTTCCCAACCATCTTCTAACTTCTTGGGAACAGAAGCTTTTTGCTTCAACTTTTCATCCCTAATTTTTATGAGAGCATTGGTAATATGCTTAGTAAAAGCAATATTTAGAGAACTAGCATTGGGAGTCAAAGCAAGCTTTTGCAAGAACAAAATAACTTCAGATATATTGCAGCCATCAATATCAAAATCATTAAAAGAAATAGAGCTATCATCTCCTACACTCCGAAAAATTTCAGCACTCTTTTGAGAAAAAGTCTTGGCAGTTTTAGGCTTCTTAACACAAGGAGTGGGAGTTTTCTCTACACCAATCAAAGTAAGAGGATTGCTAGCATTAGGAGCAACATCATTAGAGGTAGTAATGGTACATACCTTCATCTCTCTAGCCATCTCATCTTCTCTTTCCCACCTGGCATGCAATTCCGCTAACAATCTAATATTTTCATCAATTCCAACTTGAATAGCATTAGCGGTAGCAAAAACATTGTTCTCTTTCACATCATTAGGCAACACTTTTAATTTCAGAATTTCAACATCATGAGCAAGGCTATCAACTTTAGAAGCAAGAATATCAATTTTGCCTAACTTTTCCTCAACAGACTTGTTAAAAGCAGTTTGCTTACCGATGAAGTCCTTGAGCATTACCTCAAGCTCGGAGGGCATGACCCTAGTGTTGTTGTAGGAATTACCATAGGAGTTACCAGAACCATTACCATTGGTAGAAGGATACGGCCTATAATTGTTACTAGCAAAATTGTTCCTATAAGCATTGTTGTTAAAATTATTGTTTCTAATGAAATTCACATCAACTTGCTCTTCTTGAGCAACCAGAGAGGCCAAAGGAACATTATTAGGATCAACATGAGTCCTATCATTAGCAAGCATAGCCATAATTGTATCAATCTTATCATTCAAGGAAGAGGTTTCCTCAACAGAATTTACCTTCTTACCTTGTGGAGTTCTCTCGGTGTGCCATTCAGAATAATTTACCATCATGTTGTCGAGTAGCTTTGATGCGGCGCCCAAGGTAAGGGACATAAAAGTGCCTCCAGCAGCTGAATCAAGTAGGTTCCTTGAAGAAAAATTCAGTCCTGCATAAAAAGTTTGGATAATCATCCAAGTAGTCAGTCCATGAGTGGGGCAATTCTTTATCATAGATTTCATTCTTTCCCAAGCTTGAGCAACATGTTCATTATCAAACTGAGTAAACTTCATAATATTGCTACGCAAGGATATAATCTTAGCAGGAGGATAATATCTACCAATAAAAGCATCCTTACACTTAGCCCATGAATCAATACTATTCTTAGTCAAAGACAACAACCAATCTTTAGCTTTTCCTCTCAAAGAAAAAGGAAACAACTTGAGCTTAATAATATCACTATCAATATCCTTATATTTTTGCATCTCACATAGCTCAACAAAACCGTTGAGATGAGCTGTAGCATCTTTAGTACTAGCACCAGAAAATTGCTCTTTCATAACAAGGTTCAACAAAGCAGGCTTAATCTCATAAAAGTTTGCAGCAGGAGCAGGTGGCTTAATAGGAGTGCAGATAAAATCACTATTGTTTGTGCTAGTGAAGTCACACAACTTGGTGTTTTCAGGATTGGCCATTTCAGCAAAACGAAAGTAAACAAGTAAAAACAACTACCAAGGATTCTAATTTTTTTTGGGTTTTTGATAAAAAGCAATGCAGGTAAAATAAATAAAGTAAAGCAAAACAATAACAAAGTAAAGGATGTGTGTGCGAAAAACTCCCCTCGCAGAAGTCTTCTCTTCCTCCCCGGCAACGGCGCCAGAAAAACAGCTGATGGCTAGTTGATGAAGGAGATTATTCTTCTTCGTCCCCCAGCAGCAATCCTTGTGCGTGGTGAATGACCAGCCCATTGGGAATCCCAAAAGGAAGGGGTGATGAGTATAGCAGCTGATTTTCCCTCAATTATGAAACCAAGGTTTAATGTCGGTCAGGAGAGGAGAGACAATGACGACTGAAGGTGATGCTTGCTAGTTTGCGACAGCAGTGGACAACTGGCGCCTCGTCCAAGATTTGCTTGCTAGATGCAACGTGGAACCTGCACACACACAAACAAGTACTTTGCTCCCAACTTACGATGAGGTTGTCAATCTCACCGGTTTGCTTGAAACAAAGGTTATGAGTGTATCGAGTGGAAAACAATAAAAGTACGCAAATAAAGTAAACAGTACGAGAAAGTAAACAGGTGATAGCAATATGATGGAAATAGGACCGGGGTCCACAGTTCACTGGTGGTGTCTCTCCATAGATAAAATAACACATGCTGGGTAAACAAATTACAGTTGGGCAATTGATAGAATAAAGATAACGTGATATGTCAAGAAGATCACTATGTGATTTACTCTGGGCATTACAACAAAATACATAGACCGCCATCCAACTGCATCTATGACTAATAATCCACCCCCGGGGATATCAATCCGAACACCCCAAAAGTATTAAGTTGCGAACAACAGATAATTGCATTAAGCAAAGTGTGTAATGTAAACAAAGCATATGCCCTTGAGCATATGAATGTTGTTTTCTCCCTAGTAGCAACAGCACATCTACCACCTTAGAGGGTTCTGTCACTCCCCCAGGTGAAATAGAGGCATGAACCCACTATCGAGCATAAATACCCCCTCTTGGAGTCACTAGCAACTACTCGGCCAAGATAGCCACTAACAACGGAGAGCATGCAAGATCATAAACAACATAGAGATAACAAAAGATAATATTCAGTACAGCAACTTAATCATAAACACCAATATTCATCGGATCCCAACAAACCAAACATGTAGAATTACATAACGGTGATCTCAATCATGTAGGGCAGCTCATGAGATCTAAACATGAAGCACATGGTGAAGACAACCATCTAGCTACTGCTATGGACCCATAGTCCAAGGTAGACTACTCACTCATCACTTCGGAGGCAAGCATGGCGATGAAGAAGACCTCCGGTGGCGATTCCCCTCTCTGGCAGGGTGCCAGGAAGAGCTTCTGGACCCTCCCGATCTTCGGGTCGACGGCGGTGGCGGATCGTGATGTGTTCTGGAAATCTGATCGGGTCCTTAGGTTTTTTCCGTCGGGGGGTCTTTATAGGCGAAGGGGCGATATCAGAGGTGGAGCCAGGCTCCCTCACACGGTGGTGGCGCGGGCCAGGGGCTGGCCGCACCACCCTTGTGTGTGGGCCCCTGGTGGCCCACCTCCTACTCCTCTTCGGATCTCTGGAAGCTTCTGGGTAAAATAAGACTTCAGGAACTTGTTTCGTCCAATTCCGAGAATATTTCCTGTGTATCACTTCTGAAACACAAAAATAGCAGAAAACAGGAAACTGGCACTGTGGCAACTTGTTAATAGGTTAGTTCCGGAAAATGCATAAAAGTGCCACTAAGTGTAACGAAACAATAGGCAAATGGTGTAAAAACAAGCATGGAGCATCAAAAATTATAGATACGTTTGAGACGTATCAATAGCCGGAGCGTAAATCCAGTTTAGAGAATACTCTAGCACCATTGAGCTCATCAAGTAAGTCCTCGATGACATGAATAGGGTACTTATTTTTGACTGTGAGAGCGTTTAACTGCCTGTAATCCACACATAAGCGCCAAGTCTTGTCCCTTTTGCGTACCAAGATGGCAGGAGAGGAGAAAGGACTGGTACTTGGCCTAATCTCACATTTGGACAGTAGACTTCGAATAAGCTCTTCGATCAAGTCTTTTTGCTTATGTGGCATGCGGTAAGGGCGAATGTTAGGGGGAATGGCTCCCTCTTTGAGTGATATTTTGTGATCACAAGGTCTAGCTGGAGGTAGACCAACAGGCTCTTCAAAGACATCAGAAAATTCCAGGAGAATAGCTTGAACTGCTTGATGTGTTGGTTCAGACGCCCCATGAACAATATCTTGCTGATGAAGACTTAGCTGGAGGACAAAAGCATCTGCTCCTTGAGCTAACAATTTAGAGCAAGCCTTAGCTGAGATTAAACAATCTTTTCCTCTGGTTTGATGGTCTGTTAGTGTCAGCCATTCTCCTTCATGAAAGATAGAAATTGTTCTGTTTTCCTAGTCGAGCAGGTTCGGACTGTGTTTCTTTAACCAATTTGCGCCCAGAATAATGTCATATCCTTTGAGAGGTAAGATTTGGAAATCATGAGAAAAGGTTTTTCCGGCCAAGGAATAGTCCAACTGAGGAAGGATAGCATCAGACACGAGTTCACCACCTCCTGCCACTAACACCTTTTTCTTTGCCACAGGAATCAAGGGAAAATTATGATTGAGGGCAAAGGTCTTGTCTAAGAAGGTATTAGTGCTACCTGAGTCGATCAGAGCGATAGCTTTCTTGTTGCCTATCATTAGTTGGACTGCCAGTGTGCCTTCAGCTGGAATGCCATGAAGAGCTTCAACAGAGAGAAGCATCAGTTGATCAGGTGGACCTAGGCCTTCGTGTTGAACCATGTCTGGGACTTGAGCAGCTGCTACAGGTTCTGGTATATTGTTGGGAATAGCTGGAGCAGGTAGTTCCACTTCGTCATCATCACTGTGACCCTGCATTTCTATTGCATGAACCATGCTCTTGATTCTAGAGCATTTATGGCCAAAACTCCAGTCATCTGGGCAGTACCAACACTTTCCTTTTTCCTTTGGTTTATCAGTTATAGGTCTGGCACGGTTTTCCCTGAATTGAGTAGGTCGTGCTGGTTGCTGAAGACTCACAGTTTTGGAGGGCACAGGAGCAGTAGATTGCCTCTTGTGAACTGAAAGGAAAGCAAGCTCTTCCTGTCTAGCATACCAATAAGCAGAGCGCAAGTCAGGAGGTTTGTGGCATTTTACCGCGTGCTTGATGGTGTCTTTCAAACCACTCAAAAATCTCAGAGTGAAAAATAATTCTGGAAGGTAGTTATGGTCCCTTTTCATGGTTGTCATCCACTCTTCAAACAAGTCAATATATTGATTGACCGTAGATTGTTGTTTGAGCTGCTGGAACTGTTCCATTGACTCGTGAATGCCACTGTCAGGAAACCTGTCCAACAACAGTTCACAAAATTGTATCCAATTCATCAGAGAAAGCTGAACATTGCAGTTATTTAACCAAGTCTTGGCTTTGCCTCTGATGTGAGCTGCTGCCCACTTCATCTTGTACTCCTGTGAGATGCCGACCAATTCAAACACTCCTTCACAGTCCTGTAACCACTGATAAGCGTTGTCGCCGTAAAACAGAGGTAATTCCACTGTCGGAGATCGAATGTGGGATTCCACCGGTTGTTGCCCTTGACGATGTTCAGTTTGGGACAGTTGGGAGGCTGACTGATGAGTATGTTTGTGCTGAATGTTACCTGGGTTCATTGGGTACGTGGGTGGAGGAAGGATGGTAGGTTGTGGCGGTGTGAAAGTGACTTGGGGAGGAGGGTAAATTGGGGAGGGAGGGTAATAGGTGGGATAACTAGGGTGAATTGGTGAAATTTGGGATGAATATGGAGGAAAGTGTGTGTGTGTTGGGGATGGTTTGGCGGTGGGTAAGAATAAAAAGGCAAGCTTTGGGTCTGTGAAGTGTAAGGAGGTGAAGGTGTATAATATTGGGGTTGAGTGAAAGGGTTGGTGTGTTGCTGGATGTGGTTAGGCGGCGGTGGAGGCGGTGGTGGAGTTGTTGTGGGAGCAGAAACAGCTATTGGTGCCGCAGAACTAGGACCAGCACTGGATTGAGATTTGGACATGGCGGTAGTAGTCGGAAATTCAGGATGGGTAAGATGGCGAGGGGAGAGGTTACCGAAATGGAGGGGGCGAGCCGTTGCTGGAGATGCGGAGTTCATCGGCGTCGACGCTTCCGGAATCGGGCTCAAATTGGGGTGGTAGGAGTGGACCGGCGTCGTGGATGTCAAAGCAGGGATTGTCGGAGGAGGGGTTCCTCCCGCATCCGGACGTTTGCCCAGGGAAAGCGCGAGCTGGGAGACCATCTCTGTCAGGGTGGACAGATCGCCATGAATCCTGTCCACTGAGGATTGTTGCTAGTCGAGGCGGCGGTTGATGGTGAGAACTTCGCGTGGAAGCCGTGCCCGGATCTCCTCTTCAGCCGCGGCTTGTGCTTGCGCCGCCGCCAAGATTGCTGCTTCTTCGGCTTGTTCGGCGAGGCGCTCCTGGGAGCGAGTGCGGATGATTGACATGGTCGATTTTAGACCGATTCGCCCTGGGGATTTTACCCTCCGACTCAAGATGAGCAGAGAACCCGGGGGAAAAAATTTCTAGCCCGAATCGAGGCTCGTGATACCAATTGTCAGGCTACTGGGAGGTAGATGAGTGTTTGAGGAGAGAAATCCACAGTAATCTGACTATAAATCGACAAGAATTGCAGGAAATAAGTAAACAAGCAGGAAATCAAAGGGATAGCAAGATTGGAGAATTAGGGTTTTGAGATTCACGTGCCACCCAGCCGCCCACTCTCCCTGTTTATATAGTACAGAGGAGCCACGTGATTTGTCTTAGGGTTTACATAAACTGCCATTAAGACGCTAATACAGAATTTAATACTCTATTACAATGACAACCGTCCGATGGACTGGAACGGTAAGAGCGACGTATAGCCGTTGGATAACTGAAGCAAGAGTTGAAGCTGTTGAGAGACAGAGAGCCTGACATTCCCGTTTCGCTCTGTTAATCCGGTTGGTTTGCCTCTAAATTTTCAGCTGGTCCGTCCACGTCCACTGCATTTTCTCACCAATTCGTGGCCAATGCATTAGCGTAGAGCTGAATTCCTTCGCTAAGGAAATTGGTCAAGCGTAACCCTTCTCCTATTGTCGTCGGACATGAATTGCCGATGGTCAGGATCGAGATTTCACGGTCAGTGGTGTCTGTTAGGTTTACGATTTACGAATGTACGATAACGCCCATTTTTACCGAGAATATAGCTAGCAACACGATCGATACGGAATCCTAATGGAAGCATAGCTGGTCGAGCTGATGGATCAAGATTAGCTGCTGACCATGAATGCATGGTCCACCGATGTGCATGCATGATAGCTTTGCTACAGCGTGCAATGTATCTAATCAAGGCCTCAATCGTACGTGCATACATAGACGTACAGTACGTAGTTAAGCAGAATTTATTTGAAAGAAAGCGCGTGGCTGAGTTGGAGCATTCACGCATGCCTTCATGTCCGTCCCATTGGAGACCGATGCAAAGCTAACCTCACTCTCTGAAATACATGGCGCATAGAGGAACTTGTTTAGGATGTGCAAAGACTACGCACCCAAGAAGTTCAAAAATGGAGTGTATTGGCCCTTTAAGTTGTATATCACGATGTTGAACCGATCAGAATGGACCGAATTGCACATTTTGCTGCCGCGCTAGAGTGGTTCGGCCGGTAATTTTGTACAAAACCCCCATAGTCTAAAAACATGTCGTTCGGTGCTTAGGTTGCTTTTTTTTCTGATAAAGAACGCTTTATTACTTAATAGTATTAATTTTACACCCGGCCTCTACATAACTAAGATGCACACAGCCCAAATTCAAGTCTCAACTCAAGGAAAATAAAAGGCAAAATTACATATCATGGTGAGCAATTATAATCGTGCATAAACAGAAGCTCCAATATGTAAGCTATGTGGTCATTTATATTGGGAAAAAGTATCCCTCGCTGTAGCTTCCAGTCGTGCACAGATCTCCGTATATAGGTCGTGATCCTCCAGACACTGCAGAGACGACCACAAACAAAGTGTACTGGTAGCCTAGATAACCTGCAAGATAGAAGAGTTTTTATCGTTAAACACTTTATCATTTCTACATAGCCATAGCGATCAAATAAAGGCAATCGCTCCAACCCTAATATGCTTTTTAAACCAATTCCCAAATATATTGGTAATGTTGCATGGTGGAAACAATGTTGAAGCTACTTGGATTAACTGACTATATAGATCTAGCGAAACGATATTGGAAGAATAAGTGTTTTATTATTTCATCCTGATGACAAAAAACATATTTCTTACTTCCATGCCAATTCTATTTTGCAAGATTATCTTTTATTAAAACAACTCCTTTACGTAGGTACCATCCAAATACCTTTATCCGTAATGGAATCTAGCCCAAGAATGCGAATCACCCGGTTTCCAAAGAACCTGAGATAATGCTTTTGGACCAATGTATTTCCTCTTAAGGATGGTTTGCCAAGTCCCCTCCTTAGTAAGTAGCTTAAACAGCCACTTGTCTAGTAAGGCTGTATTTTTGACCTCAAGGTCATGAATACCAAGCCCACCTTGGTCTTTAGGAGAGCACACGACACTCCATTTAGCCAATCGGTATTTCTTTTTCTCGCTGTCCCCTTGCCAAAAGAATCTGGACTAGTAATAATCCAGTTTGTGTAAGACTCCTTTAGGCAAGAGGAAGAATAAAATCATATGCAGCACCATATTAGATAGTACCGAATTCATGAGTACCAGTCTTCCTCCCAGGGACAATAATTTACCCTTCCAACTACTAAGACATTTTTATATTCTCTCCTCAACGAGTTTCCATTCGGCAAGTGTTAGTCTCCGATAATGAATCGGAATCCCCAAATACCTCATAGGAAATTGTCCTTGCCCACATCCGAACAACTCGGCATAAGCATTGACCTCGTCCAGGGCCTCGCCAAACAAAACAACTCACTCTTATAGAAATTAATTTTGAGACCAGATAAAAGCTCGAACGCTGAAAGTATCAATTCCAAATTCTAGGCTTTTTCTAGGTTATGTTCCATAAAGAGGATCGTATCATCAACATATTGAAGGATAGATAGCTCCCCATCCACAAAGTGAGGGATTACTCCTTCAATGAGACCATCAGTCTTTGCGCGTTCGATCATGATGGCGAGCATACCAGCCACTATATTAAATAATATTGGTGATATGGGGCCGCCCTACCTTAGATCTTTTAGTGTCTGGAAGTATCTGCCAACATCGTCACTGAGTTTGATGGCCACACTACCTCTTGACACAAAAGAATTGATCAAAGCACGCCACTCATCACAATAAAATTTCATTCTGAATGTTTGCTGGAGGAAAGACCATTTGACTTTATCGTAGGATTTCTCAGAATCTAATTTTAAAATTACCCCATTCAACTTTTTTTAATGTAGTTCGTGAACTGTTTCATGCAACGTTATGACTCCATCTAGGATAGTCCTACCTTGCATGAACGCAATTTGAGATGGACGAACTACATGATCATCAACTGTGTTTAGTCTTATGGTGGCCACTTTCGTGAAATTTTTGGAACTAACGTTAAGAAGACAAATGGGTATACTGTTGGATCCTTTCAGCTTCATTAACCTTAAGTAACAAAATTATCTGACCAAAATTAAGATGAAACAATTCTAGTTGTCCAGCATGAAGACAACTAAACAAAGCTAGAAGGTCCATTTTGATAGTATCCCAAGAAGTTTGGTAGAACTCAGCTAGGAAGCCATCATGACTCGGAGCTTTGTTGTATTCCATTTGGAAAATAGCCTTCTTACTTCCTCTTCTGAGTACTCTGCCATAAGAAAATTATTTTACTCAACGGAAACATGGGGAATGTCATCCATTTGAGACTCATCCGGTGCTTAGGTTGCTTGGCCGGCATAAAATAGTCAGAATGATTACTATTTTATTTATATTTTTAATTAATTCATGACCTTCTTGTCTCACCCAGAAAGTTGTCTTAGCCCGATCGATTGTCTCCCCCACCACTTCCACCACATCGAGCATGTTGGTGGCCATATGAGAGCGGCACCACCGTCGATTTTGAGGCAATGCTGACTTGAGACTCGCTTGATGCCCTTCTTAGAGTATAGTACCATTTTTGCCTCCACACAACCTCCTTTTGTTGATATTAGGGTGGGATTTAGATAGGTTTTGTGGGTTGATGATCCAGAGTTCTTGACGGGTTTTGGATTATTCAGTTGGTGGAGGAGTTGATCTGTTATACGAAATGTAGGTAGACTACTTTTCGTCTTGATCATGATAGTGTATAAGTATATGTGTACTCCTATTTTTGTTTTGATCTTTTCTAGGATGATCACAAGTTTGCGTGATTCATGTTTATCAAAGTTTAGTGCTTTGGGACATGTAATGAGTAGGTGGCAAGATGATGCCATATTATTGGTGAATTAATTTTACCAGTCCTTGTTGGTGGCATAAAGTCAGTTTTTTTTGCACAAGTTCAAGTAGGAGGGTAATATCCTAAATCATCTCACAGAGCTTAGTAACCATTTCTGGCTAGTGTCTATGGATGTATATAGATGTTGAAGTTTGAGTTGAATCATGTTTTCTTTTGCTGCCAAGTTCTTACTCCAACTTTGGAGACAACTTATTATATACAGCTATATACTCCTGCCCTTTCGTGAAGTTTATGAAGCCATTCCTTCAAACAAAAAAACAAACATAATCATGTGCATAAGCCAAAGTTTTCATTGTTATTATGAAGGGTGACTCTTGTGTTTTGCCAACACTCTCGATATAGTATTGGAGTTTGTTGTCATGCACATTTTTATCTCCAAGGGGCTTTCAACGCAAAACTAGTTATCCTTCTTATTTACATTTAATTACTACTTATATATATTAAGTTGATTTCCCAACAAATAGAAGCAGATCCCAGGTGTCTAGAAACAAATGTTGATGAACTCAATGTTCATGGTCATGGCCAAAGGATAAACACGGAGTGCATGACTAAAGTGTGAGGAGAAGGTTACTCGGAGGAGGTAAAGTCTCTTAGAGGGGATCACTTCAAACATGTTAGAAGCCTATATTGCGTTGTTGTGGTTAGATTAGGATGGATCGAGGGGCATGCATAAAATGTTGGTGACACAATTAAGACTTATAGTCTACTACTCCCTCGTTCCTTGATATAAGCTATATAGTTTTCTTGCATGAATATTAATGCACATGCTAATAGGGCACATTCCATGGATCTTAGACATTAATACCTCTAGGCGATCGACACGAGACTAGAGAAAAAATAGGAAAATCTTGGAATCATCTCTCTCCTAATCAAATTGACACCTAAATTAGAGTATTAAATCCAACAATCACGTAATGCATATTATATACTAAATTTTCATAGAAAACTATACACCTTCTATCAACGAATGGAGGGAGTATATTATAGCAGCCTCAGTATTGCTTAATAGTTTACTCTGCTTGTAGAGTTCCACACTTTCAGGTAATGCTTCTTGTAGTATCTGAACACTCTCCATATAGCATTGAAATTCACCGTCATGCACATTTGGTATGTCAAGAATTTTCAATATAAAAATTATATAGTTGTAATTGTTAAAATACATTTGCTAGCTCACCTTTTTCATTGGTTCAGATATTTGCTTGAGTCATCTAGCGCATATAGCAAAAAGGTATTGGGATCAAATCCTGACCAATGGACCTGGGAGGAACAAACTTATTCTACGCAACAGATTCCACATGTTATATCTTTCATGTGTGCGAGGTTCACCATAGATAGAGGAGCATCTCTATTTATTTCCATTTGGCAAATTGTGGATAGTTACTTTGATGTGATAGCTACTCATATTGAATAACTGAACATGGACGCTCTCGTCCCAAAACAAATCTAGGCCACCCAATTTTTTCTTTACCCACTAAAGGTTACAACATGCTTGAGACCCAACCTACACCTAAGCTCACGGCCGGCCCTGATATGTCGAGGCCCCGGTGCAAGGCGATAAAATGGGCCCTTTTATATGAAAAATATTATGGAACAAGCACTTTCTTTCCATAGACACTTCTAATTTTCTCCAACTTTCAATAGATACATAAAAAAACTACTGCTTTCCTTAACAAGTACCCGTACAAGATTTGTTGTTCCTAAAGAATTTGCTATGGTTTTTTTTTTTGCGAATGGATCCCCAAGGGCCTATAATCCTTTATCTTTTTCGCCAGCAAGTTGAGAGGGGACTCAATCCAATGGAGAATTGGCGAATATGATTATAGAACCACTAGATGTACTTGAACTGAACGAAGAGGGGAATTTATTTACTATTGAAAACTGATAAGTAATTTAAGGGGAAGCAACAAACCGGGTCTCCTTAATTAATTCTGGCTGCTAGAGATATCGGAGACACATCACTGACCGAGGGAAGGAAACAAGGAGTCGAGCTGAAGGAAAAGGGAGGCTACAGGGAGACGAAGGAGTTTAGCATCCCTACGATTCGGAGGCCCTATGCGGGTGCACCGGTTGCACTTGCTCAGGGCCGGGCCTGCCTAAGCTATTCAATATTCGCTTTATTCTCGTGAGTCTTAGAGAAGTACACGGCTTTTTGTTGATGCACACGCATTAGATGCTCAAGCTCTTTAACTGCCGCATCCACATCCAAGTAGTATGAAGGATCCATACGGTTAAAGAAAAATATTTTATGAGCTACTCTCTCGCAACAATCTATTATCTATTATTCCATAAATACATTACTTTACTACAATCGTACTTCATATTTTTTCTCCTTAGTGTGGGAAACAAAAGTAGCCTGCATAACTACCTGAATTTTGATCCAAGGGTACCATTATTGTTGTGATTTACTTATGTATTTTAATCACAATTGTACATAAACATATCACATCACAATATATTTTCATAATTTTATGTAAACAAATCACAGCCATTTCAATATCTTTGTGGTACCTACACATATCACAATTGATAGATCATAGGCCAATTTGTAAGTGTACTAAAACATCTCACAACAGGTAGAAGTTCATAGGTATACTTAAATGCATCAAAATATATAAAACTTCATTTCTGGTGGAGTTTAATATTTTCTAATGAAACAAATATCATCACAGATATTTCTGAAGAAGTGATATTTTACGCATCTGAAAATTAATGGTGGATCCAAAACCTTATAATTAGTAACCGTGTGATATAAGTATCTATGAAATCTTATTGTTGGCACAAAGTCTGATTTTTGAAGTGCATATAATCTGAATATTGTGTGCAGATAGTGTTACTGTTTGTATGAATAATTTTTTAAGTGCAGATAGTGTGCACTGTCAGTTTGCTGTTATTGTTAGTGTTCACTTGTAAGACATTCAGAGTATAGAAACAATTCCTAAAACCAGCTTGTTGTTATTCAGAGCCATTGCTTCCTCGCAGAACATGGTTCACTCCGCCTAAACGAAAATCAGATTGCCCTATTTACTGTATAATCTAACCATCTAAATACGGAATTAAGCATTGTCAACTCTAGGCCGTGTATTCTAGCTTAAACATGCAATGTAGGGCTGGCCTTCTCAAGAATACATGTACCACATGACATGCATATTAAGTATTAACTGACAGTGTGCATATTCAGTTAACTGTTGTCAATGTGCATATTCATGCTTTGGCCAACCAAATAGTTTAAGCTAAACAATTTTTCCGTTGGAATTTCCTCTTGCAAGGATAGGATCAGATTAATGGCCGTCCAAAGACACTATGGATCGACCGTGATTTTCTGACGAACTCCGTTCTCACATAGGTCCAGACCAGTTCTTCCAAGAAATGCTGTCTCTGGCTAGACGAAGGTGTTTAGATCAGCAAAATATATCGCAGCCTCGCAGGTCTCTTTCGACACTGTCCAGTGTAGATCAGGTCTTGATCCAAGCCTGTCCCCTGTGCTGGAGCGTGTCAAGATCAAGTTCCTGATCCATGACAGCGAGCGAGCGTGCGTGTGGGGGATCCATGTACGCACGCACACGCGTGCGTGTCTCCGTCCTATATATCTGGTAGTACGTCTTAAAAGGAAGCCACGTACGACATTGACATGGGCACCAACCTTTACCTAGCTTAGCTAGCTTGCGAAAACTTATTAAATTTGCAGCAACTGACATCTCACTTGTCACCGGACAGATCGATCACGGTCATTGCCCATCCATAAGCATGCATCTACTAGTGTAGATGCAGCCTTCGCTTGGTCCATCTTGATGGAGACACACATCCTTAGAACCAAACCCATATGAAATATTACCTCTGTTTCCAAATGTAGTATATTTTTTAAAAGATAATTTACCATTTCAAAATGTAGTACATTACGAAACGGAGATAGTACTTACTAAATTTACCAAGAAAGTATAAAGGGAATGCAATTATGCATATAGTGGCCAACAGGTTGAGCAGAGAAAACAGGGGGTAGTACTAGTACGTGAGTGGTGAACATGCATGCTCGTATTGTGCAGACAATAATTATGCCAAGCAAAAGTTCATTTGGCATTGTTATATTTATGTCCATGATCACTATATTTAATTAATCATAAGAGGAAACCTGTTAATTAAACTGCCCACAGGTATGAGCGAACACTTGCAATTGATAATCCTCTGGATGTTGGGAGTTATTGCAACACAGGGCATCAAAACTAGCTAGCCAGAAGTTTTGTTCATTTGTTAACTCCAGAGGAATCTATCTACCGAACTGATACATATATTCGTGACATGAAAATAAACAGATTTCAAAGAGATGGAAAAATATTTAGTCAGTGCAGCGGTACTGGATCGATCATATAATTGCATCTGAAGTGGGTCAACCATGCAAATGCATGCAACAAACAGTCAAACGTGCAGGCACCGCCCTAATTCCCCGGCTCAAATCTTGATCATACAAAAGATTCTTGTCACCCAGTTTTAAAACCTCATGATTCGTTGTACTTATGCTCCTAATTATTAACAATATATATTTCTCCATCCGGAATCCAAGAAACTTCGCAAGGCATGGACAGTACTTGAGAAGATATATATATTTTTTGCCAAGACAATGTATGGGTATTTCAAAGAAATTTCAGACCTTATGGTTACCCTTGTAGCATTAGTTTTATCAAGACATGCCAATTTATTTATTTCCCGCAATTTCGAGAGATTCTTTTGGTGATTATTCTTGTTTGTGATTGTAGGAGGTTGCAGGAACATAGGGTACCCCCTGATTGGGGATAGTCAAATTAAAGGACATGGTGGTCGAAATTTCGGTCCAATGTTTGGCAGGGAATCAAGTTTGATGCTACTTCACACTATGTAGCGAATCGAGGTTGTTTCCGTTGTTAAGTTACTGAGCGGAAGACTGGTTCACTGAACATGAGAACTGAAATCACTTTTCATAGATTTTTTTTAGGGAAATCAGATTGATTGATGGTGGGAATGTATAAGGAAATGTCATGGTAGGAATAAAGTTGGACATGGTGGCTTTATATATCAATCTTGGGAACATCAGCTACTGATCTGTCTTTTGATGGGTCTTCTCCATAGATCATTTCTGTGATCAATATACTCCAGTAAACATTCTGACCAACAAATGCATAATAAACTGGAGTAAATCACAGTAGTTAAATGTCAAGAGTTCTCATGGATTCCCAGTACTAGCACATAACCGAAAAAGGACTTGGTTTAATTTGAAAAAGAAATGGCCTTATTTAATAAAAATAAAAATTTAATCAAAGCTTTCTCAAAGGTGGGCCCACCATCCATGATACTCCATAGGCCACATTAAACTTAATTTATTTCCTCGAAGAAAAAAAAGATATACATATATCTTAATCTAGCTCATTCTAGGGACCACCTTGCTCCCACCAAAAAAAGAATTTGCAAGCATTGGTTAGTTGAAGGAGCGGCACCAGCTCTGCAGTTAACAATACTTTGCAGTTTCCAAAGAAAAAAAAGCAAAGTGGTTAACAGTGCACTTTGCAAACAAACTTTTAGACGAATTAAACAAGGCTCCCACTATGTCTGCTTTTCATAGGCAAAAGAAGCAAGAGCAGGGAAAAGAAGAAACAAAAGTTAGTGGGAAAAGATGCAGGGCCGGATATATGATGATGAGGAGCATGCAATAGACAAGTACCCATATACTCCATGTTACAATGTTCCATACACATATCTAATTATTAGGGAGAGGAGAGGACCCAATTTTGTATTATCCAAAGATGCTCCCGCAAGATCTCTAATGATAGCTTCTTAATCATGGCATCGGCACCCTGCTTAATTTTTTTTAACACACACTTTCTTGATCTGATTTAGCTGAATTTCGTCAATGCTGATTGAGACGATGCCAATGATCCCGGTAACAACCGGTTAAACCATCTATATACTGTGTGCAGATGCATAAAGGTCCCAATGCAATGCACTCTAAATCAGCGATAATTAATATGGAACGGATGGAGTACTTAATTACTTTGTTATCATCTACTCCCTCCGTTTCAAAATATAAGATGTTTTAGGTTTGTGAAGTAAATGTATCTAGACATGTTTTAGTGTGTGTATTCGAATGAACCTACACACTAAAAGATATCTAAATACATTTGCTTTACAAAGCTAAAACATCTTATATTTTGAAACGAAGGGAGTAGTTATCTATTACACCAGAAATCTCTACTACACCTATCCGAGGGCCACCGGGTCAGCCCGCCGTGTCGCGGGTCGATGCCGGCAAGCCCCTAACGTTTGCACCCTATCCCCCAACCACCCCAGCTAACTGTGGCAAGTGCGTGACCTGTGTGGCACGTACTCCCTCCGTTTCAAAATATAAGATGTTTTAGGTTTGTGAAGCAAATGTATCTAGACATCTTTTAATGTGTATATTCGAGTGAACTAACATACTAAAAGATGTCTAAATACATTTGCTTCACAAAGCTAAAACATCTTATATTTTGAAACGGAGGGAGTACGTGTGCATGTGGAGCTAGAGCCTCACACGGGCGCGCCACACGCTCGGCTCTCTCCTTACCATCGGAACTCTATAAAACATTTCCATGGAGAACCTCCACAGCTAGCTCACAACCCTCTCACGACTCACCTACTGCCAGCTGCGAAGAATCCCATCACCATCGATCTTATTCGCCGTCGTCCTTGCTAGCTGCAACTTGCAACCACCTCGCCGGACGAAGAAGGAAATGGCAGCCCCCGCCATGAGCTACGTGCATGCCGACGTGGAGAACCTCAAGGCGACCGAGCTGAGGCTTGGCCTGCCGGGCGCTGAGGAGACCGACAAGATGCCGACGCCGCTGTCTACGCCCAGGGCCGGCAGCAAGCGTTCTCACGCCGGAGTCCACCATGAGGAGGAGCCCAAGGCCGCACCGCCGGCGGCGAAGGCGCAGGTGGTTGGGTGGCCGCCGGTGAGGTCCTACAGGAAGAGCTGCTTCCAGCAGCAGGCGAGTAGCAAGAGCAAGGCGACCGCGCCTGCAGAGGAGAAGAAGCAGGAGGAGGTCGCCGTCTCCGTTCCCGCCGCCGCAGGCAGCGGAGGATCACTGTTCGTGAAGGTGAGCATGGACGGAGCCCCCTACCTGAGGAAGATCGACCTCAAGATGTACAAGGGATACCGCGAGCTCAGGGAGGGCCTGGAGGCCATGTTCCTCGGCTTCTCGGGGGATGCCGCCGCCACCGTGAACCCGTCAGACTTCGCCGTGACCTACGAGGACAAGGACGGCGACCTCATGCTCGTCGGCGACGTGCCCTTCGAGTAAGTTCATGCATCCAAGATACACGTACCATATATATCTTCTTCCATGTTTTGATACGAGTTTGAGATTTCAGTATGGTGTCTAATGATGATCTTTTCTGTTGATTTGCAGGATGTTCATGAGCACTTGCAAGAGGATGAGGATCATGAAGGGATCCGAAGCGAGAGGTCTAGGATCAACAAAGGAGTGAAACAAAATCTATGGAGAACATGCAACATGCCATGGATGCATGGGTGTGATGGATTATTTTGTTCCTTGAGGCATGTTATCATCTCTTCAAGGTGATCAAAGAAAGAAGCTAGATGCAAGATTTGATGAGTGCAGCCAACTCCCAATCGAGAACAAGTTTGACCACTGAACAAGACGTCGACAGATCCGCTATTACCGGCCGACCGTAGCATGGTACCGCCGGAAAAGAATCAAAGTCACCGATGCCTCACAAGATGGAATCAGCCAGCTGAGCTCCATCGCGAAGATAGGATGAACCACCGCAAGCATGTACACCGTGCACCGTGCCGAAGGACGGCCATAGGCAAGTAAGAGACTTGCCGCCGTTTGCCGCGAAGCAGTCTCCTACGGTCGGGGGGCGGTGCGGAAGAGGAGACAGGGCGAATGAAAAGTGTAATCCGGAGGGGCATGCTCAATCTGATCTGCTTCCAAATTAGGCGTTATTCTTTGAACTACGTCCTTTTCCGAAATGGGAGCATCGATCGCCCCATTATCTGTATCAAAATGATTCATAGAGCTGTTTTTTATTGCAAAGTTTGTACTCCCTCCAACCCATAATACTCTTCGTTAATGTAGATGTATCTAGACACATTTTTGTGGTAGATACATCCGTATTAGCGAAGAGTAATATGGGTCGGAGGGAGTATCAATTTTTTTGAACTACGTATGTAATTGTTTTAAATTTGACAATGGGTTTTTCTTGCACGCATAGGAGCTAATACAGATGACCACGATCTCGCTATTACTTATTGATCCGAAAGGGATTCAGAGGCATGTTTGTGTTTAACCTGTTTAGGTCACATGCTTAAGTTTCACCGATATGAATAGTACTATATGTTTGAGAGAGTTATTCGGAAAATGTGGAGCCCAAAATAGTTTCGGAAGTAGTTTGGAGATTTATTGCAAAGGTTTGGGTAATTAAATATATAGAAGTGAGAAATTACTCCAAGCTTTCGAAGTGTGTTCCAGGGTGGGAAGTGGAGTTTGGACAGTTGGGCCCCATTGGGGCCCATATAGTTTGTCGGCCAGGCCTCCTCCAAGCCCCCCATGAACCTAGGGTTAAAGGGAATAGTGGGGCCTAGCCGGCCCCCTCCCACCCCCTAGGGCAGCCAGGGGCTAGGGTTGAGAGGTCGGCCGCCTGCCCCAGCTCCTTCCCCAATCCCTAGTGTCCCCATCCTCTTATATAAAGAGAGACCCCTCTGCTCCGAAGGAATCCCATCCATTGGCTCTCCTCTCTATCCCACACTTGCATCTAAGAAGTACTTCGGTGGGCTTCGTTCATAACAACGAAGTCTGGACGGGACGGTGAATATGTACGCGTGTCAACTATCAGGAGACCGTGCTCTAGGTCTTAAGGAATAATAAGTCATCACCATGTCCATATTCTTCACCGACTCTTCCGCATCCCTCGCTGATAATAACATCACCAAAGTTCTAAACTACATAGGTGTTCCTAGATGACCGTGTAAGTGCGAAAATTTTATTACGTGCATTGGACCCAACACAAAGGAATTTTAAGGATGAAATTTAGTTTATTGTGAACTTATTTTCCTATAGAAAATACTATATGTTGATTTATATTAAATGACCATTAAATTTACATGTTTTACATACTCCTCTCTCTTAATTATCCTGTAAATATTGCCCCTTGGTCCTAGGTCACTATACGCGTATATTTTCTGAGAGCTCGAATAAATGTAAATGTAGTGCCACAAAAGTTATACTTTTTCAAAAAGGGACAAGCCGTCCTATACATCAATCGATGCATATGGCATCTATATTTCTCCTTTATTGCAGTTCATATTACATGAAGACGATTTCAAGGTTTACAAAGGGTCAATACATGCATCAACTATCTCAAAATAAATAAATAAATAGTACCGACAATACATCAACATGTGATCCTTCTATCAAACCGCAGCCGCATCGGCTATATAAATCCAGTGCAACCATTTCTAGTCGGTTGCACCTAAAATCCATGGCTTGCCGCTTCTCCTCCTTTGAAGATAGGACCATGCATATCGGGATAACCTGCTTGTTAATTTTTTTACTTTGAACATTCCACATAGCCCAAAGTAAAGCGCATACTGGCACTCGGATTTGTACTTTGTCTTTCTTATCTACACACCCTTTAACCAATTGCCAAACAAGGTTGTGATATTAGGCACGAGTGATATATTGAATACCATATCAAAATATGCCAAATGATCTTTGCAAAAGTACAATAAATAAAAAAAATGCTGAATTGATTCATCTTTATCACAATTAAACATTTCATACTCTCTTGCCATTTCCTTTTTACCAAGTTGCCTTTGGTTAACAATATCTTACAGAGGAAGCACGTGTAATTTCTGATTTTCAGTGAAACTTTCATTTTTTTTGTAAGTATCTCATGCCATAATTAAGAAGATCTAGGTAAAAAGCTAATTCAAGAAGTTAATTTCCAGGCAAAGACATCTTGCTCAAGAAGTGAGCCTAGCTTACTTGGTTAGGGAAGTGGGTGTACAACCTAGCCACCTAGGTTCAAATTTTCAGGATGTAAGTTTTGGATCTTATTTAAAAAAATCGATGTAGGTGCTTCCTCTATCGCATTCCTTTCCAAAAAAAACATGTCTTGCTTAAATTGGAAAGTTATACTATTCGATACTTGTTTTGATTATATGAATGAACGACAAAAAATAATTTTATATAAAGTAAACCAGCATGTGTTGGACTAATTTCTGAGCAAAACTAAATCACAGAGCTAGTATGCGAGCTTACTTTACTAGCTCCGAGAGAACGACACTTTTGCTCGTTAGGGATCACATAGATAGTACTTACTGCTGATAGTAATTACTCCCTCCATTTTATAATATAAGCTTTTTTAGCAAACTAAAATAATTTGCTAAGAAGAGATAGTAAACTAGTAGGAAGTAGAGGTTAGCCCGCTATCTTTTTGCCAACTTAATTAGTTAGCTTGCATGCATCGGTCAGCTGATGGATCATCGATCACCAACTAGTCAAGCCATATATCAAGAGGGGCATGAAGGACACCACACGTGTGGGTTTGATGTGACGCTTCTTATTCACAAACGTCTAATTCTCGCACATACGAAAAAGGACTGCTTAATTACTCCCTCCCTTCCAATTTAGGATGGATATTAGGTTTAGTCAAAGTCAAACTTTATTAAGTTTGATCAATAATATATATATATAAATACTATTAAATTTTATAATATTAATGCATATAATATGAAAATATATTTCATGATGGTTCTAATAACATTAAATTAATGTTGTAGATGTTGATATTATTTGTTATACATTTGCTTAAAGTTTATAAAGTTTCACTATGACTAAAATTCATATGCATCCCATTTAGGAAGGAGGGAGTAATTAACCGAACGACATAGGTTCGAGAAGGAAATCACTCCAAGTTAATTAACCAACTACTGGTAAGCACTTCTGGCGAAAATCTTGGATGCTCTCGCTTCAATAGGGTACAGTGATGCTAGGCTGCTAGCTAGCTTCCCATGTCGTGTGCCATACTCAAACGTACGCCATCCAATATCATGCACGACTATCTTGTAGTACAATCAATTCTGCCAATAATTTGGTTGTCTCCTTAGCTAGCTTAGTATGAGCCTCTTTGATTCATAGAATAGGAAAACTGGAAGAATAAGAAAAATGGACTTGTTATTCATGCTTCATCATTAACCGCAGCTGGTGCATGCGGTTAATCTTGAATATATTAATTGTTCATCAGTTATAAATTGTAGAACGTGTGACTGGAAAAATAACTTTAGAAAAACAATTGATTACACTACGCATGTATATGAAAAAAATCTATATGGCATAAAGTTAAAATTGCTTGATACAAATCAATAAAATATTTGGCTTGTGATCTTGCTTCACATAACCTATTTTTCTTTGGGAAAGATATGCTCTCTCCTCCTCAAAATAAATGGCTTAAGTTTTTCTAGATACGGATATATCTACACATTAAAATGCGTCTAGATACATCTATATCTACATAAAACTGAGTCACTTATTTTAGAAGAGAGGAAATATTAATAAGTAATCAATCGTTAATCAAATCAGTATATGATGTTTTAGCTGAACCAATCAAAATACGTACATCATAAATCCTAAAAAATACATACGTCATGCATTTTCGGCAATATAAAATATATATTCAGATTTTTGAGTAATTAACGATCCATCGAACAGCGCATCACTACAGGAACAAACTGCTACGCCGACGGCCAATACCTAAGCCGACGGCTTTTTATCGGGGCCGTCGGCATAGGCCCTGGCCTCGGGCGTGGCCGAAATTTGGCCGTCGGCTTAGGTATGCCGTCGGCGTAGATTATTCAGGTGACCTAACCCAACGGCAAAGCCGTCGGGTCAGGTACTTTCATTTTTTATCGCCTTTTCTGTTTTGCAAAAAATAAAAGAAAATGGTAAAAAATTCAAAAAATAATATCCTTTGAGGTGTAGTTATGTTACATGATCTAGTTGTTAGAAAAATTAAGAAACTTGAATTTTGACATATTTTGCAAAAAACTTAAATTAGGAAAATTTAAAACCCGATTTTGGTACTCCAAAAATGGAAAATGCACCTTTTTCTTTAACGGTCAAAGTTTAGTGAAGAAATAACAAGTTGCGGATCTGAAAATGATTTTTGCAAAAAATTAGGAGCTCGTCTTATTAGAGATAAAGGGCAAACCCACCCCGGTTCTAGCGAAATCGGCATGAGTTTGTGTAAAATTCAAAAAATAACTCTAAAAGTTTGCACGATGAAACAAGAGCTGATATATGTATCCCAGGTGGTCTATTATTTATTTGGGGTGTTTTGCCCAGCTTTTCGTAAGCCGTTTTGGTAGCTGCCTCACAAAAAACCCAATTTCGGCACTTCAAAAATGGAAAACACACTTTTCATGGGACGAAACAAAAATCGGCCTTCGTGGAGTTCCTAGCCATCCCAAGGGCCACACGCATATCCGATATGGTCTTGTTTCGACAAACTATGCCATGATCAGGACCAAACCTAGCTCATTTGACCTAAAAGCCATGCAACCTCGAATTTGGTAGGTCATTTTTGTGAAGGGACTTTTTGGTAAATTGCTTTTATCAAGGTTTGAATTTTTTTCCCCACATATAGGTGATATAAAATGACGCCACGCGAAGGTCTCATATTTTTGTGATTTTTTTGAATTAGTTATGCCTGATTCTGGACCCGCATGAACATGACAACACACGAAACTCGCGCTCATGGCCAGGCGGTGCGGAGTCCCGCTTTAACATTCAAAGTTTAGCGAATAAATGACATGTTGCGGATCTGAAAATGATTTTTGCAAAAAATTAGGAGCTCGTCTTATTAGAGCTAAAGGGCAAACCCAACCCGGTTCCAGCGAAATCGGCATGAGTTTGTGTAAAATTCAAAAAATAACTCTAAAAGTTTGCATGATGAAACAAGAGCTGATATATGTATCTTAGGTGGTCTATTATATATGTGGGGTGTTGTGCCTAGCTTTCCATAAGCCATTTTGGTAGCTGCCTCACAAAAAAACCCGATTTCGGCACTCCAAAAATGGAAAACACACTTTTCATGGGACGAAACGAAAATCGGCCTTCGTGGCGTTCCTTGCCATCCCAAGGGCCACACGCATGTCCGATATGGCCTCGTTTCGACAAACTATGCCATGATCAGGACCAAACCTAGCTCATTTGACCTAAAAGTCATGCAACCTCAAACTTGGTAGGTCATTTTTGTGAAGGGACTTTCTGGTAAATTGGTTTTATCAAGGTTTGAATTTTTTTCCACATCTAGGTGATATAAAATGACGCCACGCGAAGGTCTCACATTTTTGCGATTTTTTTGAATTAGTTATGCCTGATTCTGGACCCGCATGAACATGACAACGCACGAAACTCGCGCTCATGGCCAGGCGATGCGGAGTCCCGCTTTAACGGGCAAAGTTTAGTGATGAAATGACATGTTGCGGATCTGAAAATGATTTTCGCAAAAAATTAGGAGCTCGTCTTATTAGAGCTAAAGGGCAAACCCACCCCTGTTCTAGCGAAATTGACATGAGTTTGTGTAAAATCCAAAAGATAACTCTAAAAGTTTGTGTGGTGAAACGAGAGCTGATATGTGTATCCTAGATGGTCTATTAGTTATGTGGGGTGTTATACCCAGCTTTCCGTTTGCCGTTTTGGTAGCTGCCTCACAAAAAAACCCGATTTTGGCACTCCGAAGATGGAAAACGCACTTTTTGTGGGACGAAATAAAAATCAGCCTCCGTGGCGTTCCTCGCCATCCCAAGGTCCATATGCATGTCCGATATGTCCTCGTTTCGACAAACTATGACATGATCAGGGCCAAAGCTCATTTGACCTAAAAGCCATGCAACCTCAAACTTGATAGGTCATTTTTGTGAAGGGACTTTCTGGTAAATTGCCTTTATCAAGGTTTGAATTTTTTTCCATATCTAGGTGATATAAAATGACGCCACGCGAAGGTTTCGCATTTTTGCGATTTTTAATTAATTACGTCCGGTTTTAGACCCGTATAAAAACGACTATGCACGAAACTCCCGATCGCGGCCAGGCGGTGCGGAGTCCCGCTTTAAAGATTAAAGTTTAGTGAAAAAATGATATGTTGTGGATCCAAAAATGATTTTTTAATTTTTCGGATTTTTTTGATGTTTTGATTTTTTTAATGTTTTAATTTTTATTTTTTTGAAAGTTTTTTTTTTCAAATGTTAACAAACACATATACACATTCCCATACATACCTACACACATATAGACATATACACATACATACATATTTACACACAGTCATATAGACACACATGACTTAAGAGGATTGATATGCTACTAATATCAATAAGGACTTAGTAGTGTAGGTGTAGCTTATTCAAATAAAACTTAGGAGTTAAGCGTGCTCGGCTTGTAGCAATCTGAGGATGGGTGACTGAGCGGGAAGTCATTGTTCTAGTGTTATTAGAGAGATTACAAAAAATTGAAAAAAAATAAAATATCAAAGAAAATAAAAAAGTTTGAATTTTTTCAAAAAATTGATTTTTTTTGAAAAAACCGAAAATGACCTGACCCGACGGTATTTTTTGACCGTCGGGTTAGCCTACGTTGACGGCAAAAGCTGACCCGGCGGCCTTTAGACCTGGCCCGACGTCCGATTATGCAGACGGCACCTGACCCGACGGTATCAGGAAAAAGCCGTCGGGTTAGACTGACCCGACGGTGTTTATAGGCTAACCCGACGGCCTGTGACCGTCGGGCGTAGCTGTTTCTTCCTGTAGTGCATGTGTGCATACAGATTGCATATCACGTCCCCATGTATTCATGTATTTGAATGCATTGATCTGCCATGGATCGACGGCGGGCGCGCGTCTCTCTCAGCGCAGCTATAGCGCCACTCTGTCCGCTGACTTAATTGGGAAACCAGGCAGACATATGCACGCATGGGTTTTCTCCGGTCGCCCATGCAGTATGCCCATTTCTCCCGGAGCAAAACTAAATCTGGCAACTCGTTCGATCCATCCAGCCAACATCTGTTCCTTTCGTGCCAGCTCGAGTGTTGGAGCTGCATCTCGCAGATTCTCTCTTCTTCTACCTCCAACCTCTCTCTCACACAAGAATACACATCTTGAGAGAGACTAGAAAACGGAAGCACGCAAATTAGTCAAGGAAGAAGAACAAGCTTTGCCAAGAACACTTCCTTAGTGACCACCGTGGCTACATCTTTTCTCTTTCTTGTTAAATAAACATGTTTTACAAAAAAATTAAATAGGCACACATGTACCCTACCGAAGAAAACTACTAGTCGTAGTTTTAGTGTTTAGGTAACCCTAACTAGACGAACACATGCACATGCAGCTAACAAACTAACTAGACGAGCACACCAAATCACTCGGCCAGTTCTCTTGCGTCACATCTCGCCATACACGCCTTGATGAAGCTTCCAACAACCTCTACCAAGTCCTAAAACATGAATTTTTCAAAAATACATCCTAGATAAGCGTATCGATTTCATAGAAGAAAAGCCAAGCGGTCAATGTACAACGCGGTTGACACAGACGCCAAGAATGCAACTCCACGTTCCCTATTTTAGGATAGTAAAAAAAGGAAAATATATAACTACTCGCCAAATCTCCACCCATCCACTAGTGAAAGCTCGACTCTAAAGAGTCCTGCAACCCTCCACAGTTCGGCCTCTATGAGAATTTACGTATGACCGCCAACAGCGAGGGGGAGGCACCTTTGAAAACGATGTCGTTTCGGTGCCTCCACAAGTACTAGCACACTAGGGCAATGCCCCTCCAGAGTCGCGCATGTCGTCTCTCCTATGCCAGAATTGCAGCTGTGAGCATTGTCACTTGCGTCGGCAGTCGATCCTCTCTGTTCCACCAATGTAGGCAGGTGGCCTACACCGACCTTGCCAGCACACAGCCAAGCAGTAGGTGAGTGATGGACTCCTGAGCGTGATCACAGAAAGGGCACGCCTAGGGACATGGCAGTCCGTGTCTCTCTAGCCTATCCACAGCCCAGCACCTGTCTCGCAGCGCCAGTAAGAGGAAGAACCTGCACTTGGCAGTATTAGATGTAATATGTGTAATATGTCCCGGACTCTGTAAAGGCCACGGTAGGGGCTCTTCCTACCGAGATATAACGCGTAACCGAGCCCGAGACAAAGGGTATCGTTCCTAGTATAACGTTTTACATAATATGCATGTTTGCCTACAGAAAGAGGAGCTAGACCCCATACATCAGAAAAAACTTATTCCAAAGGAACTGTAGAAACACTAGTGGATACATGATAGGGTAGCTGGTGACTCTTAGCCTGTTGGCATGGATCACATATGTAAGGATTTATTTCTGGAGTGTATGACAAATTATTCTTCCTAAGAACTTGCTGAACAATAAAAGATGACGGATGTCCTAGACGACGATGCCACGTGGATGATGAAGGCTTGACGGTGACAAGAGCATGTTTGGAAGATGACCCCATGGAGATTTGAACAAGGGGATAGAGACCACCTTCACACGGACCTCTAAACATGGTTTGTTGCGTGGCCTTGTCCTTAATCAAGAAAAAGAAAGGGTGAATTTCAATGTAGGCATTGTTGTCTAGAGTGATTTTATGGGCAGAAAGCAAGCTCATAGTAGCATCAGGAACATGAAGAATATTTTTAAGTGTGAGAAAAAATTGGGGGGTTTGCAAAACTGAATGACCAATATTAGCAATGTCCATACCTTGTCCAGTAGCATTGTGAACTTGATCGCGACCATTGTAGGGCTCATGGATTTGAAGCTTGTTGAGTTGTCCCGTGGTGTGATTGGTGGCTCCTGTGTCAATCACCTAGTTGGAGTCGACACCATAGGCACCCTTGATGTCCTTGGAAGTATCATCCTCATCATCATCTCCATAGCGCCACTAACAGTCACCAGCCGCATGCCCCTCCTTTTTGCAGATTTGACAGAACACACCTTCCTGCCATGGTGTAGCAACACGGCCACGATCCTTGCGCCCCCTTTGTTGCGACGCTAATTGTTGTTACGTGGGGGGTCCTAGCGCGGCTACTGGGGAGGTGGACGTGGTGGCTGTGGTGGGGGACGGTAGAACTGCTAGGGAGGGGTTTGCATATAAGGTTGTTGGACGGGTGGGAAGGAAAACAGTGGTGGCTGATATTGCATGACAGGAGGTTGTGGTTGTGGGAAGGGTGATTGGTATGGGGCATAGTATGGCTGCGACGTAGGTGGAGGGTAGGGCGCAGGTTGGGGTTGTGGCGCATGATATGTATATGGTGCATGCGGTGGTAGTGGGGGTGGGCGAGCATAGGCATCAGGGGGGCGGCGAGATGCAGCATTGACAGATGAAGTAAAGGAGCCCATAGCCTCTCCTGTAGACTGAAGCATGTTGTCGCGATTTTCGCATGCTAGAAGTTGAGAACACATGTCGGTGAGGGTCGTCGAAGGGACAACATTGATGGCCGACACGAGGTGGTTGAAGGAGCGATCCAAGCCATTGAGGATGTAGTCCTTGAGCTCATCATCATCAACAGCCTTGCCCGCAGCAGCAAGTTCAGAAGCAAAGCCCTTCATCTTAGTAATGTATTGTTGAGCTGTGAGATCAAGCTTTTTGGTGTTGGTGAGAGCACCACGAGCATGGTACTCTCGTCTTAGTTCCAAGCTCTACACTATGGGTTTCACTCCATCAAAGGCTGATACATCCTTATTTCTTTTCAAAAAGGAAGGTATTACTATGTTTCTTCTCATATATGTTGATGACATTATTGTGGCAAGCTCTTCTGATTCTGCCATATCAACTTTGCTACGCACTCTTAGTATAGACTTTGCTCTCAAAGATCTTGGAGACTTGCATTATTTCTTGGGTATTGAGGTGCATAAGCACTCCAATGGATTATTGTTGAATCAGGAAAAATATGCTAATGACATAATTCAGCGTGTGGGTATGAAACATTGCTCGCCGTGTCCTACACCTCTTGCAGTAAATTACAAGTTATCATTGTCTGAGGGTACTCTACTTGGTCCTGAGGATAGTACTCAGTACAGAAGTGTTGTTGGAGCTCTTCAGTATCTTACCTTGACAAGGCCAGACTTATGTTTCTCTGTCAATAAAGTTTGCCAATATCTTCATGCTCCTACTACTGCTCACTGGACTGCTGTAAAAAGGATCTTGAGGTACATAAATGGCACTACACAAATTGGCATCACCTTTCAGCCGTCATACTCCACTCTTCTCAGTGCATATTCTGATGCTGATTGGGCAGGTGATCTTGATGATAGACGATCTACAGGTGGTTTTGCTATATTTTTTGGTCCTAATCTTATTTCTTGGAGTGCTAGGAAACAGGCAACAGTCTCTCGCTCCAGTACAGAGGCTGAATACAAAGCTATAGCTAATGCTACTGCAAAACTTATTTGGGTTGAGGCTCTTGCTCGTAAACTTGGAATTTCCCTTAAGGAAAAACCATGTCTATGGTGTGACAATCTTGGTGCTACTTTCCTGTCTGCTAATCCAGTTTTTCATGCTCGAACCAGGCATATTGAGACTGATTTCTTCTTTGTTCGAGAAAGGGTTGCTGCTAGACAACTTGATGTTAGGTTCATCTCTAGCAAGGATCAGGTTGCAGATGGCTTCACCAAGACTTTATGTAATAAAAAACTAGTTGAGTTTAAATGTAATCTCAACCTCTTCCAGGTTTCGATTAAGGGGGGGGGGGGGTATTAGATGTAATATGTGTAATATGTCCCGGACTCTGTAAAGGCCACGGTAGGGGAGAGCGTCGATATGGCACCCGAGCTGCCTGCAGCTCTTTATTTATTTTTCAAAAAAATTCGAATTTAAAGATTCAAAAAAATATGAAAGAAATACTGGGACATGGAGAATAATTTGTAATACTCGTATGCTGAAAGTCAGGTGAAAATACCTTGTATTTTAGCGTCGGTAAAAAAAGAAAATTACAGATCTAGGAGTTAGTAGGCCAATTTTGAATGGGCCCCGTATTTCCAGAAAATACCGTATTTGTCTTTTTTGCTGAGCCCGAAATACAAAGTATTTTCTGATGAAAATTTGCAGACATGTAGATCTTATTGTTTGCTACATGAATATATTTTTTTCGAATTTGTTTGATGGTTTTTAAAAAAATTGAAAACGGGCTCCAGGTAGCCTGAGCTCCAAATCGATTTTCCGACGGTAGGGGCTCTTCCTACCGAGATATAACGCGTAACCGAGTCTGAGACAAATGGTATCGTTTCCAGTATACCGTTTTACAGACAGGAGCACGAGACTTCTAGATGTACAGGGCACTGGTCATGGCCACGCTCTCATTAAATATGCCTAAAACATGAATTAAACGTAGATGAACTAGAGAATGCAGCTACAAACTAAGATTAAAAGCTAACATCGAGCTCATTACAAGTACAGCTCCGGAAATCTGATAAAATCACAAATCGTGTAACAAGTGATGTCGGTACCGATCGAACCAAAAGTAACAAGTGATGTAGCTATACAGACGCCGCTAAATGTCATTAATTTCGTAGGGTATCTCTACAAGTAAAATTGCAAAACGACTGGTAGGCCGTACGTCGCGCCGTTATTTTTCAATTAAGCCCCTCTAAACTTCGCTATTGAACCCGCGGTCCTAAACAGTCGACCGAAAGTAACGGGGAGGTCGGGCGAGGCTTTGTGAGGGCGACGGCAACCGGAGTGGACGACGGCGGTATGCAGCTCGGGGACGCGTAAGTTTTCAGTGAGGCCGTCTCCGCGTTCCTATGGACTCCATGTAGTCGACAAAGTCTAATCTGAGCACCGGAGGTGGACGAGGGAGGAGATCAACCCAGCGCCACGCGAATCATGAGGCGGAGAAGACAACCATGGTATCGGTGATTGAGGGGCTGGGGATTCAATCCCTCGAGGGAGAGGACGAAGTGGAGCTGGGAGGAGATAGAGAGAGGTGAGCGAAGCAGCGGTCTTATCGCTTCCTTCGCCTCCGCTCCGATCGAACCGAATCGGATCAAATCGGTGTTGAGACTCTCACTGAAATACCTCTGCGAGACAGAGAGCTTCCTCGCGCGAACGCCAGCGTGCCGGGAGATCATGGAGAAAGGAGGGGAGGCGGAGCCCGAGGTGGCCGGCGGCGGCACAAGCGATAGGGAGTAGAATATGGGAACGGTGGCGGCGCCGGCGGAGGTGCCCACGTACGTTTGCCGCCGCGATTGACATTTTGCTTCCGCTCCCCGCCCGAGATGACTCCCCGCATCATGCAAGTCACCTTCCCAAAGACCGCGGTGGCGGCGTGCATCACAACGAGATGTTGTTGTCGTCGTAGCTGTCAGGCCACCGCCGAGACAACCTTCCGTCGACGACTCGCTGTGGTCGAGCGCCGCGCTGGCTTCCCAGGCACAAGCAACAAGCTCTGCTGAAAGAGGCAATGAGCGCTCGGGTTGCGCTGCTGCTGTGCTGCGCAGGTGCGGGGAGCCATCAATCCTCTGCCGGATGATGCAAAAAACGCTTGATTACAGGCAAGTGTAGGTATGTGCTTTGGGGATTCAGATGGATCAGGAGCATCGGCTTTCTAGCTTTGCTGACGCATAAAACACGGCACTCCGATTTGGTACAGCCTGCTTTGCTGGGAGAGAAGAGATAAGGCGATTTTTTCTCGCTTTTCAGAAGAAGGATTTCCTACACCACCTAGGGACCTGGGAGTGGTCTGCACATACAGATAACATTAATCACCACCTGCTTTTCCCCTCGTTAACATGCTCTTTTGGTTCATTCGTGCAGGTTACAATAGCAGCCATATCATGATTGTCTTAGACCTGCAGTGTAGATTTCAGTACTAACCGTGCCTCATATGCATTGAAGAGTAGCCATATTTGTGCAACAAACATGTCTAATTTAAAACAAAAAAAGTAGTGTTCATTGTAGCCATGTCTTTGACAACGCATCACTATAAATTTTTTAAGTAAATATTTTTTCCTTTTTCGCAGCAAGGCGCGGGCGTTGTGCTAGTTTAATTAATACAAGGACGAGACTGTACATATGTATGTACGTTCGTGCACGTGGATGCATCATGCATGTTTGCTTAATTAGTTATTAGTACGATGCACCATGCATACACGGATCACTGGAGCGTATGCGTGCTATCGATGTACTGTAATTTATTCAAACCTTTGTAGTACGTGTTTGAATCTGTGTTACCCTGCTCCACGACATGCATCCTGTAATCATGCGACACAAGATGCACTGCACCTAGCTAACACGTACGCGCTCTGCGTACTCTACCAACGAACGTCTTAAACTTAACATGAATGTGCGCCGAAAAGGGAATGACGGTACATTATTGTACGGTGTGCTCCCAGGTCCCAGCTGCTCAGCGATGCATCGATCTGTACATTAGCCGTCGATCCTAGCAGCATCGTGGTTAGGAGATTTAATTTCGAGGTGTAAATTGGTGACCGCCTAAAGTTATTTTATAGGGATTTCTATTTTCGTGCCCTCGGATCCTTAGTTTTACTCAGTTTTCTTTAATTCCTTAGTTTTTACTCAGTTTTCCCCAAGTCCTTGTCTAAAACCCCCACAAGGAGCTCGGACAGGAGGAATCCCGTTCAGTTGACCGTTCCGTGCTGACGAGTGGGCCCGCGTCGTGTGGGGCCGTGTCGTGTGGGGCTGGTAGAAAGGGACCGCGTGGGACAGGACGAGACCGTGTTTGGTCATACGAGCGGAGCTGAGGCCGTAGCGTGTGGAGCCATGTGGGTCCGGGATGTGGGCATGAGTGGTTTCTGTCTCTTTCGCCCAGATTAGCAGTTTTTAATGCACCCTTTTCCTCTCTCTCGCTCGATCTCATTCATTCTTGATTGCCCAAATTAGTAGCAAATCTAGAACAGCTTCTCCTTCTGTTTTTTAACGCCATTCATTTCTTTATGCCTTCATTTTTACCCAATCAGGTAGGAAATCTAGGGCATAAATCCAGAAAAAATATAGGATAAGCTGCATACAGCAGCCAACATAACATAGATATATTCACGACAGATCCAACAGTACTACCGATAGATCCAACATAAGCTACATTTTACATGAATTTAAGTTTGGAGGCTGCGTAGGTGAATCTCAAGTGCTTTGTGTTTGGCCATGAACGCATGCACGTTCACGGTCGTTCTAACTCTAGTGCCGCCAATGGATCTGCCAATGGATTCAGCATGGTTCACCAGACAGTTGAAGTCGGTGGCGCGGAGCCTCCTGTTACAGAAGGGGCACCTGTAAACGCCTCGAGCAAAGTGGCCATCGTAATGGCCGGACTGCAGCCTCCTGAGGACGTGACGAGTCTTGGTGTGGAAGGACTCGTCGTCGTTGTCGACGTTGCTGCTCTGCACCTGTCACGTAGCACCAAATATCAAAAGACATGGAGTCAATTGCAGCGGTGATAGAACAGAGAGTGAACAAAAGATCATGCATGATAATATGGGCACGAAAAAAAGAGGTAGCCTTAGTTACATTGGACACACTTATATCCAGGATTTGAGTCAGTGAACAAAAGATCATGCACAACAAATTTGTACACACCAATTGTTCACTGACCAAACCCTGAATCAATTTGTGCCCAAATATTCATCATCATCGGCACAAATTAACCGGATGGGATTGATTACTCACATAAGTTAACCGAATCTTAAACAAAAGCAAATCACAAACACTAATAACGCAAGATCTAGAACTAGGAACAGACGAACCCTAATAACGCAAGATCTAACACAAAAGGATTGAACTAGGAACAGACAAACCCTAATAACGCAAGATCTAACACAAAAGGATAGAACTAGGAACAAACAAACCCTAATAACGCAAGATCTAACACAAAAGGATTGAACTAGGAACAGACGAACCCTAATAATGCAAGATCTAACACAAAAGGATTGAAATGGGATAAGAACAAGGGAATAAAGGGTTACCTCCGGCTCGTCATCGCCGATGCTGGTGTCGTAGGGGTTCTCCGGCGCGACGTACGGCACTGGTTCGTATGGGTCCCAAGCAACGAGGGCCTGGACGGGGGCGACGGCCGATGCGCCGGCGGCTGATGCGCTGGCGTCTACGTCGGAAGCAGCGACGGGGGCCTGGACGGGGGCAGCGGCCGATGCGCCGGTGGCTGATGCGCCGGCGGCTACGTTGGAAGCAGCGACGGGGGCCTGGACGGGGGCGGCGACCGATGCGCCGACGGCTGATGTGACGGCGGCTACGTCGGAAGCGCCGACAATGGGCATCTCATTCTTCTCCATCACCGGGGTTTTTTCTTTGGGGTTTTTTCTTCGGTTGTGGAGAAGATGATGGGACAGGAGAGACGGTTGCAGTGAAAATGAGAGAGTGGGCGAGCGTCGAGGGAGAGAAAGAGGGGCTCTATAAAGACGAAGGTGGCGTGTACCGCAACACGCTTCCGCTATGCACGGCAGCAGCGTGCACCGCGACACGAGGCTAACCCTGGGACATTTGGTGTACTCAGTTATAACCTCAGGCCTTATACAGAAATTTTATCTGTACTCAGTTTTCCCCTCGAGTACTTAGACTGGCAAGTGCAATATACTCAGTTCTACCCTCAAGTAGTTGGTCAACAGAGAGTCAACAAATGAGATTAACATAGCTAATTGAGTCATTTCATGTGCAAAAAAATCCAAAAAAAATAAAAACATAGTGGCACCTACTCATGGAGTCTTCCTACGCAACCTGCCACCTAGGAAACCTTAACAAACATAGATAAATCAAGTTTTACCACAAATTGCCACTTCTCAGAATCACTAGTAGCTATGAAGATGCATGGTTTTCCACTCAAACCCCTTTGCAAAATATCTTTCCCAAAACATAGTTTGTCTAAATGAGGCCATAATTGTCACACTCATGTATATTTGAATTGCAAATAATTTGATGTAGCCCAATATGAATTATATTGTACAAAACACGCATTTTTCATTTTGTAATTCTTTTGTTTGAATCCCTTAGTCTATTTACTATTTATGTGCCCTTGGTTTCTTAGTACTACTCAGTTTTGCCCTCAAGTACTGTCACAAATGCTCACAGAAGCCCAAACTTATCCTGGTTGGTTGAGCCGTTGTCACACGGATCGACTCCACCAACCGTTGATCCACTGATCTAACGGGCAGTATACCCCTCTCCGTCTCTTCGTGGCCACCAATCTCTCTCTCTTCGTGGCCACCCCTCTCTCTCTGTATCGGTGGACAGTGCCACCCCTCTATTTATGTGCAATAACGAGTTTGCCACGTAACTATATTCCCTCTATTTATGCATTATTTTCCACGATCTAAAAATGTTAAACTAAAAAGTGGTATAATTTTGGTGTAAACAAGAACATACATATTTGCGGATTTCGGTGAATGCATTATTTGTCACCCCTCTAACAATTATCAACTCTCTTTAGCATTCCTTTTCTTTTAGGGAATATAGTTTGGAATATAGTTTGTAGTATAATTTTGGTATAAACATGAGGCATACATATTTGAGGGATTTCGGTGAATGGATTATTTATCACCCCTCTAACAATTATCAACTATCTTTAGCATTCCTTTTATTTTAGGGAATATAGTTTTGGTAATTTGAAATGGCCCAAAAGTGGTATAATTTTGGTAGAAACATGAGACATACATATTTGGCATATTTGGGGGATTTCGGTGAATGGATTATTTATCACCCCTCTAACAATTATCTACTTTCTTTAGCATTCCTTTTCTTTTAGGGAATATATTTTTGGTAATTTGAAACGGCCCAAAAGTGGTATAATTTTGGTAGAAACATGAGACATACATATTTGGCATATTTGGGGGATTTCGGTGAATGGATTATTTATCACCCCTCTAACAATTATCAACTTTCTTTAGCATTCCTTTTCTTTTAGGGAATATAGTTTGGGATATAGTTTTGGTTATTTGAAACGTCCCAAAAGTGGTATAATTTTGGTATAAACATGAGACATACATATTTGTGGGATTTCGGTGAATACATTATTTGTCACCCCTCTAACAATTATCAACTATCTTTAGCATTCCTATATTTCCTAACACCTATTTTTTTTTGGTAATTTCGGTGAATGCACACACTAACTTTGAAAACAACTACAAGTACATGTAACTGAATAATGGATTTGTAACAAGGGATCCCTTGTAACAACTTCTAGCGCCTGATGAGCAATGATAAGAATCCGATCGCAATTATACAACAAAAAAAAACCAGCCATCAGATTAGCTTGCTTCTTCAACTTGATCAGCCGCCTTAACTGCTTGTTCATTTTCTTCAGTTCTCCCTTCACTTCCACCAGTTCTGCATTGGGAGCATTAGGCATAATCGGAACGGCTCCTCTCTCCACCGCATTCTCTACAACAAGTCCTCCCCTCCCAAATTGCGCTCCCCAATAGCGCCAATTGATTCCTGCAATTTAAGCCTCTGAACGTAAACATCGATCCACTCGAAATACCTGCATTTCTTCAGGATCTGAAAACAACAACGTGAACCCTAAATCCCAAATTCGAGGGAATAACAAGAAAATCGAGAGAAAACAGAGCAATTGGAGCGAGATCTAACCTTATCCCCCTCTCTATATGGCAAGCTCTCGCATGCAAGGAACTCACGTCCACGGTTGCCGTTGTCGTCCGTCTTACAGATCGACCGCTTCAGAGGCTCCTGGCGTGGGCAGTCAGGGCATCTTGTCAAAGGCACGGGTCCATACTGCGGCCATGAAGAATGGGTGGTTGAAGAGAAACTAGACATCACCCGCCTGCCAGAGAAGGGCTGCCGCTGGCGGAGAAGAAGAACAATGGGGCGCGGGGAAAGAAAGGGGAAGCAATGGCACGGGCACGGGCGCGGGGCTGGCTCGGGCTCCCATTTTGCAACGGTCACCTGGGCAAGCCATGGGTCTGGCGCGCTAACGTGGACAAGTTGTGGGTCCCACGATAATCTGGATAAGTGGAGACGTGTCCACTGCGGGGCACCAACAGCGGCCCCACTTACCAGCACCAACCAATGGTCAACTAAACGGGATTCCTCCCGTCCGAGCTCCTTGTGAGGGTTTCAGACAAGGGCTTGGGCAAAACTGAGGAAAAACTAAGCGGCTGGGGAAAACTGAGCACAACTAAGGACCCGAGGGCATGAAAATAGAAATCCCTACTTTCTAACTATTCTTTAGTTTAGAAAATTAAATTCATTTCAAAAAGTTTGAACAAATAAACTAGTTTTCTGAAATTAGTGTTTTTAGACTCAGTTTATTTTGTTGAACTGAAAAGAATAGTATCCTTGTACGGCCTTGCTTGATCACCGATTTGCATCCCAAAGAAGATTTAGCTCACCCTCAACAGTCTCGAGTAATATTATTTATAGTACTCAATTTACGGTGAAAATAACAACATGATACATACAAAATCCTAAAACATCTCTTCCAGACTTCCTAAAAGTCCAAGCCAGTAAAAATGTTGCAATTTTACAGGCCAGGTACAAAAATATATATATCAGGTGCCAATACTCACCCGCCTCTAATAAGCTTTTAGGATAGCATCTATCTTTCGAGTTGTAAGTCTAGGGTGAGTACTGCCCGTGAGCCGCAACAAGCACAACCGCCTAGTCATTGAGGACGGTGGAGTCCAAGTCCTAGAGTGCCACCCTGGAGTGTGGAGGCAGGGAAGGGGCCAAGCTGATCTCTGGAGCATCGACCATGGCTAAGGGGTTGAGGCAGAAGAGTAGAAGCTATGGGTGACGGTGGACACGGAGGTGGCACGGTGGAGCCAACATACAAAGGAGGGAAGGGCATAGGCAACAAAATTGTTGTAGCTTGGTTGGTAAGAAGAACATGGCGAACCAACTATGATGTTTGCAAGGCCCCATTGAGGGGGCACACTCTGAATCAGGAGGAGATCGATGAAGTTTCCTAGTCCATGCACTCGGACCAAGGAAGGAGAAAAGAGGTACGGAGAGAGATGAAAAAATGAGAAAAAGAAAAGTACCCACTCATAGGTGGGTCCCACATAGTAGGAAAATAAATAAAAAGTCCTGGCTCGCTGACAAATGAAACCCACATGGCTGAAAATGCTTTCGCGGTACATTTAGATATTTGACTTTGCACACAACATCATGGGACTGCAAATCTATCCAAATTTTTATAAGGAGCCTCAGTTCTAGTTTTTGAAACCCAAATTTTAGGGCATCGCAAAGAGATACTCTAAATGACGTCGAGAGGATCGAGCAAATGGATCTTGGTCAGCTGTTGTCCATAAAGCATGGTCGACATGTAAAAGCATGACATATGGTCATCGTAAGTTAGATGAAAACAGGGCACATACGATTGATTAACCGTGAAACCTTAGGTGTAAGCATACTTTTCTCGGATTTGAGTCAGAGCGGATAATGCCCATATAGGATAAGCAATATAATAAAGTTTCAATTTTATACTCAACTTCTATAATTATTTATATTTATTTTTACGATATTATAGTATTGGTGCTTAGTGTTCTCCATATTTTAGATGGAATAGTAAACTACATAATAATGTTTCAAAATATCAGTTAGAGTGTTCTTTATTGTATGGTTGTAATAAATATAAGTACAAAGTTTACTTGTGCTACACTGAAATAACATAGTGTAATAAAAGTTCTCCTTGAAATATTTTTTTCATAGTTGCATGAATGATATAGTTTAAAAATTTGTGTTTCTAAGTATTTATTTGTGTTAGTGCATATATTTAAACAGTCTTAAGTGTGATAGTAGACACCTCTAAAGCATATAGTCGAATGAGTTTCTTTGTGGTGCTTGATACGTCTCAAACGTATCTATAATTTTTGATGCTCCATGCTTGTTTTTATACCATTTGCTTAGTGTTTCGTTACACTTCGTGGTGTTTTTATGCATTTTCCGGAACTAACCTATTAACGAGATGCCACAGTGCCAGTTCCCTGTTTTCTGCTGTTTTTGTGTTTCAAAAAAGTTACACAGGAAATATTCTCAGAATTGGACGAAACAAAAGCCGAACATCCAGAAATTTACCAAAGCTTCTAGAGAACCGAAGAGGAGATGGAACGGAGCCAGGGGGTGGTCTCACCACCAGGGGGCGCGGCCCAGGGCCTGGCCGCGCCGCCCTGTGGTGAGCCCCACCTGGCCCACTTTTGACGCTGCCCCTTCGCCTATAAAGACCCCCCGACGGGAAAAACCTAAACACCCGATCACTTTTCCAGAAACACATCGCGATCCACCGCCGTCATCGACCCAAGATCGGGAGGGTCCAGAAGCTCTTCCCGGCACCCTGCCGGAGTACCGGAGGTCTTCTTCATCGCCATGCTTGCCTCCGACGCAATGAGTGAGTAGTCTACCTTGGACTATGGGTCCATAGCAGTAGCTAGATGGTTGTCTTCTCCACCATGTGCTTCATGTTTAGATCTCGTGAGCTGCCTTACATGATCGAGATCACCGTTATGTAATTCTACATGTTGTGTTTGTTGGGATCCGATGAATATTGGTGTTATGATTGAGTTGATGTGCTGAATATTATCTTATGTTATCTCTATGTTGTTTATGATCTTGCATGCTCTCCGTTGTTAGTAGCTATCTTGGCCGAGTAGATACTAGTGACTCCAAGAGAGGGTATTTATGCTCGATAGTTGGATTCATGCCTCTATTTAATCTGGGGGAGTGACAGAAACCTCTAAGGTTGTAGATGTGTTGTTGCCACTAGGGAGAAAACTACATTCTTATGCCCAAGGACATATGCTTTGTTTACATTACACACTTTGCTTAATGCAGTTATCTGTTGTTCGCAACTTAATACTTATGGGGTTCTCAGATTGATTCCCCGCGAGTGAATTATTAGTCATAGATGCAGTTGGATGGCGGTCTATGTATCTTGTTGTAATGTCCAGAGTAAATCTCATAGTGATCCACTTGACATATCACGTTATCTTTATTCTATCAATTGCCCAACTGTAATTTGTTTACCCAGCATGTGTTATTTTATCTTATGGAGAGACACCACTAGTGAATTGTGGACCCCGGTCCTATTTCCATTATATTGCTATCACCTGTTTACTTTACTCGCACTGTTTACTTTCTCGCATATTACTATTGCTTTCCACTCGATACGCTCATTCCTTTGTTTACAGCAAACCGGTGAGATTGAGAACCTCATCGTAAGTTGGGAGCAAAGTATTTAGTTGTGTTGTGTGCAGGTTCCACGCGCTAACAAGTGTCGAAAACGACGCCCTTGTTGGAAGTCACTAGGCTAGCATGCATCACCTTCTTGAGTTTGGCTTTTTCCTGGATACGATTAAACCTTGGTTTCTTTCTGAGGGAAAAGCTTGCTGCTGTACTCATTATACCTTCCTCTTGGGGTTCCCAACTGGACGGTGATTTACATCAACACATCGTGCCGCATCAAGACTCTTTTCTGGCGCCGTTGCTGGAGAAAAAGAAGACTTCTGCAAGGGAAGTTTCGCACGCACATCCTTTACTTTTTTTTAAGTTTTGCTTTACTTTATTTTTGCTTGCATCGTTTTATCAAAAATACAAAAAAATAGTTTCCTTTATTGTTGTTTATTATGTCTAGTTTAGTTGCTACTACTATGTCGCCCGAGGATATGATTTTCACTTTCAAACAAAAGGTGAGGAAAGTTTCAAAGAAGCTTGATCTAGAATTTATGATTGGCATGGAAAAACTGAACCGAAAATGACTTTGAGTTTGCTTCTTAGTTGCTTTTACTTTGGGCTTGCTCTTCGTTATAGATATGCTTTGGATACTACAGCAGATGGAGATTTCCTTCATTGTGATGGAGATCAAGCTTTCGATATTATAAAAAAGTTGATTATGATTTATAGCATGCCAACTGATTTTGATTTCTCTATGGTGAGCATTTTTAATAGACTTAATACTCTTGAAACTAGCACTACTCATTTGGGTAATTGCTATGGTACTCTGCGCCAACATTTTGATTATGTTCCAATACACTCTGAACCCTCAAGTTGGTATCCTACAGTAAAAATCACCATTGGTGGTGAAACCTTTCATGCTCGTTGTGATATTATGTCTGAATTTTGTCTTATGCCAAAGGACGTTTATGAATCTTTGAGTCTTTGGAAGCTTTCCGAAGGGGGAGAAGAAATTTCTCTTATTAATAATGCCACTATATTTCCCGTTGGGATAGCTGAAGGAGTATTTACAAAAGTCCTAGGAAAAATGGTATCTACTGATTATCTTGTTATTGAATGTGTAGGAAAAGGACAAATCATGCTTAGAAGGTCTCTACTAAAGCTCCTCGGCGCCACCATAGATGTGGGAAAAGGTACTATGAAATTTACCACTCCACCTTGCAACAATCACGTCTTTCCTAGAGTCAAGAGCAAAGGTAAGAAAGGAAGACGTAAGGCACCCGTTGACCCTAGTGCTTCATCGCTTGATATTACTTGATTCGCACTTTCTGCGCCTAGCTCAAAGGCGTTAAAGAAAATCACTCTTGAGAGATAACCCAATGTTTTACTTTCAGTTCTTTTTATTTTATTTGAGTCTTGGAAGTTATTACTACTATAATAACCTCTCCTTATCATTTTTATTTCGTTGTTGTGCCAAGAGAAGCCTCTAATTTGAGTGAGGTAAGATTTGGGGATGTTGCTGTCCTGAAACAGATTTCGGTGCTGCACCGTAAAAATTTGTGAAAATTCTCAGTATATTTTTTGGACCTCGATTTCTTGTGCATATGCCCCAGGTTATATCCAAACTTTCATTAGTTATACACTTTTTGATTTAAGCAATAGAAAACCCCTCTAAAAATTTGACCTTTGTCAGCTATTCTGTTTTGACAGATTTCTGCCAATATTTGTGTTTGCCGCTCTATCGCTTTCTTTTTGAGTTCTTTTGATCACAAAACTTTTGGGGAAGTTGCTACAGTAGTATATGCTTTATATGTGGTGGTTTTGAGTTGAAAGCTGAAGCAAAAAGGGTTGATTCATTGCTATGCTTACACTAATGTTGCTAATAGAATTGTGTTTAGTTTTGTATGAAGGAAGTTTTCAAGTGTAGGGATTGGAGAATGATGAGATGAGTTGAAGAATGAACAAAAGCTCAAGATTGGGGATGCCCATGTCACCCCAAGAAATATCCAAGAGGTACAAGCGTCAAAGCTTGGGGATGCCCCCGAGGCACCCCTTCTTCATCGGCAAAAATCAGGTCACCTTTCAACACACTATATTTTTATTGCTTCATGCATTATGCATTTTTCTTGGAGCGTCAGTTGATTTTAGTTTTCAGTTTGTTTAGTTTTGTTTGCTGCAATAAATGGTTGGACCCCAACAAATTTATTTTGGAGAAGTTGCCTTCCTTTTCATTTGCCAAGAACACTCCGTTTTTCACTCTTATCGTTCAACGAGTGTTCTTCTTTTTCTAGAACTGCGTTTAGTTTTCGTTTTTCGCCTTGATTTGTGTTCAGATCTTGTTATATCTTTGCATCAAGGTGTATTTTGACCTCTGGTCCATGATGGTATTCATCAAAAGAGTTGTTTCAAAAATGTTCGAATGGTGTTGGAAAAGAGAAAAAGCTTTATGCAAAAAAGTGGTACAAAAAGGAGGTTGTGTAGACTGCGGCCTAGGCTATTGAATGTCGTGCTTGATGTCTTTTTGATAGTATGCTTAGTGGTTTTGCTGTAGCATGACTTGTCTCAAATTACTGAGATTGCTTAATGAGCCTTTGAAAAAATCATGCATTGTTTTTATTATTTGGAAGCATTATTTTGGTTTTCTCCTTTGATGCTTTATTTGGGTTGACTTGGCGCATGCTCACACATGTTAGACTCATACAAAGTCGCCATAAGCCTCTATGATCATTTAGTTTTTGACTTTTGATGCCATCTTATGCTTCTTTTAATGTCGCTTTGTCGCTTTGCATGATTATATGGCCGTTATTGCTCTCTTAGTTGGTCGCTCCCAGTCTTTTGCTAGCCCTCATTTTGTACTAAGTATAAGCTCTACTCGTGCATCCAACTCCCAAAAACTAAGTTATTCCAATGTGTCCACCATACATACCTATTAGCAATTTGCTATTCCAAAGTACATTTGACTTGCTTTTATCTATCCTTCAAATTAAACTCTTTTTGGTGTTATGCGAAAATTGGTCAGTAAAGCTCTCACGAACCTGATGGCACACTTTACTTTTCTTGTTCTTAAAATTTGACATTGTGGCTCTCTTATGTTGAGTTGTTATGCTTGCAAGTTGTAAGTTGGAAATTAGCCCAGCCATGCCGTCATGGGGCAAGCTTTCAACATTGCACTATCTTTCATTTGAGTTGATATCGTGATCTTTTGTTTATGGATACTCGCGATGTGAAATAAATTGGGAATCTTGCGGGATCATGGAGTTTGTATACGTGTTAGAGAAATGCCTAGGCTGCTAATCTAAGCCATGCATAATTCATGGTGGAAATTTACAGCATGCCCATAGTGAACATTCAACGACGCATCTCACAATAAAAAGCGATACCAATGGTAAATAAAAGAGGTGCCGAGGTGTTCATTGTCTGTTTGTCCTGTCATTTTGATGCGGGCTTGTTCCATGTCATCGGGCACGGAGGTACCCTGTTGGCGATTCTTGATGATATGTGTATACTTACAATGACAAGAGCTTGCTTGGGACTCTAAGTCGAGTAGCATGAGGTTTGGGTATTCGTACTTCACGGGATACAAGGTTTTCAACTTATGATTTGTCAAGCATATGCATCATAAGTGTATTCGCATTAACTTTAACCATTCAAGATGTCTATGATGGGGGCAATGAGAGCTCAAAGCTAGTAAGTACCATAATTTTTGAAGGTTTATAAAACTTGCAATCACTGCTTCCCTCCGCGAAGGGCCTTTCTTTTACTTTTATGTTGAGTCACCACCTTCTACCTTTATGCACCATCTAAGAGAGCATAGTTGTCATTCTTAATATAATGTGCATTGTCCCATAGTTTTCATTAATTGATTCATGATGTTGGTTTCACTTGTTCTTAAATTATTTGTATCTAGTCGCCCTCTTAAACTTGAAGGTGTCCTATGCATTTATATTTTGCTATTCCATGAAGGACAAGCCGAAAACCATTTGTATGTTTTCTGTATGATTTGAACACATGTTTGACTTTCATTGTTTCATTTTCATGATCTTTCATTTGTGTTCTTTTTCATGTTATAACATGGTTGCTAAGTTGCTTCTATCAAAGATTATATCTTTCATGCCCATGTTTTAAGTTCTTTTGATCCTAGCGCACAATGCTTACATAGATGATCAAGATTGTGTAGGTGCATGTCACCTCAAAAATTATTTCTTTTGTTATCACTTACCTACTCGAGGACGAGCAGGAGTTAAGCTTGGGGATGTTGATACGTCTCAAACGTATCTATAATTTTTTATGCTCCATGCTTGTTTTTACACCATTTGCTTAGTGTTTCATTACACTTCGTGGTGTTTTTATGCATTTTCCGGAACTAACCTATTAACGAGATGCCACTGTGCCAGTTCCCCGTTTTCTGCTATTTTTGTGTTTCAGTAAAGTTACACAGGAAATATTCTCGGAATTGGACGAAACAAAAGCTGAACATCCAAAAATTTACCGAAGCTTCAAGAGAACCGAAGAGGAGACGAAACGGAGCCAGGGGGTGGTCTCACCACCATGGGGCACGACCCAGGGCCTGGCTGCGCCGCCCTGTGGTGAGCCCCACCTGGCCCATTTCTGACGCTGCCCCTTCGCCTATAAAGACTCTCCGATGGAAAAAACCTAAACACCCGATCACTTTTCCAGAAAAACATCGCGATCCACCGCCATCATCGATCCGAGATCGGGAGGGTCCAGAAGCTCTTCCCGGCACCCTGCCGAAGAGGGGAATCATCATCGGAGGTCTTGTTCATCGCCATGCTTGCCTCCGGCGCGATGAGTGAGTAGTCTACCTTGGACTATGGGTCCATAGCAGTAGCTAGATGGTTGTCTTCTCCACCATGTGCTTCATCTTTAGATCTCGTGAGCTGCCTTACATGATCGAGATCACCGTTATGTAATTCTACATGTTGTGTTTGTTGGGATCCGATAAATATTGGTGTTATGATTGAGTTGATGTGCTGAATATTATCTTATGTTATCTCTATGTTGTTTATGATCTTGCATGCTCTCCGTTGTTAGTAGCTATCTTGGCCGAGTAGATACTAGTGACTCCAAGAGGGGGTATTTATGCTCGATAGTTGGGTTCATGCCTCTATTTAATCTGGGAGAGTAACAGAAACCTCTAAGGTTGTAGATGTGCTGTTGCCACTAGGGAGAAAACAACATTCTTATGCCCAAGGGCATATGCTTTGTTTACATTACACACTTTGCTTAATGCAGTTATCTGTTGTTCGCAACTTAATACTTGTGGGGTTCTCGGATTGATTCCCCGCGAGTGGATTATTAGTCATAGATGCAGTTGGATGGCGGTCTATGTATCTTGTTGTAATGCTCAGAGTAAATCTCAAAGTGATCCTCTTGACATATCACGTTATCTTTATTCTATCAATTGCCCAACTGTAATTTGTTTACCCAGCATGTGTTATTTTATCTTATGGAGAGACACCACTAGTGAACTGTGGACCCCGGTCCTATTTCCATTATATTGCTATCACCTGTTTACTTTACTCGCACTATTTACTTTCTCGCATATTACTATTGCTTTCCACTCGATACGCTCATTCCTTTGTTTATAGCAAACCGGTGAGATTGACAACCTCATCGTAAGTTGGGAGCAAAGTATTTGGCTGTGTTATGTGCAGGTTCCACGTTGCTACTAGTTGAAGACGCACTAACAAGTGTCGTAAACGGCACCCTTGTTGGAAGTCACTAGGCTAGCAAGCATCATCTTCTTGAGTTTGGCTTTTTCCTGGATACGATTAAACCTTGGTTTCTTTCTGAGGGAAAAGCTTGCTGCTGTACTCATCATACCTTCCTCTTGGGGTTCCCAACTGGACGGTGATTTACATCAACACATCATGCCGCATCAGTGCTTTATTGTATTATTAATAAGTATAGTTGTAGAAACTTCTAGAGTATTAACAGAAAAATGTGCCCTCCATGTTGGCTTAATAATAGGCTGTTAACATGTTCATGTTATGAACTTTTTATTGGAATATCGTATATTATAGTAATCATCGATGCACATAAAATTGCTGAAGATTCTACTTTTTGTGTGCATGATGTGATTATTTGGTATTTTATCATGAATGTGTTTGTTTCATTTCGTGCATACAATTGGTTGTGTCGGTTTCTCTATAACTTTTTTTGTACAAATTTTAGAGTCACTCATCAAATTGGTTTCCTATGGAGTATATGATGTTTTTCTATCGCATGGGCTTTCTCATAAAAATAGTTGAGGATTTTTCATGTATTCAATAATATTTAGACGAAAAGGGTAATAGTATAGTCAAAACTAGTACAATTTTCTATTTGGCCCTCCTCCTGACGAGGCCAGGCTGGTTGCCATCTTTGCCCAGCCTATGGACAGGCCATGTATACTTAGATGTGCTTGTCATGAAATCTATTGTCGAACCTTGCACTCATGCATGTGATATATATTGTGTAAGACATGCATGTATTGTGTACTCCCTCTATCCCATATTATAGGCCATGCGTGTGTCTCTAGATCGCCATTTTGACCAATATAATACAACTTATATACTACAAAATATATATCACTAAAAATTTCAAACATTGTACTTTCTAATGATATAATTTTTATGTCGTAAAATTTAGATTATATTTGTCAAAATGATGACCTAGGTATACGTGCAAGATGATACGTCTATTTTGCATCACTATTTTGTATCATAATTTACTGTTATTCATTGATATATTTCATATTTAAAGATGATACTTATGTCGTTTCCTCTGTTTTTACATGTTTGATGATCATTGGAGGATTAGCTGCCGGAGTCAGGATTCTGCTGGAAAAAGGACCATCAAGACACCATATTTTGAAGATCAGAAAAATTCCAGAAAAATACCAGAAAATTATATTTTATCAAAAGACTGAAGAAGCCAGAAGGAGGAGGCGAGAGGGGTCACATGGCAGCCTCACCACCAGGGGGCGCGGCCCAGCCCCTGGCCGCGCTGCCCTGTGGTGAGAGCCCCCTGGCCCACTTCTGCATCACCCCTTCGCGTATTTCATCGTCCCCGAAAACCTAAGTCAAGGGGGGGGCTTAGAGATAGACACCGCCGCCTCTGCGGGGTGGAAAGCACCAGAGAGAGAAAAGCTCTCCGGCAGGCAGAAATCTGTCGGGGAAATTCCTTCCCGGAGAGGGGAGATCGTCGCCATCGTCATCACCATCGCACCGGACTTCATCGGGATCATCATCATCTCCATCACTAGCACCTTCATCTCCACCATCACCACGTCATCCCGCTGTAACATCTTGAGTTGAATCTTGTTAAATTCTTAGGGGAAACTTTCCCGGTGTTGATTACTCTTGTGGTTGATGCTATTGAGTGGAACCGTTGAATTAAGGTTTATGTTCAGATTGTTATTTACCATTATTTCACCTTTGATCATGATCCATATGATGTCTTGTGAGTAGTTCGTATAGTTCTTGAGGACATGGGAGAAGTCAAGTCGTTAGTAGTGGAATTATGTTGAGTAATATTTAATGGTTCGATATTTATTTGTTGTGGTGCCATTTCACTAGTGGTGTCATGTGAACGTCGACTACATGATACTTCACCATTTATAGGCCTAGTGAGATGCATTGTGTATTTGGCTACCAATTGTGGGGTTGCTAGAGTGACAGAAACCTAAACCTCCTTTGGGAAACCATTGCACCAGGGAGCGTAGGATCTTAGAGTTTAAGGCTGTGGTTAGATTTATCTTAATTACTTTTTTGTATTTGCGGACGCTTGCAAGGGGTATAATCACAAGTGTGTATTTATCCTAGTAAGGGTAGTGCGCTAGCACAGGTTCACCCCCATAACACTTATCAAACCAATAAAGATTATTTAGCGGTATGAAGCGAAAGCACTTGACAAAAACTCCCGTGTGTCCTCGAGAACGTTTGGTCATCATAAGTTACACAACCGGCTTGTCCTTTGCTCTAGAAAGGATTGGGCCACTTGCAACAATTATTACTATTGTCCTTTATTTACTCGTACTTTATTTACTTGCATTATCAAATACCCCTGAAAACCCGTTTGCTAGTATTTACAGTGAATCCTTGATCAAAATCACTTGTCAACACCTTCTGCTCCTCGTTGGGTTCGACACTCTTATTTATCGAAAGTACTACGATACACCCCCTATACTTGTGGGTCATCAAGACTATTTTCTGGCGCCGTTGCCGGGGAGTGAAGCGCTATTGAAGAGTGGATTTGGTAAAGGTAACCGTCGCTGTGAGTATTGTTTTTATTTTTGTCTTTTACTTTTACTTTTATTTTATTTTGCTATGGAGAATTCTCCATTTGGTTTATATTTGAGAACACTACTACCAGTCGTCGTGGTGAACGAGCATATGCCATGGGATGGCTTAAGTTGCGGCCGAACGTACACTGGTGGATCCGGAGGAGGGAAGGCGCGGTAGAGACCGTGCACAGAACACACTGCTAACATACCGAGCTACCCAGGTTCGGGGCCCTCGTGAGGAGGTAACACCCCTACTCCTGCATGTCTGATCTATATGAGCTTCACATGAGAGCTACAATGGTGTTCCTTGAGCTGTTCATCTTGCCAATCTAAGGCTGCACTGGGCAGGAGCTAGAGAGCTAGTGCTACTGAGAAGAGAGAGCTCCCATGGAGCGAGGAAGAAGTGAACCTCCTCTGGAGGCTGGGGTTAATTCGATCCCCCTGGTGCCCCTTATATAGGGAGCCCAGGGGACAAGGTATGCCCCACATAACACTATGCATACACTGTAGCTGAGTTGACTACTGGGGTCTTGTCAGCACTATAGCCTGCATCAGCACGGTACCATCCTCGGTACTATGCACTGCATCATGGTCATGGGCTTGTCCCATCGATGTCTGTACTTGGTGTCCTTGGTTTTCGTCTTCTAGCGTGTGTCTTCGGGATCTCCATGTCATCAGTCTTATCCTCCTCCTGAGGATAAGACTGACTAGGAGAGGAGGAGTATGCTGGTCCGAGCCAATGGGCATCCCAAGACCAGCATATTATGATGGAGGAAGTGCCAGTCCGAGCTCGGAGGCGTCCTAGGACTGACACAAGGCGCTGGAGGATGTGCTGGATGAGGAATATGTCCCGGATAAGGTGAATCTTGGCCCACAGGGGGTTAATTCGGCCTGCGGAGATATAATCCGGCCTACCATGAAGATAATTCGGCCTGGGCCAGGGGAGTGCCGGCCTGGCCCAGCTGGAATGCTCTAATCCGGCCCAGCCGGAATTGGTAAAAGGCAGCCTGGAGGGAATCCCGACCAGGCCGGATCCTCCTCATCCGGCCCAGCCGGGGCGCGGCGGAGGAGGAGGCCCGGGAGCGGTCGGCTAAGCAGCCCAGCCGGGGAAGGAAAAGTGGCCCACCCGGGATTGGCCTGCTGGCCCGGCCGGGGAGGAGCTAACCGGCCCAGCCGGGGGTGAATACGCCGGCCCAGCCAGGAGCGAGGGCGCCGGCCCAGCCGGGGGACGCGCCCAGGAGGCCCAGCCGGGGGACGATCTGCCGACCCGCCGGGATTGAGCCGCTATGCCATCCCAGCCTTGGCATTTCCGGCCTAGCTGGCTGAGTTCTGGCCCAGCCGGGTTAGCCGCCTATTCTGGCCCGGCCTACAATGTGCCGGCCCAGTTTCATTATAATCCGGCCTGGGCTTGGTTAATCCGGCCCAGGCTGCTGCTTGCTTGCTTTTTAATATTCCTGCGTATATAACTTGCCATATACTATATATATTAGTCATAATAAAGGGGTACTTTGGTATACTCGGGGTTATATCCCCGACACTAGCCCCCGAGGCTGTGGAGGACTCGCAGAGTCGTGCACAGACTTCAACAAATAATATACCAAAGTCCCAAACTCATGTATTCACAAAAACCGATATGCTGGCCTACATAGGCCTATTTTATCTCATGCCATCATAAGCAAGGTCCTGTTTGACATATATCTGATATGCTGGGCTATCTCAGCATACTATTGCGCCTTCTTTGGCTATATCGACATTTTGCCTCTTGGGCTATGTCTCATCGACATCGTCAGTTTCGACAATGCCGGAATACTGCTTTGCCTTCTTTGGCCATATCGATACTTTACCTCTTGAGCTATTTGCCTCTTGGGCTACTCTGCCTCTTGGGCTTGCCTCTTGGGCTATTTTGCCTCTTGGGCCACTTTGCCTCTTGGGCTATTTTGCCTCTTGGGCTACTTTGCCTCTTGGGCTTGCCTCTTGGGCTACTTTGCCTCTTGGGCTATTTCAACATGTTGCCACTTGGGCCATATCTCATCGACATTGTCTACTTTGACAATGCCGGAATACTGATATGCCTCTTGGGCTGTGCCATCACTGGGCACTTGTTAGTATGCACAATGATAAGTTATGTTAATATGCCAAACCGGGATACTCTATGAAACCGGATATGACAAAAGATATGATACTTGTTAGCTTTGAGATCGATGTCTCGATATATTACTGAGCCAGAATTGGCGATAACTAAAGGGATTATAGAATGCCGTGATATGCTGGCATGCCGAAATAAACAGCGATATGAGTTATTGATAGATGCCTTGATATGCTGGCGAACCAAAATAAATGGTGATTGGGGATTCTGGTCGATGCCATGATATGCCGGCATACTGAAATTTTGCTCATGCTATGATATGTCGGCACACTGAAATACATGTGACTCAAGATATCACTTAATAGCCTGATGTGCTGACAAATTGAAATACCTGAGACCTGAGATATAAACTGAAGCCATGGTGGTATAATAGTAATTTCTTCTCTGTAACGGCAATATGGAGAGTCATAGCCGGATAATAAATATATATATAATGAGATGTCCAACCTGTTCTGTAGTCATACTAAAAGACACAGCAATGGTCATAGCATTTGTCATATTGTAATCTAGCATATGGAGTTTGGCATATAGCCTATAGCATTCGGCATATAACTCTTGAAATAAAGCACTTGTCATATAGACTGAGATATAGCAGTTTGATATAAAACAACCTAGATTGGCATATAAGCTAACTTGGCAACTCATAGGAAGGATTAGGCACTCATGTGCCGGCATATAATTGTAGGTATACTGTAGCTGATATGCGAGATTTTAACACAGAGCATGCATAATATGGTACTGAGATAGACATATAAACTGATCTGACTGTAAACTTGCAATAGCTAGCACATGGCATTCAACATATAAAAACTAACATATGAGACTTGGCATATGACAGCCGGCATATAACATATAGCCAAAACAGATACTAAACTTGACATAGCAAATAGCAACAGTAGTCTCTATGCAATGTGATACTCATAGCATCTTGCATATAAATAGATAATGAACTTGATATGTTAACTGGCATACTGACTATAGCATTATAGCAGGTATACAGACTGACACATGCAAAGATATATAACTTGGCAAAGCAACTTGCTTAAAGTAACAGATCTAAGTCTAAGATATGAGATAACCTCTAAGTCATAGAATTTGACACGCTACTGTTGGCATACAAAGCCGGCATATAACATGCCAAGATAAAAATTTGCACAAGACTGTAGTCATATAAACTGATACTAACAATACTATTGCAGCAGGCACATGTAGCACTTGGCACAGAAACTGACATGCAGGAGAAATACTGGGTAGCTGGTATGCAAGCACGTAGACTAAGTTAAATAGGAATGGTAGCATAGCAATGGCTGGTTAGGCTCATGCCTAGCCCCCGAGTTATTTTTAGCACTTAAGAGATAACAATCTTGACTAATCTAACTAGCCCCCGGGTTGACAGACTCAATCCTGGGGAAACAGTAAATCACTTACTAGAATAATAGCTGGTAAATACTTAGTAAAAACTAGCTATCTACGAACACTCCAAAAAGATGAGCTATTAGCACTTAGCTGACTTTTGTGATGCACCAGTGGCCGGAACACCTGCCGGCGCGACCGGATCGCCTGAAGCATGCCCAGCAGGAGCGTGCGCGCCCCGCCCTGGCGCAGCCCAGGAGAATTCTGGACGGGGCCGGACTGACCTGCTGCGGCACGGCCCAGATGGCGAGGAGTTCCAGCCCAGCTGACTTGTAGCGGCGCCGGGGGAGCGGCCCAGCCGGGCGCTGCGGATCGCCAGGGAAAATCGGGGTGGGCCAGCGCTGCCGGCCCAGGGCGATGCCGGGGCAGCCCGACGGAGAAGGCGCGGAAGGGCTGGGACGGGCCGGCCGAGCTGAGGAAGGAACCGGCCCACCCGGACCAAGATGCTTCGGCCCAGCCGGGAATGGGGGAGGCCGGCCTAGCCGGGATATGCCCCATATCGGCCTAGCCGGGATTCGCCCCGGCGCAGCCCAGGCAGGATTGAGGGCGACGACCTGGGCCGGGATTGGCCCAGCTGCCGCGCCTGGTGGCCGGGAATGGTCGAGATCGGCCCAAAAACTTCGCATGCCGGCAGGTAGAGGCCAAATTTTCTGTATGCCGGCCCACGAACATGAATACCGGCCAGGAAAAAATATATTCCGGCCGGGGGAGTCATATGCCGGCCCGGGGAATGCCGAAGTCGACCCCAGACCCATATATGCCGGTCGGGACATAAATATGCTGGCCAGGACATAAAATATGCCGGCCAGGACATAAAATATGCCGGCCGGATGAAATCGAGTGCCGGCCCGGAGATGCCCATGTAGATCCGGGACAGCCGTATGCCGGCCCGGGCGAGTTGACATCAGCCCGGGAGGTTGAAGAAGACCTGCAGTGCTCAGAGGCGGTGCTGATGTCGAACCCCCGAGCAGATAAAGAAGATCCCGTCCGGATGTATTCCTACCAGTGCCTTGATCAGCCCCACGGTGGGCGCCAAATGTCGCCGTGGTGAACGAGCATATGCCATGGGATGGCTTAAGTTGGGGCCGAACGTACATTGGTGGATCCGGAGGAGGGAAGGCGCGGTAGAGACCGCGCACAGAACACACTGCTAACACACCAAGCTACCCAGGTTCGGGGCCCTCGTGAGGAGGTAACACCCCTACTCCTGCATGTCTAATCTATATGAGTTTCACATGAGAGCTACAATGGCGCTCCCTGAGCTGTTCATCTTGCCTATCTAAGGCTGCACTGGGCAGGAGCTAGAGAGCTAGTGCTACTGAGAAGAGAGAGCTCCCATGGAGCGAGGAAGAAGTGAGCCTCCTCTGGAGGCTAGGGTTAATTCGATCCCCCTGGTGCCCCTTATATAGGGAGCCCAGGGGACAAGGGATGCCCCACATAACACTATGCATACACTGTAGCTGAGTTGACTACTGGGGTCTTATCAGCACTGTAGCCTGCATCAGCACGGTACCGTCCTTGGTACTATGCACTGCGTCATGGTCATGGGCTTGTCTCATCGATGTCTGTACTTGGTGTCCTTGGTCTTCATCTTCTAGCGTGTGTCTTCAGGATCTCCATGTCATCAGTCTTATCCTCCTCCTGAGGATAAGACTGACTAGGAGAGGAGGAGTATGCTGGTCTGATCCAATGGGCATCCCAAGACCAGCATATTATGATGGAGGAAGTGCCAGTCCGAGCCCGGAGGCATCCCAGGACTGACACAAGGCGCTGGAGGATGTGCTGAATGAGGAATATGTCCCGGATAAGGTGAATCTCGGCCCACAGGGGGTTAATTCGTCCTGCGGAGATATAATCCGGCCTACCATGAAGATAATCTGGCCTGGGCCAGGGGAGTGCCAGCCTGGCCCAGCCGGAATGCTCTAATCCGGCCCAGCCGGAATTGGTAAAAGGCAGCCTGGAGGGAATCCCGGCCAGGCCGGATCCTCCTGATCTGGCCCAGCCGGGGCGCGGCGGAGGAGGAGGCCCAGGAGCGGTCGACCAGGCAGCCCAGCCGGGGAAGGAAAAGTGGCCCGCCCGGGATTGGCCTGCTGGCCCGGCCGGGGAGGAGCTAACCGGCCCAGCCGGGGGCGAATACGCCGGCCCAGCCGGGAGCGAGGGCGCCGGCCCAGCTGGGGGACACGCCCAGGAGGCCCGGCCAGGGGACAATCTGCCGGCCCGCCAGGATTGAGCCGCTATGTCGGCCCAGCCTTGGCATTTCCGGCCTGGCTGGCTGAGTTCTGGCCCAGCCGGGTTAGCCGCCTATTCCGGCCTGGCCTACAATGTGCCGGCCCTGTTTCATTATAATCCGGCCTGGGCTTGGTTAATCCGGCCCAGGCTGCTGCTTGCTTGCTTTTTAATATTCCTGCGTATATAACTTGCCATATACTATATATATTAGTCATAATAAAGGGGTACTTTGGTATACCCGGGGTTATATCCCCGACACTACCACTGCTGCACATGTGGATGAACCACCACCACCACCACCTGCTCAATTAGATCCTTTTAAAATACCTATGAAAATTGTTGAACGTGTTATGGATAACTGCTATTCAGGAGATGGAACTGTCCATCCGGGTGATCACTTACTTTTTATACATGAATTATGCGAGTTGTTCAAGTGTGCAGGTATTTCACCGAGCCATGTCAAGAGGAAGCTATTCTCTTTATCATTGAAAGGCAGAGCTGAGGAGTGGTATCGGCTGCTTAAAGATGGTCCATCTATTGCATGGGAGGAAATTGTGCCTCTCTTTTATTCCAAGTTTTATCCTCAAAGTGAAATTCATAAAGATCGTAATCGAATATATAACTTTTGGCCTCATGATGGAGAGAGTATTGCCCAAGCGTGGGGGAGATTGAAGTTACTAATGCTCAAATGTCCCATTCATGAGCTCCCCAATAATATTGTTATTGATAATTTTTATGCGCGGCTTGCTCTTCATGATAAGGATTATTTGGATGCTTCCTATTTTGGATCATTTACTCATATGAAGGAAGATGCTAAGTGGAATCTCCTTGACCGTATCCAAGAAAATGCTGAAGGATGGGAGAACGACAAAGGTAGGAAGTCAGGTATAAATTATGATTATGAATGCATTAAATTTTTTATGGGAACCGATGACTTTCATAGTGTTAGCATTGCTTATGGTCTTGATTCTCAAATACTTGCTAATTGTCTTAAGGCTTTTGCCTCTTATCTTGATGTTCCAAAGAAAGATTGGAACAAATATCATGCGCCTTATAAAGATTCTATTAGTCATATTCCTGCTACAGCTACTGAAGTTTGTACTATTGATAGCATTGTGCCTGAACCTTATTTTGAGAAGACACCTTTCCCTGCTAAGGTAAAAGAGCATTCTACTTTGGTAAGTGTGTCTAATAAAAGTACTAAGAAAGCTATAGAGCCTAATGAGCAAATTACTATTAAGTCTCCTGTGGCTATATTGAAGGACCTTGTTACTAAAGATGTAGGGGATGAATATATTCTCTTTTGTGAAGATGCTTCTAACATTATCTCACATCCTAATAGGCATAGAAAAACATGTGTTCCTGTTATTTCTGTCAGGATTGGTGATCATTGCTATTATGGTTTATGCGACATTGGTGCTAGTTCAAGTGCCATTCCTTTAGAGCTTTACAGAGAAATTATGCATGAGATTGGCGCTTGTCAACTTGAAGATATTGATGTGGTTGTTCAGCTTGCTAACAGAGAGACTGTTTGGCCTCTGGGTATTGTTCGAGATGTGGAAGTTCTATGCGGTAAGACCAAATATCCCACTGATTTCCTAGTACTTGGTAAGGAGGCTAGTGAAACTTGTCCTATTATTTTTGGTAGATCCTTTTTGAATACTTGTGGTGCTGTGATAGACTGTAAGAAGGAGAAAATTTTCACTAAGTTTAATGGAGAGTCTTATAAGTTTAATTTTTCCAAGTTTGCTAAGACTTCTTATGAAAATGACATGCCTGATGAAAATTTTCGAGTTGAACAGCTTGCTTCTATTGCTCTTGCTCCTAATAATGCTTTGCAGCAATTCATGGAGGACCATGAAAGTGATGTTTACAGGAAGGAAAGGGAAGAGATTGACGATATTTTCCTTCGTCAACAACCGCTGATCAAGCACAATTTACCTGTGGAGGATCTTGGTACCACTTTGCCACCTAAGGAAGATCCTGTTTTTGAATTAAAACCTTTACCTAATGATCTTAAATATGCTTATATAGATGATAAGAAAATATATCCTATTATTATCAGTTCTAAACTTTCAGGAAAGGAAGAAGAAAGGTTATTGGAGATATTGAGGAAACATCGAGGAGCTATGGGATATACTCTCGATGATTTAAAAGGATTTCTTCCACTTTATGTCAGCATGCTATTAATATGGAGGAAGACGCAAAGCCAGTTGTCGAACAGCAACGCCACTTAATTCCCAAGATGAAGGAAGTGGTAAGAAATGAGGTATAGAAGCTCCTTGATGCTGGTATTATTTATCCTATTGCTAATAGTAGATGGGTTAGTCCTGTTCATTATGTTCCTAAGAAAGGAGGTATGGCTGTTGTGCCTAATGAGAATAACGAGCTTATTCCTCAAAGGGTAGTAGTTGGTTATAGAATGTGCATTGATTTTAGAAAGGTAAACAAAGTTACCAAGAAAGATCATTATCCTTTACCATTTATAGATCAAATGCTAGAGAGATTGTCTAAGAAGATGCACTTTTGTTTTCTTGATGGTTATTCCGGTTTCTCTCAGATTGCTGTTAAAAGGGAAGATCAGGAGAAAACCACTTTTACTTGTCCTTATGGAACTTATGCTTATAGACGTATGCCGTTTGGTTTGTGCAATGCTCCTGCTACTTTTCAAAGATGCATGTCTGCTATTTTTCATGGTTTTTGTGAAGAAATTGTGGAGGTTTTTATGGACGATTTCTCTGTCTATGGAACTTCTTTTGATAATTGTTTGCACAATCTTGATAAAGTTTTGCAGAGGTGTGAAGAAACTAATCTTGTTCTTAATTGGGAGAAATGCCACTTTATGGTAAATGAAGGAATTGTCCTTGGACATAAAATTTCTGAAAGAGGTATTGAAGTTGACAGAGCAAAAGTTGAGGCAATTGAGAAGATGCCCTGTCCCAGAGATGTTAAAGGTATTCATAGTATTCTTGGTCATGCTGGTTTCTATAGGAGGTTTATTAAAGATTTCTCTAAGATCTCAAAGCCTCTTACTAATCTTCTTCAAAAAGATGTACCATTTGTCTTTGATGATGATTGTAAGGAAGCTTTTGAAACTCTTAAGAAGGTTTTAACTACTGCTCCTATTGTTCAACCACATGATTGGAATTTACCCTTTGAAATTATGTGTGATGCTAGTGATTTTGCTGTTGGTGCTGTTCTTGGACAGCGCGTAGATAATAAGTTGAATGTTATTCATTATGCTAGTAAGACTCTTGATGCTGCTCAGAAGAATTATGCTACCACTGAGAAAGAGTTCCTTGCTGTTGTTTTTGCATGTGATAAGTTTAGACCTTACATTGTTGATTCTAAAGTTACTATTCATACTGATCATGCTGCTATTAGATATCTTATGATGAAGAAGGATGCTAAGCCTAGGCTTATTAGATGGGTGTTGCTTTTACAAGAGTTTGATTTGCATATCGTAGATAGGAAAGGTGCTGAAAATCCTGTGGCTGACAACTTGTCTAGATTGGAAAACATTTCTTTTGATCCTATTCCTGTTAATGATAGTTTTCCAAATGAACAGTTGGCTTCAATAAATGTAACTTCGCGAGACCTTCCTTGGTATGCTGATTATGCTAACTTTATTGTTTCCAAGTATTTGCCTCCAACCTTTACAGCTCAGCAAAGAAGAAAATCCTTTTACGATTTAAGGCATTACTTTTGGGATGACCCACACTTGTATAAAGAAGGAGTTGATGGTATTATGCGAAGATGCGTACCGGAATATGAGCAGCAAGAAATATTGAGAAAATGCCATGGAAGCGCTTATGGAGGACATCATGCTGGAGATAGAACCGCACAAAAGGTTCTACAATCAGGTTTTTATTGGCCAACCCTCTTTAAAGATGCTAGAAGGTATGTTTTATCTTGTGATGAATGTCAAAGAGTTGGTAATATTTCTAGACGTAATGAAATGCATATGAGTTATACTCTTGTTATTGAACCATTTGATTGTTGGGGATTTGACTTTATGGGTCCTTTTCCTCCTTCAAAAGGCTATACTCACATACTTGTTGCTGTTGATTATGTTACTAAGTTGGTAGAAGCCATACCTACAAAGAGTGCCGATGGTGAGACCTCGTTAAAAATGCTTAAGGATGTTAGTTTTCCTAGGTTTGGTGTGCCTAGATATCTTATGACTGACGGAGGTTCTCATTTTATTCACGGTGGTTTTAGAAAAACTCTTGCTAGATATGATGTTAATCATAGAATTGCTTCTGCTTATCATCCCCAAACTAGTGGGCAGGTAGAGCTGTTAAATAGAGAGATCAAGTCTATCTTGCAGAAGAACCCCATGGGCATGCAAGTTAAACGATGCTTTATGGGCTTATAGAACTGCTTATAAGAACCCCATGGGCATGTCTCCTTACAAAATGGTTTATGGAAAAGCGTGTCACTTGCCTTTAGAATTAGAACACAAAGCTTTTTGGGCAGTGAAAGAGCTTAATAGGGATTTTAAACTTACCGGTAAGAAAAGGTTGTTAGATTTGAGTTCTCTAGATGAGTGGAGAAACGAAGCCTATGAGAATGCCAGACTTTTCAAAGAGAAAGTCAAGCAATGGCATGATAAGAGAATTCTTAAAAGAGAGTTTCATGTTGGTGAGAAAGTTCTATTGTATAGGTCTCGTCTCAGATTTTTTGCAGAAAAATTACTCTCTAAATGGGAAGGACCATATGTTATTGTGGAAGTGTACCACTCAGGTGCGATAAAGATTGCTTCGGTGAAAGATGACACTACACAAGTGGTGAATGGGCAAAGACTAAAACATTATATTGCTGGAGATTCTTATAATACAAGATGTTGATGTAATTGAAACAGTTTCTCCGGAAGAATTCATCCAGGACAATTTGCAGGAACCTGTAGAGTTCGTTTCCGAATAGGTAACAGTTCTAGTCAGAAAAGGTTCGCGCAAAACTTTTCCATTAATATTTTTATTGTTTTTGCTAAATATGAAAAATCGCGAGATGAAAACGGGCAGGAGACGGAGTCCAGTGGCTCCTCACCACTAGGGGGCACGGGCCCACCCCAGGGCGCGCCGCCCTATGGTGAGACCACCCTAGAGCTAGTTTCCGTCCCGATTTCCTCCTGTGATTTCGTCTCGATGTATAATTTTTGCCTATATAACCCCCCGGAGTCCCCGAGGTGTGTATATCATTTTTCTCGTCGTGTTTTGTTTCGAGCTGTTTCTGTCAGGGGATTGTTCTCAGCTTTGAAGTTGCAATGTCTTCGTCCGGTCCATCCGAGGAGAAAGCTCTTGCGGATATCATTAATCCGTATATGAGGGAGCTGAAGATGCATCCGAAGGAGTTGTTGCTCAAAGATGGGGAGTTGCAGATCAAAGATGTCTAAGTCTCAAAGGGGGAAGGAAGTCTCGAAGCCAGGATGGAAGCACTGGAACAAGAAGTTTTCAAATACAAGAAGATGGCGGAATGCGAGGTGGACATCATCCATAGGATTAATCAAGAGCTTGTTACCAAGTACAAGAAGGAGTCTACAGAACTCTGGAGGGATATCTTTTCGCTCCACGAGACTACTAACCAATTACAAGCACAACTCTACGACTTGCAGAACCAAAATTGTGAGTATGAAGCTAGATTTCAACAAATGAGTGCTGCTGCAAGTTTCAGGATATTGGAGACCAAGACATCCTTCCTTGACGGGAGACCTCTGCCTTGGAAGTACAATGATGATAAAGACTCACCACCGCCGCCGAAGGAGTAATTCATCATGGTATAGGCATCCCCTTGGCTTGTTCCAAACTTGGGGGAGTGCCGCGGTATCACATCATCACCTTTTACTCATTTACTTTTCAAGTAGAGCCATATCATGAATAGAGAAGTTATCTTATAGAATAGTTTGCAGTGTGGAAGTATCCTCCTTAGTTGGTTATCTATGTATCCCTTGGTGTGAGTTGCGGTAATGAAATATTAATGAGAAGTTTTATCATTTACTTTCCGCACACTTTATTTTAGTTTGCAATGTTTCTTATATGATTAGTCTTGTTGATTAGTATTGGTATCACTTTGGGAGCATGAGTAGATTTAGTTGGTTTTGGCAAACTTAGCTTGGTCAGTAGCAACATTACCTTGAGGTTTGAGTAGAAAAAAAGAAAGAAGTGCTTGTAGTTACATCACTTCAGTTTTCCTTCATGTTTGGCTTATAAGTAATATTATTCTCAAAGTTAAAATCGTTGTACCTTCAAGGAAGTTTGCATGATTGTTCTTATTATATGTATGTTTGTTTGTTTCATGCAACTCTTATGCTTGCTACCCAGCTTTGCTAGCCAAAGACCTCTACTGAGAGGAAATGCTTCTCGTGCATCCAACTCCCAAAAACCAAGTTACTTCCAAAGAGTCCACCATAAATTCCCATGCATGGTATTTCAAGCCATTCCAAGTAAATTTTTATGTGCTACCTTTCAAAAACCTTCAAACACTTCTCATTTTGTGCCACTATTTTTAGCTCATGAGGACGTAGTGGATGGGTTTGTTATCTTCCATACTAAATTAAGTACCCCTCGACTAGGCAGCTTCATCTGCTCGTCATTAATTTTGCAAGGGAGCTGGTCAGACCATTATAATCTCAAAAAGAAAAGAAAAAGGCACTCCTCCATGGTATGTGAAAGTTGGTTGGCACCCGATGGAATCGGTTAGCCATGGTTTGAGAAAGGAAAGGTGGGGAGGAGTGCCAAGCTATAAAAGAGCACCAATGTGTCAATTAATCAAACATCTCAGAACAGCTCTCACTTGTTTAGTATGGAAGATATCAAGAACTCTGTTGCTAGTCGTTGAAAAAAGCAACCACCTCTCAAAATAACTTTTATCTCTGTTTCATAAATGAAAAGCTCTAGCACATGTTTAATCCCTACTTTCCTCTGCGAAGGGCTTGTCTTTTACTTTCATGTTGAGTCAACCTATTCCCCTCTATCTCAAGCAAGCATTTGAGTTGTTATGTTTCACTCATCCATATGTTGATCCGTTTAATCATGTTTACTAACTTCTTTTGTTAGTACGATGTTTTTGTCTAAAGGAATATATCTTTGAAAGCTTTCTATGAATGCAAAAAGTTTGTTTCGTTGAGCATATGGTTTTTGCTATATTAGCTCTGTTTTAAAATGGCTCCATTCAAAAGCTAGTATAGTTTGTTCATTGTTCTCTGACCAAGAACCAAGGTTTGCCATCACCAATTATAGTTTACCTTGTGCATCTTTATTTGTGATTCCCTTTTACTTATTGCAAGTCTATATCTTATAAAGGGAAGTTGCTGTCTATTATAAATTGTGCCTTGGTGAATGTGATGCTTCTTGTCCGTATTTTGATTATCGACACTCCACTCCATAAACCAGTGGTCATGTTTACCGAGTTAAGTTTTCGCTTGGGGACAAGCGAGGTCTAAGCTTGGGGGGGGGTTGATACGTCCATTTTGCATCACTATTTCGTATCATAATTTACTGTTATTCATTGATATATTTCATATTTAGAGATGATACTTATGTCGTTTTCTCTGTTTTTACATGTTTGATGATCATTGGAGGATTTGCTGCCGGAGTCAGGATTCTGCTGGAAAAAGGACCATCAAGACACCATATTTTGAAGATCAGGAAAATTCTAGAAAAATACCAGAAAATTATATTTTATCAGAAGACTGAAGAAGCCAGAAGGAGGAGGCGAGAGGGGCCACAGGGCAGCCTCACCACCAGGGGGCGTGGCCCAGCCCCTGGCCGCGCCGCCCTATGGTGAGAGTCCCCTGGCCCACTTCTGCCATCGCCCCTTCGCGTATTTCATTGTCCCTGAAAACCTAAGTCAAGGGGGGGGGGGCTCAGAGATAGACACCACCACCTCTGCGGGGCAGAAAACACCAGAGAGAGAAAAGCTCTCCGGCAGGCAGAAATCTGCCGGGGAAATTCCTTCTCGGAGAGGGAAGATCGTCGCCATCGTCATCACCATCGCACCGGACTTCATCGGGATCATCATCATCTCCATCACCAGCACCTTCATCTCCACCATCACCATGCCATCCCGCTATAACATCTTGAGTTGAATCTTGTTAAATTCTCAGGGGAAACTTTCCCGGTGTTGATTACTCTTGTGGTTGATGCTATTGAGTGGAACCGTTGAATTAAGGTTTATGTTCAGATTGTTATTTACCATTATTTCACCTCTGATCATGATCCATATGATGTCTTGTGAGTAGTTTGTATAGTTCTTGAGGACATGGGAGAAGTCAAGTTGTTAGTAGTGGAATTATGTTGAGTAATATTTAATGGTTTGATATTTATTTGTTGTGGTGCCATTTCACTAGTGGTGTCATGTGAACGTCGACTACATGATACTTCACCATTTATGGGCCTAGTGAGATGCATTGTGTATTTGGCTACCAATTGTGGGGTTGCTGGAGTGACAAAAACCTAAACCTCCATTGGGAAACCATTGCACCAGGGAGCGTAGGATCTTAGAGTTTAAGGCTGTGGTTAGATTTATCTTAATTACTTTCTTGTATTTGCGGATGCTTGCAAGGGGTATAATCACAAGTGTGTATTTATCCTAGTAAGGGTAGTGCGCTAGCACAGGTTCACCCCCATAACACTTATCAAACCAATAAAGATTATTTAGCGGTATGAAGCGAAAGCACTTGACAGAAACTCCCGTGTGTCCTCGAGAACGTTTGGTCATCATAAGTTACACAACCGGCTTGTCCTTTGCTCTAGAAAGGATTGGGCCACTTGCAGCAATTATTACTATTGTCCTTTATTTACTCGTACTTTATTTACTTGCATTACCAAATACCCCTAAAAACCCGTTTGCTAGTATTTACAGTGAATCCTTGATCAAAATCACTTGTCAACACCTTCTGCTCCTCGTTGGGTTCGACACTCTTATTTATCGAAAGTACTACGATACACCCCCTATACTTGTGGGTCATCACAAGACTTAGAAACCGGGATGGAGGGAGTAATACATATTTTGTATAACATGCATGTGCATTTGTGGTAGATGCCTTGCAGATACACGGTTGTTGTTATACTATATAATATTTTCCATTATGGTATGGCCTTATTGCCATGTGCAATGTTGTTAGTGCTTGATCATGGAGAAGGCTTGGTGGGTTGAATTAGCATAATCTTGTTGCCATTAAGGGCGTGTACCCTATTTAATAGTCTTTACTAACCAAATAACCGAAATTAGATATTACACATTTATTTGACTCAATGAGCGAACCACTAATGAGGATTTTATTTAAACTTGTAACATGTTTAACGTTCCTCAAGTATTGATTTTTCTCTTAAATGAGCTTCAAGTCTAGTAAAAACTTTAAATCACAAGCATGCGATATGTTCCCCATGGCGACTAGCATGGGCATGCCTGCCAGGACCCATGGCATTGGTACCTATGATTCATATTCGAGTAATGGCCATGAAGATTATGGGCCAAGGAGCTGATGGAAGATTAATTTGAATAAGGAAGTATCTATTATAAACCGACATAGATTCCAAGTTTGTATCGCACCAAACCAGGACTCTGAGACCCAGCCACCTATATAAAATGGATCGGGAGGAGCCGTCAGAGGGACACCTGAGATTTAGCCTGTAAACCCTAGCTTTATCTCAATACTATTGTAAGATTCACCTTGTTTGTCTAATAACCTTTGAATTCATCCACCGCACCTCTCTCTTCTGATCCTAAGTCCATCATCCATGGAGACTGCCGAGGAAACCTGATCCCTCATCAGTGACAGAGGTAGCCCCAGCCGCCTAATAAGTTGAAAACAAAGAGTGGTCACATAATGCATGAACACTTGAAAAAATATCAACCCACCAATTTAAAGATTCAACAATTAGAAAAAAAAAGAAATTACTATACCATCCAGAACCCTAGGCTTCACATATGGTCATGGTCTTGTCCTTGTTCTTGAATTGTTCATCTTTGCCCCTGCAGTGTCGATAGTCCTTTACAAAATGATTGTCCTTCACATATTTCTTTTCAGTTTCTTCTTCTTGAAGTTATTCATCTTGTTTGACTTCTAGCTCGTTTTGTTCCACTTCTTCCATGTTGGCACCTTCTCAGTGACATTTTCATCACTCAAAATAAAGGTACTTGCTGATGCGTCCTTTTTTGCTAGCCTCTCTTCAGCATCATGGGATGGAACTAGATCCTAAATAATGATCACTTCTATTATGTGCTTTAAGCTAGTAGCAAAGTCCCTATATCATGAAGCTTTGCCACAATCGATGTGCCATATACTTGGGAGACCACAGACAACCCAAGACTACAACGTCATGGACAAATAACCGAATATCGTATGCTCGTGGAACTATTGATTCCACATTATCCATGCTAACATCGAATATCTGCTCACACAGATCACTGGCGGAGCTAGCATGTAAGGGTTGGGCTCAAATGAACCCAACTAATTTGTAGTAATCCAGGCTAAACCGGTACTTAGCACCTTATAGCACTTAGCTTGAACATGTAGTCTTAGATGGATGAACCCAATACTAAATTCTACTGGCTTCGCCCCTGACATAGATACACCCAACAACCAACTTTAGTTTTCGGGTACTTATGCTTCAAGCGCATAACAAAATTCATTGTCTAGTGTACAGTTCATGCATACATCATGGAGAAAATCTACCAACACGGATTGCATCCCAAGACCAGGCTGTTCACACAATTGAACATCATAATCGGCTCAACTATAAGTGACTTATGTATCTTGAGGAAAACCAACCACCATACACTCAATGACATGTTCTTACCATGAAAAGTAGGTTAAATAAGTAGTCATAGTGTAAAAAGCACTTGCACACTTGTCTTACCCAAAAACCTTATTTCCATCCTTGTGCAGGTTGTGATGACGACATTATCTTGGTGATCCCCTATCATGTACTCCTCTGTGCATGATGATTATTATACAAGTTTTGACTCCCATCGTTAAGTGATGTAGCAAGAGAAACGTTTTCCCCAAGTGGCGACTCATGGTTATATCATACGTGGTAGGATGGTAGTGAATTTTCTACTTTGGGAAGACATTCATCAAAAACTGAAAGGCTTTTTCTTTCCCCCAAAGTATTGAGGTAGTTGTGAGTTGCAATGAAGGGTTAGATACCACGATAAATGATATAAGATGATAAAATCATTTTTTGTATTTAAAATTTAATAAAATATGCAAAGCAAAGTAAAATATCTACAAAGGAAATAGGAGTGTGGTTCATGGATTCATTTGACCACTCTCTCATAAACATGGTGTCACAAAATATAAATCATACATATCAATAAATGATCAACTCATACATGTGAGGCATGTAAAATGCATACATAAACTTTGTAATTTATTTTAACTTACTCAAGCTTATTTGAATCTTATATAAAGTTATATCCATGTTTTATATTGATTTTGGGGATTTTCTAAACAATCCCCTCTCGTTTGGTTTTAACTCTGTCTGGCAGAAAACACTTTTTTTATAGAATTTTTGACTTTTCACGAGCTACGGGACTTGGAAAAGGGCAATGTCAGAGAGCACGGTTTGGAAATTTCGAGACAAACAAAATGAGCTAAAGTGGGCCATCCAGAGGTCAACGGGCTGCAAACTAGACCAGGTGGCGTGGTCAGCCTATGATGCGGGCAGGATGACCACCCAGTTGGGAACCCCAAGAGGAAGGTATGATGAGTACAGTAGCAAATTTCCCCTCAGTAACAAACCGAGGTTTATCGATCCAGTAGGAAAAAGCCAAACTTAAGAAGGTGATGCTTGCTAGCTTCATGACACTCCAGCAAGGGCGCCGTTTACGACACATGTTGGTGCGTCTTCAACTAGTAGCAACACGGAACCTGCACACAACACAACCAAATACTTTGCTCCCAACTTACGATGAGGTTGTCAATCTCACCGGTTTGCTGTAAACAAAGGAATGAGCGTATCGAGTGGAAAACAGTAGTAGTATGCGAGAAAGTAAACAGTGCGAGTAAAGTAAACAGGTGATAACAATGTAAAGGAAATTGGACCGGGGTCCACAGTTCACTAGTGATGTCTCTCCATAAGATAAATAATAATATGCTGGGTAAACAAATTACAGTTGGGCAATTGATAGAATAAAGATAACGTGCATATATCGCGAGGATCACTATGAGATTTATTCTGAGCATTACAACAAAATACATAGACCGCCATCCAACTTCATCTATGACTCATAATCCACTCGTGGGGAATCATCCGAGGACCCCGAAAGTATTAAGTTGCGAACAACAGATAACTGCATTAAGCAAAGTGTGTAATGTAAACAAAACGAATGTCCTTGGACACAAGAATGTTGTTTTCTCCCTAGTGGCAACAGCACATCTACAACCTTAGAGGTTTCTGTCACTCCCCCAGATTAAATAGAGGCATGAACCCAACTATCGAGCATAAATACCCCCTCTTGGAGTCACTAGTATCTACTTGGCCAACATAGCTACTAACAACGGAGAGCATGCAAGATCATAAATAACATAGAGATAACATAAGATATATGATTCAACACATCAACTCAACATAACACCAATATTCATCGGATCCCAACAAACACAACATGTAGAATTACATAACGGTGATCTTGATCATGTAAGGCAGCTCACGAGATCTAAACATGAAGCACATGGTGGAGAAGACAACCATCTAGCTACTGCTATGGACCCATAGTCCAAGGTAGACTACTCACTCATCACACTGGAGGCAAACATGGCAATGAAGAAGACCTCCGGTGGTGATTCCCCTCTCCGGCAGGGTGCCGGGAAGAGCTTCTGGACCCTCCCGATCTTGGGTCAACGACGACGGCGGATCGCTATGTGTTTCTGGAAAATTGATCGGGTATATAGGTTTTTCCCGTCGGGGGTCTTTATTGGCGAAGGGGCGGCGTCAGAGGTGGACCAGGGCGGTCTCACACATAGGGAGCACGGCCAGGGGCTGGGCCGCGCCGCCCTACTGTGTGGCCGGCCCGTGGCCCCTCTTCGTCTCCTCTTCGGACTTCTAGAAGCTTCGGTAAATTTTTGGATGTTCGGCTTTTGTTTCCTCCAATTCCGAGAATATTTCCTGTGTATCTTTTCTGAAACACAAAAACAACAGAAAACAGGGAACTGGCACTATGGCATCCTGTTAATAGGTTAGTCCCGGAAAATACATAAAAATGCCACGAAGTGTAACAAAACACTAAGCAAATGGTGTAAGAACAAGCATGGAGCATCAAAAATTATAGATACGTTTGGGACGTATCAGCCTACCAGACCACGCCATCCAGGCTCGTTTCCGCCTCGAGCGTCCGATATCATCCGTTTTCGCGTGGTTCTCCTTGTCTTGACCTAAAATGACTATAAAAAGAGTCCCCTCGCATTCCCAAGAGGAGGTGGCAAAGAAGCACAAAAACCATGAAACAGAGGCTGCTGCCCATTGCTAGAGGAATATTGAGGGGGAACTGCTACCGGAGTCACCTCCGACCACCTCTCCTCCTTCACCAACGTCTCCTCCTTGCTCTCCACCATGATAGGGGAGTATTTCACCCCTTGGACTATGGGTTTGTGATTGTAACTTGGTCCGATCTCTCTATGTATGATCATTATTGAAGTCCATATGATGTGCTTGCATGATTATGGAACTATCTATGTAATCCTATGGTGGACTGATGACCCACAAGTATAGGGGATCGCAACAGTCTTCGAGGGAAGTAAAACCCAAATTTATTGATTCAACACAAGGGGAGCCCAAGAATATTTATAAGCCTTAACATATGAGTTGTCAATTCAGCTGCACCTGGAAACAGACTTGCTCGTAGCAGTTTATCAGTAGCAACAGTTTTATAGTGATGATAGTAGTCAAACAGTAACAACAGTAGTAGAATAAAAACGGTAATAGTAGCAATAGTAAACAGCAGGATCAAATACTATAGGCATAGGGATGGATGTACGGGTGTTGCATGGATAAGATAATTCATGAAATCAGTGAGACATGTGCATTGCAGATAAATAATGATAAAGCATCCTAGCACTAACAATCATAGGCATGTGTTCCGTATATAGTCGTACGTGCTCGCAATGAGAAACTTGCACGATATCTTTTGTCCTACCAGCCTGTTGCAGCAGGGCCTCAAGGAAAACTACTGGTAATTAAGGTACTCCTTTTAATAAAGTACCGGAGCAAAGCATTAACACTCGGTGAACACATGTGATCCTCACATCATAGCCATCCCCTCCGGTTATCCCAATTTTTGTCACTTTGGGGCCTCGGGTTCCGGACAACAATATGTGTATACAACTTGTAGGTAAGACCATAAACAACAAGTATTATCATATAACAATAACAAGTTCAGATCTGAAATCATGGCACTCGGGCCCAAAGTGACAAGCATTAAGCACAACAAGTTCCAACAATGTCATAAGAACTAATAGAAGATACTAGGCACTATGCCCTAACAATCTCATAGCAAATTACATGAATGATCTCATCCAATCCCTACCATCCCCTTCGCCTACAGCGGGAATTACTCACACATGGATGGGGGAGTCATGGATGGTTGATGGAGAGACGTCGGTAATGATGGTGATGAAGATCTCCTCCCAATCCCCGTCCCGGCAGGGTGCCAGAACGGAGTTTCTGGTTCCGAATCGCGGTTTCTGATGGCGGCGGCGCAGCGGAAGTCTATCTGGGAAAAACGCCGAACCCCCGCTATTTTCAGGTCAGAGAGTATATGTAGGCGGAAGGAGAGGTCGAGGCGACGGCCGAGGCGGCCTCACCACAGGTGGGCGCGGCCAGGGCTGGGCCGCACCCCCTGGTGGTGAGCCCAGGTCGCTGCCCCCCTTCATCTCTCCTTCTGGCTCCGTGGGTCTTCTGGCAAAATAGAATTTTTGCAGTATTTTATGGGATTTTTCCTGAAAGTCGGATTTCTGCACAAAAACGAGACACCAGAGCAATTCTGCTGAAAACAGCGTTAGTCCATGTTAGTTGTATTCAAAACACACATATTAGAGGAGAAACAATAGCAAAAGTGTTCGGGAAAGTAGATACGTTTTGGACGTATCATAGACATTGTGTTATGAGATGATATTTGTTTTGCATATATTATTGTGTTGAGACTTTATGGTTTGTCATACTTGAGAATTACACCTATGATACATGTAATGAATTTATCTATGCATAATGCCTTGTCTACCATGTCATGAGGTGCTTGACACCACCAATTGTAGGTAGATGAGAGAAATATGATCACATATAAATTTATAAATCATTGCACTAGTATACTTAGGATATGTTTTCCTTTAAGAGTATGATGTATGTGGGTAAAGGGTATCCGAGTGATAGACGGCATATGCATCGTGTGACGCAAACGATGTAGAAAGCATCCTTTATCTGGGGGTAAAAAGGGAGAAGTATGACGTGGTAGAGTGACAAAAGCACACTAGCCTGACAAGAGGGTGACACTGGTAAACACATATGGGTAATTCTTTCAACTATGTAGTTTAGGACATATATCCGCTATAAAGTTACCATTAAAGCATGACAATTGTATTTAGTTTTATCATCTATAACATGATCACCACCATAGATGGAGAGAGAGGATTCAGTGAACCATGAAACCAGGTCCATTGTTCACATAAGAGTAAACTCCTTGTCTTGTCCTCTTGCATTTAGAGGATCGGGACACTTTTATTACTATTTTGTTATCTTTTACTTTATTGTATTAAATCAATCCCTTGATACTTTAAATTGTTTAGTGCATAAACAACTAGAATCGAGACACTCTAGTTGGAGAGAGTAATAGCTTTTTTCTTGCGCCTGCGGATCGATACCTATACTTCCATATGGAGATGTGCTACAGGGGATCAACATGCTAACATAATGGTTGACAAATTATATAAATACTCATATGTGCATTATTTCCATAAATCCACACACCCGCATACACACGAGCATGGGCGCAAAAAGCACTGGTCGCAACAGTATATAGCATTACAATACCACAATTTGACATGAAGTTTGGGATTAGTCAACAACTTAAGGATACAAATATACTTATCCCTTTTAAGTCCTAGTGAGGCGGTTTGAGAAAGTACCAGCCGACACAAGTGCTTTAACTCTTTCTGTTACTAAGAAAATCACACCATCGGTTCACTTGATTAATTATTCAAAGATGAAGCATCAAAACAATATACATCTATAAATATCGTATAATCAGCTATACCAATTAATTGCACTATATCATTCTTTTCATAAGCAAGGATCCACAATCAAAGATACATAATAGTGATCATAATGATGTACGACATGCAACTCGTAATGAATCACAAATCAAGATTGATACATGTTACCACCACATAGTCGTATCTAGGCGATGAACATCTCCATATTCATGATGAATATGAGCAAGATGTTGAAGGGGATGCCAAAAATGCCTTGGGTGGAGATCCCTCAGCAGTTGTGCCTCCAATATTTGTTCCCGCGGTGCCTCGTTCTGCCTCTGTATCATGTTACGTACTCGGGTATGTGAAAAAGATGTTTAGTGGTAAAAGGATTCCTCGGCAAAAAGAGTGTCATCTGCAGGGTTACGGTGGCCCGCATGCCAAGGTGCCAAACCAGCAGCTAAGTGGCGCGTGGGCCATCCCTGGTCCCCCTCAGGGGCCACCTTCTGCAAGGATTCAGATCCTTCTTTTAAAGGATAAGTTGATTTTCATCGCAATTTTATGGGGTTTGGAAAGTTCCCTAAATGATAAAATAGACAAAATCCTTTTGGACACTCTAAAGGTTAATGAATAGTATTTTAACAGATTTTTGTCCCAATATTCTATGGAAATTGGTAAATCTCCATGGAGATATCTTATTGAAATTCAAAAGGAAAATATCGTTTATGCCGTACCACATGCCGAGAAGGAGAGACGACTATGGCTAACATGGCTTAGCTCGAACAAGTTTGAGATCAAAATAACAAGGGAGAGGTGGTAATCGGTGTTTGAACCAGGACGTCTCTTGGTCGGTACGCAGCCCCTGCCATATTGGACAAATAAGTACCAACTGCCCATCCTACCTCCTCTACCTTTTTGACAGCCCATCTTTTTGTCTTAGTGGAGTCTTTCACCAATAACACGAGTAACGGTATCCATTTACTCGTTTTAGTGTTCACTAAAAATTGACCGAGTTATTCATAAAGCATTGCTATGATCTTGCTCAAGCTAAACTCGTTATGTGTATTCTATTATTTTAGAATACAACACCCCACATAACTTGTTCTTGCGCCCATTGTCTTGTCTCAAGCTAAACTTGTGCAATGTTTTATGATTTCTAAAGTTTACAATTAATAGGCCACATATACACATGTGCCTACTCCGATATATGACATTATAACATGAGCCTATCTAATTGTCTGGGTTGCATCTATATCCCTAGCTGCAATCACAAGTCCTAACTAAACTAAGCTCCCCATCGTTACCCATCGACCATCGTTGTCGACTTCGTCAAGCGTATATCTAAATTCTGGATCGAAGCCTGTCTCCTCTGCTGGTGCGTGTCAAAATCAAGTTTTTGATTCGTGCAGTGAGCAAGGTATGTGTGGGGATCCATGTACCGCACGCACGCGTGTGTGTCTCCGTCTATCAAGTTTTTAATTCGTAGTACGTTTAAAAGGAAGCACACGTACGTGCGCCGTTGATCGACATTGACATGCATGAGCAACAGGCCAACAACCTAACTTAGCCAGCTTGCGAAAAATTATTGAGTTTGCAGCAGCTGACATCTCACTTGTCACTCGACGCTCGATCACGGTCATCGCCCATGCATGCATCTACACTCTACAGTGCTAGATGCAATCTTGTCTTGGTCCATATCGATCGAGACAGACATGCTTTACGCACCGAACCTCCCTCCAGTCACTAATACTTGTCTCTAATATAGATATATATAGATACTAAAATATATATTGATATATCCATGTTAACGATAGGTAATAGTTATCGAAGAGAGTATTATACCTACCACCAAAGAAATATAAAGGGCTTTCATATAGTGGCCAACAGGTTGAGTAGACAAAACAGAGGGTAATCGTAAGCAAAAGTTCAATTGGCAATGTTATATTTATGTCCATGATCCCTAAATTAACTCATCATAAGAGAAATCCCCTACAAACAAAAAACCCATCACAGAGCAACCCTACTGATCTGCCCACAGTTATGAGCAAACACTTGCAATTGATAATCCTCTGAATGTTGGGGGTTACTGGAACACAAGGCATCAAAATTAGCTAGCAAAAATGGTATTTTCATTAGTTATTCCTAGAGGAATCTGTCTACAAGCTAATACGTATGTACTCATCACATGAAAATTAGCAGATTTCAAGGAGGGTGTAACATTCAGTCGGTGCAGTAGTAGTACTGGATCGATGTATCATCACAAAATAAAATAAATATTATTGCACATCGAGCGGGCCAAGCATGAAAATGCCTGTAACAAACAGTCAAACGTGCAGGCACCGCCCTAATTCCCCGGCTCAGAACTTGATCATACAAAAGATTCTTGTCCACTGCCAACTTAAAACTTCATGATTCATTGTACTTATACTCCCAATTAATAATTATTAACAAAATATTTTTCCCATCTCGAATCCAAGAAACTTCAGAAGACATGGACAGTATTTTAGGGGGAAAAAGTCCAAGACAAGAAAGGACCCAAATTAAGTTTGTTACGTCTAGTTTTGTTCAGAATGAACTAATCAAGACATGTATTATTTTTCCCGCGTATTCGAGAGATTCTTTGGTGATTATTCTAGCTTGTGATTGTAGGAGGATGCAGGAACATAGGGTACCCCTGATTGGGGATAGTCAAATGAAAGGAACATGGAGGTCGAAATTTCGGTGCAATGTTTGACAGGGAATCTAAGTTTGATGCTACTTCATTAATATACCTAGTGTAGCAAATCGAGGCTGTTTAGTTAGTTAGTTACTGAAGACTGGTTCACTGAACATGAGACTTTAGATCACTTTGCATAGATTGATTGATGGTGCCAATGGTTAAGGAAATGGCATGGTAGGAACAAAGCTGGACATGGTGGCTTTATCAATCGTTGGAACATCTACTGATCTGCCATTTGATGGGTCTTATCCATATGGATCCTTTCTAAGACCACTCTTGTAGACATTTTTAACCGACAATCGTTATGCGTGTTCTCTTACATGAATGCACATTTACATAGCAGAAAAAAAACCAGCTTTTTGAAAAAAAAATACTTTAACTAATCAGAAAAAGTTCTTTTCAGAGCCTTTTCAAGCTGGTCCAACCACTCATGGTATCCAATAGGTCAAATTCAGCTTAATTTATTTCCTAAAACCAAAAAGAGAGAGAAAAGAGCTTAATCTAGCTCAAGCAAGGGACCACCTTGCTCCCACCAGAAAAAGAATATGCAAGCATCGGTTAGCTAAAGGAGCGGCAGCGGCAATGCAGTTAACAATACTTTGCAGTTTCCAAAGAAAAAAAGGTGAAGTGGTTAACGATGCACTTTGCAAGTATACTTTTTGAGTAATTAAACAAAGCTCCCACTAGGTAGTCTACTTTGCATAGGCAAAAGAAGCAAGGTCAGGGAAAAGAAGAAACAAAAGGTAGTGGAGAGAGATGCTGGGATATATGATGATGAAGAGCATGCAATAGACAAGTGCCCATATACTCCATGTTACATTGTTCCATACACATATCTTATTATTGGAGAGGGAGAGGAGACAATTTTGTATTATCCAAAGATGCTCCCCCAAGATCTCTAATGATAGCATCCTAATCATGGCATCGGCTACCCTGCTTAATTTTTTTGAACGTACTCTTGCTTAATCTAATTAAGCTAAAATTCGTCACTGCTGATTGGATGGTCCATCCAGATGACGGGTCTAGACACAGCACGAAGGATCCGTGTCCGATCGCAACCCGGTTATACAAACTAGTATTCCCTTTGATCGGAAATAAGTATCGCCAATTTTATACTAACTTAGTATAAAGTTTGTACTAAGTCACCGACACTTATTTTTAATCGAAGGGAGTATCATTTTAATATGTTTCACGGGTTCAATCAAGTAAACATAAATACTTTGTGATCATCCGCCGGCTCTGGACCGATAACCCAATCCACCAAAGAGTGAGAGTCCGATACCCGTTACCCGTTACCAAGAAATCTCTAGTACACCTATCAGAGCCACGAGGGGCCCACGGGCTGGGCCGCCCTGTCGCGGGTCGACGCCGGCAAGCCCCCTCATGTCTTGCACCCTAGCCCACAACCACCCTAGCTACCTCTGGTAAGTCTGTGGACGTACACCATACATGCGTGTGGCCTGTGGCACACTGGCACGTCCGTGTGCATGTGGACGCATGTGGAGCTAGAGTCTCACACGGGCGTGCCACAAGCCCGGCTCTCTCCTCGTTGGAGCTCTATAAAACACTTCCATGTGGAGAACCTCCACAGCTCACAACTCTCCCACGACTCACCTACATCCAGCTGAGACCAACTCTTACCATCATCTTCGTCGTCCTTGCAAGTTGCAACCACCACCTCGCCGGAGAAAGAAGGAAATGGCAGCCCCCGCCATGAGCTACGTGCACGCCGACGTGGAGAACCTCAAGGCGACCGAGCTGAGGCTTGGCCTGCCGGGCGCCGACGAGACCGACAAGATGCCGACCCCGCCGTCCACACCCAGGGCCGGAAACAAGCGCGCCCTCGCCGGCGACCAGCGCGAGGAGGAGCCCAAGACCGCGCCGCCGGCAGCCAAGGCGCAGGTGGTTGGCTGGCCACCAGTGAGGTCCTACAGGAAGAGCTGCTTCCAGCAGCAGAGCAGCAAGAGCAAGGTGGCTGCGCCGGCTCCTGAGAAGAAGCAGGAGGAGGTCGCCGTTCCCGCGGTGGTTGCACCGCCCGCCGCCGCAGGCAGCGGAGGATCACTGTTCGTGAAGGTGAGCATGGACGGGGCCCCCTACCTCAGGAAGATCGACCTCAAGATGTACAAGGGCTACCGCGAGCTCAGGGAGGCTCTCGAGGCCATGTTCCTCGGCTTCTCCGGCGACTCCGCCAGCGTCAACCCGTCGGACTTCGCTGTGACCTACGAGGACAAGGACGGCGACCTCATGCTCGTCGGTGACGTGCCCTTCGAGTAAGTTCATGCATCCAGGATATATCATGCTTCGCTTCTAGTTTGAAATTTCAGTATGGTGTCTTATGGTGATTTATCTGTTTATTTGCAGGATGTTCATGAGTACTTGCAAGAGGATGAGGATCATGAAGGGATCCGAAGCAAGAGGCCTTGGGTCTTCAAAGGAGTAAAGACAAATTTATGAAGAACATGCAAGTATGCAACATGCCTTGGATGCATGTGTTGCAACATGAAAGATTCTTTAGTTCTTTTGTGCGTGTTATCCTCCATCTCTTCAAGGCAAACAAGAAGATGCAAAATTCGAGTGTGGAGTTCCTTTTTATTTTATTTTGTTTTACTTTAAATAGGTGTTAGCAACACAAAAGGAGTGGAGATTAGTTCGAGTTGAATGGATCTCCATGTGTGTTTGTACAAAGAAAACAGCTTTGTCATTTAAGCTATATGTCAGTGGTTGATTGATGTCTCCCTTGAGTTTGGTTATATCAAAGGTTGCAAGATTTTCGTTCATGGATATCAGTGTTTGTGATCTCAATCTTAGGCAAACATAAACTGAAGTTCCACAAAATGTTGCCAAAATATATACAAAAATTATTGCAACTCAGACACCCTCTCTTATACCTCAGCAGATTCGTCAGTAAACAAGATGATTATATAGGCTGGGCTCCAAAAATATATAAAAGACAAATCTAGCAAGATCCAAATGTATGCTGTACATAATGTACTATTGCTTGGTGAATGCGTCCAAATATGATTATTTTTCTCTCTCCTTTTTACCAAGCCCTTTTTGTCCATAGCAAATTAACTCTGCACGTGCAGCTAACCGAGATGGACAGGGACAAGATTGGTTCACTGACATGATCCACTTGTCAAAATAATGGCAAGATATTAACTGAACAGCTAGCTGGTCAAGAGACAAGCCCATCCATCCTCTTGCTGAATCTGGGTGTCTGCAGCACTGCTGCTGCTACTCCTCATTCATTCAGCAGTAACATGCACCGGCCGGCCGACAGGCTACATGTGGTGCACATGACACTCAAGTTTTCGGTCAAGACTCCATTTAGACAGAGGATCCAAGGCAATGCAGAGTGTTGTAGTCTAGCTTGGCTTTCATGAACAGTCTACCTTCTAGAAATCGTGCAATCGGAATTCTCTTCTCTTTGTTTGTGCATACATAGTTCGCAAAATTTCATCTTAGTTTGAACTGTTTTTGTACTGATGCTCATATGAATAGTGATGGTCAAGGCGATATGCAGAACCAAATTGATTTACAAACAGATAGAACAATATCTTGTGGCCGGGATGGTGCCGCAGTGGTGGTTCGGGTACTGGAGAACATAGTGCCCGGAGAATGGTAGGGCCAATGAGATGTGATCGTGAAGCAGCACAGCACAGAACAGCCCAGCGAGGAGATGGGATGCAGGGTCCTTGTCTTGGTGGAGATCTCCTTCCTAATTTCTTGAATGCATGATTAAATTCTCGCTGTTAGGTTCAACCAGAGCTGGGTATCAGGGTATTTATTTCTGCAGCTTGCGTGGCTGCCTGCCTGCTGGCTACGCAGACAGAGGTTAGTTAGTGCAAAACCACAGGCTGGATGATGCTGAGGCTTCTGATTCTGCCTATTGTGTTGTGTTGTTGAGAACATATGTGTTGGCAGCAGCTAATTCGGTTGGTTTCTGATGGACTCTCAACTGACTATGCAATGCAACTTGTAGGAGAAAGAAAACCGGATCTGCAACCATCTTGCATTAGTTTTAGCGTGCCGAGCATCTATTTGGGGTGTTTTTTTGTTAGCATTGTGTATTATTGGGAACTACTAATGCGACATACTCAAGTGCCAATTGATAATAGCCATGGAGTACATGGTAAGACAAAACTAGGACTAACAAGCCTGATATTAACTGTAGCTAAGTGCCAATTGGATAAATTGCCGTTGCCTTGACTCATTTGCGGAGGCCGAAACTAAAGAGTCCACATCAACCGGACAAGCCCAGACACTGTTGCCTGGCTCTTTAAGCCTTCTACAATATGCCGCATTTGGTGCGGCCCATTACAAATTGATACTGCTTCTTCTTTACATAATATTTTTGTTATATACATTTTCAATTTTTTTACTGTAGAGTATGATATAAATGTTCAAGACATTTAATTTTAGGAAAAAATATGTTTCAATTTTTTCATATAGCTTACAAGAATTGTACACCTATATTGAATAAAGTGTGTTCATACATTTTCGAAATTAATATCCACATATATGCATAAAAATATCATAATTATTGTCTGTATACATAAAAGGTAAATATCATATTTTCCAAAAAGTATGTTCATATACATCAAATAATATGTCCATATATCTCAAAAAAACATGTATTTAAATGGAGAAGGAAAGAAATAAAAAAATAGGTAAAAGTAATAGAAAAACAAGAGAATAGGACATAAAAAGTAAAAAATTTGGGAAAATAAACATGAAGCATGGTAAGAGAATGAAAAAGGCTATGTACAGAAAATATAAGAGTACCTCACCTTCATGGGCCGACCCACGATGCGGTTGGATGCAGGCTTTGTGTTTGAAGCGGGAGTCAAATATGTTTATGTGACTACACAACGAGTTCATCATATGCAACATAGTGAGATCTGCAAAGATTTGGAAGGGCCATTCAGATCCCGACCAACTCACTACTACAAATCGTCAGTACAATGTGAACAAGTGAAAAGGTCATCGGCCATGGTTTGGGGGTCCTTGGCCACATTACTATCATAGTGGTCAGCACCTCTGTCTTCCACATTTCTCTTAAGTATATAAAATCATAAGAAATCAATTTTTCTAGAAAAGCATAAATAAAAATGAGTTAAACTTAGCTACAAAAAGCTAAACAAAGCCTACGGAGAGAGGCCCTGCCGCCATCACCGCCTAGGCTTTGCCCAACAAAGCTAGCCTCCCGATGGCGACAAGGGGAGGGGATGTTGGGATAGGGGTTGTCGGTGGGAAAAACAGAGTTCCCACATAGATTTTGTCTAGGTGAAAACCCACGATTTAGTGTTGTGGCCGCATTAACATGTATTGGTCGTCTTTTTGTTGATGATGTGGGCTAGGCTCCTACGTGAAGGGTGATAATTCCAAGCATGCTATCTATTGGCCGAAGCATGCAAAATATATGTAAAGTATCGTGTTCTTTACTTGTTCCCATGTCGGTGGACTATCCCCGATGGTAGTATTGGCAGTAGACAAAACTATCATCGCAATAGTGGGGCTAGTTGTGAATTCAAAAGGCAATGACATCATCAAGATATTTTTCATGTTTTCATTTGTAATCCAGTTCGATTGGCCCTAATGGTTGATAATTTGATATCTTGGGCTATAAAGTTTTGGTTGCATGAATTTGAGGATGTAGAGGCACAAACGTTTGCTCTTCACTTACCAAAAAAAATCAAGTTATATATAATTTCTTACAAGAACTTTGACATTTTTGTTTGGCACAACTTGGATGGTGATGAAGATTGTTGTATCCCGAGCCCTCCAACGGCAAAACCCGATGTTTGATGACTTGTGTGTCTCATTAACATGGAGAGGCCCCGAAAGGCCTAGATGCCTTTAATTATCAGCGGTGCTAGTACAAGTTTCATCAGGAACCTAAAAATATGAGAAAATTACAATCCAATCCCTATCTTTTACATGGAGGACTTAAAATAAAATAAGATCAATCAATCGGGTCCCTTGCACTCGCCGGAGTAACTGAAGCTCCACCTACAAACTTCCTCGCCAGCGACGGGGACGAAACCACTTGTCACCAGGAGAAAGTGAGGCGCTGCCAAGAGCTTGAGAAGAGGCCTCCTCTTGGAGGTTGAAGAAGCCATGGCCTTTTGACGCCGGCTTCGATCTTGACCACCAGATGGTCTTCAGAGAGTCGGCGGCCAATCAGGCGGAAGGCATATTTCTCTAATTTGGTCTTCAACCGCGGCACGGAGGGTCGACCAGAGGCAGAAGGCTCGAGAGAGAACAAGCAATTATAATTAATTTGTAGTAATCATGTCAATCAGGCATATTATTTCTTTAAATTTCTGAAATTTGACATTTGATTAATGTTACACGCAAGGCTAAATCACCACATATATGTGCTTGATGTGTTTCATAATTTGTGTCGATACAGTGTGTCAATATCAGTGGACCTGAAAAGCGTAGGTTTTATTCTTATGAATTGTAAGTGTCTTTCTCACATCTAACAAAATCGACATAACAGCCCCATAGTCATTTTTTTCATAACATAGAAAATACATGTTATTAGGTGTGTAGAACCATGAAGATCAGATAAGTTATGGGTCTGGAAAACTTAGAGTCATATATCTCTAACTTTGACTATTGATGTATGAATATGTATATGAATATGCCTAGAAGAAAATATTTTATCTTTAGCAGCATAATAATGGGCAAAGTTTCACCATGTTCATATTTCTTAAACGTTGCACATTGTGACATGGAGTGAGTACACAACAAGGTAAGTCTTACTATTTAATTTGACCTAACTATTAAGGAGGATAGACTGTATTATTGTAATTCCATGATTATTTTGTCAAAGATAACTAACATCGCGTATTGCTCTAACATCATGTAAGGACTATATAGTTCGGTTTACATATCTATAATCACTTACATGAGTATTTCAACATATGGCATGATATAATCATCTGTCCCAAATTTCATATTGCCAGACATATTAGTCGCATACGTCATATTTTGTTTACCAAACTAGCACGGTGGCCCTCGCAATGCGAGGGCAATATCTGAATATGTCAAAATATGCGTATCGGGCATCTTGAAACTTATGAAACTGCTCTTTTCCCAAATATATGGCGTATAAATTTACTCAAAAGTCAATGATTTCTAAGTTTAATCAAAGATATTAAAGATGCACAATAAAAAACCAATATCTAGAGATCCACAATAAAATATTTTCACCATGTAGTTAGTCAATATTGTTGTTTATATTCCCTTCTATATATTTTGTGGAACTTAGAAAACAATGAACCATTTTATTAAGTATATGCCATATATTTGGGGTCAGAAAGAGTACCATGGGATGATGCTGAGTTTAACACCGGAAAGGTGTTGTCGTTAGTTTCTTCCGGCATCGAGGCTACCCAGCCAGCAGCACATCGATGAACACAAATTATAAATCCTCAAAGCTGCTTGCTGCTAGCACTTTTAGTTTTCTTATGAAGATGCATAATAAAAACTAATATCTAGAGATCCACTATAAGATATTTTCACTATGTAGTTATTTAGGATTGTTTATTGTTCATATTCCCTTCGATATATTTGGTGAAACTTAGAAAACAGTGAATCATTTTATGAAAAAAAGTATATGCCATATATTTGGGGTATAAAAGGGTACCATGGGATGATGCCGAGTTTTAACACCGGAAAAGTGTTGTCGTTAGTTTCTTCCGACATCGAGGCTACCCAGCCAGCAATAGACCGATGAGCACAAATTATAAAACCTCTAAGCTGTTTGTTGCAAGCACTTTCAGTTTTCTTAGGAAAATATGTAGGCTAAAATTTCTCAGCTGGCAAGTAACCTCATCTCGAAATTTGATTGGTTGGAGTTTAACCATGCGATATCTTTCTTCATAACTAACGTCCAGTTTGAAATCGGCAAGCTATTGTCGTTAGTTTCTCCTAGATCGATGAACACAAAAGCTGAAACCTAGGCTTGCTGCTACCACTTTTTTGATTTCTTAAGAAAATATGTACGCCAGAATTTTTCAGCTAGCACACAACCTCATCTAGAAATTTGATTGGTTTAGGTATAACGGTGCACTACAGCTTCAGAATTAACTTTAGAATAACAGTCAATTAAAGAACTTCAAGACTCCTAGTGACACACGTCTGACTCTCTATTTTTACCTCCACGTTTTGGACACTTTTTTTGTGTGTAACCTGCATATGTTGGTCTTTTGGAACTAACTTTTTTGACTTTTTTGTTTTCATGGTACGCAGTTTCCTTTAATATTTAATAGTATATTTAACGTAAGACGTTTCAAACTGGACCACACAATTACATACTCCCTCAGGTCGGAAATAGCTGTCGGTGATTTTGTACTAACTTAGTATAAAGTTTGTACTAAGTGCCCGACAACTATTTCTAATCGGAGGGAGTAACTTTTAATCTTTTGTTAAAATCTAGCCATAAATTTTAGATCTAACTATTAAGATTAATTTAGAGGATGTGAATCAACGTGGTGACTCTATTTTAGAACCTCTGTATTGTGCTTTTAGTATATAGTAGATAATCACATAATAGTTTCCAACAATTGAGTGCCTAGTTGGCTTTGAGATTTTTTTCTCCCACGTATTGGGAGTTTTTTTTAGAGAACAATGTATTAGGAGTTACAGGAATCGCACGTTACACAGTTTCTTTAGCTTCAGGATTTTTTTTCCCAAAACGTGTTAAGAGTTGGAGGAATACACGATTATTGTTTTTTAGACACGTTGGGGTCTTGTTTTTTGTTGACACGTAAAAGGGTGTCAAACTCGGATTTTGACAATAATGTTACGCAATCTCTAGCTTAATCCTAACCGTAAATTTTAGATCTAATAGCTACAATAATTTTAATGATGTGGATTAATGTGGTGCCGCTATTTTAGACCTCCGTATTGTGCTTTTAGTATATAGTAGATTGCAATAGTTGTAGAACAATTTCGTTTATCATCATATAATGAGAAATAATGTGACATTAATGAAATCATATTTTTATTTCTTGGGCACTTTCAACCTATAGATAATGCCGTCGTATTTGCGATGGCTATTGTGCTACTTGAATGAGAAAGGCCAGTAAAAGTCAAACGGGTTGCTTATTTTCTCTTGCTGAAACCTTTACACCATGCTAATCGTTCGGTGAGGCTAGTTTGATACATGCGCATGCATCGAACGGTTGCATATATATGCATGTCTCGTCTTCCAGCCATTACACATTATTGCTATTTTATTCCTACATTTCAGCTATGAAATCTCATAAATTAACTATCTCTTGTTTAAGGCTAGCTAGTGCATGTATTTGAAGTATTTGTCGACGATCATGTCGATGATGACCTTGTAGGCGGCCTCGGTGGGGTGGTAACTGTCCCAGAAGATGTACTTGGAGGGATCAGGGCAGAGTGGGCTGGCGAAGTTGCAGAGCACGCTGGCGGCCAGGCCGATGTAGCCGCAGCAGGCGTCCTTGCCGTTCTTGAAGCCGAGCGCGTCGTGCCTCTCGATCATGTCGGTGAAGATGCCGTAGAGGTCGATGTAGACGAGGGTGACGCCTGGGAGCTTGGCGTTGAGCTTGGCCATCTCCTGGCTGACCTTGCGGTTGAACATGATGGCGAGCTGGTTGCGGTCGGTGGCGCACTGCTTCCGGATCCCGCCGGCCATCATGCGCTGCGACGGCAGGCAGCCGACGGGGGGCGCCCCCGTGAGGGCGACCCTCTTGGCGCCGAGGTTGACGAGGGACTGGATGTAGGAGATGGCGCGCTGGACCATGAAGTCGGCGTACTGGGGCTCGCTGATGCCGTCCGCGAAGGTGTAGTGCTCCACGATGTCGTTGCTGCCCCAGACCAGGATGTAGAGGGCCTTGTCCGGGACGGTGCCGCCCACCTTAGCCTTGTACTCCTGGAACAGCTGCAGCTGCCGCTCCATCGTCAGCGCCGACTGAAACGTACACACATATGTCAGCACCATCATCGACCTTGAATCCTTGATGAATCTCCATGGGAGCACGGACGTACCATGGTCCTGCAGGTGGAGTTGTCGTAGCCGCTGCCGGCCGATGCGAAGCTCACGCCGGTCTTAAGCTCCTCCAGGGAGAGGTCCTTCTTCAGGTAGGGCGGGAGCAGCTCCTTCACACCAAGTGCCGATGCTGCATTTACAAAATATGCATGATCATCTACTCTTTACTGTTTTACTAATCCCTCTGATTACTAGTACTTATTGGATGTATCTAAATACTGAAGTGTGTTGGGACCTGGGATACCTCCATATTAGCGACAAATAATAGTGGTCGAAAAAAATAGTAAGATAAATACTTTGAAACAAGATATCTTAAAATATAGTAACAAAAACATTTCCACCTGAAGCAATGTACTTGGTACAATAACATTCACTGCTTGTATATACGAATCGGTAGGTAGGATCTTGCCGTAAGTGATGCTTGGGTTGCGAAATTGTACGTACCTAGGAAATCTACGCTGACCTTGCCGTCAGAGAACCTGCCGGTGGCCCTGTGCCCGGGGAAGTCCTTGCCGTAGGGCGGGAAGTTGGCCCGAATGATGGTTCTGACGTAGTTGTTGTTCCCAGTGTCCGCCACCGAGTCGCCGAAGGCAAGGACTGCGGGGAACTTAAGCGGGCCTGCCGCTGCCGGAGGTGGCGAGGCTGCCTTTGGCGGCCCTGCCGGCACCGGAGGAGCCACGGGCACCTTCGGCGGCCCTGCCGGCACGGGAGGAGCCACAGGCGCCTTGGGCGGCGCTCCTAGAGGAGGCGCCGCCGCGACTTCTCTGGCGAGAACAAGAAGAAGGACGGAGATGACGGTCGGCATGGTGGCGAACGCCATGTTCGTGACGGAGGGAGTTGTGAGCTAGTACTGCCGGACGTACACCAGCCGAGAGTTGTGGCGTTCAGTGCAATATATAGGCCGTCGCCACCACTCGTTTCAGTACTGCTATATATGTACTGGCTGTGCCCACCACTCGTTTCACTGAGAGACTTCGTCTCAAGGAAATGGCAGTTGCATGCGGGGTCATGAAGATTGACCCGGTGAGCTCGCCTGCATGTCCTTTGGAAGGCTTCCATTTGTGCAAGGATGAGCGTGATACGTGCCTGGTTTTTCTTCTTCGTCTGAAGACGGTAGTCGGTAGCTAAATTTGGTATAGTCCTGAATCCAGGACCAAGAAGGAATGCCGTTTAGCCTTAGCATGTGGTAGATATGCTCTATGATACTCCTAACCTAATACTTACTAGCTAAGTTATCTTCGTTTCAAAAAAAAAAAAAACTACCTAAGTTATTGCCGTTTATACATATTTACTAGCTGAATATCCGTGCTTTGCCACGGTCCACATCTTAGACACCATGTCCATGCGTTGTCACGACCGTTTATAATTTTTTCTGTTAGTTTTTGGTATCTTCCAACAAAAAGTGGTTTCTTTCAAAGCATTGAGAATATCAATTTCTGCCTCATATAATCTAAATAAATAAACCATATATCAGAAAAAAAAATGTTATCATATCAAACTTGCATAGAAAGAAGAATGAAAATATTGTATGCACCTCATTTTGTTGTATAAATAAAACCTGGTATTTTTCATTCCCCTCAAGCGTCATTGTATATCAAATCCAGTTATTCAGATCATGTCTTGTCGAAACCTCCATCGGAACACTTAATCCACAAACCTCATAGTCAATCAAGCATGAACCATGTCGTTTCACTCTACCCATGGCCCCGTGCTTTGCTACGTGTTGATTTACTAAATATTATTTTAAGTCATAAAGAATTTTACTACTGATAATACGTTAGCAACTATGTTGCATAGGCACCATAGTAAAATTAGTTCAAATATCAAAGAAAAATGACAACGTGCTATTAATGAGTTTTGGCTGTCTGCATCTAATTTATCAAAGTATATTTTATCTCTACTAATAATATTGTTAGAGGTATGGTCCGTGGCTCGCAAATACGCTTTCAACCACCAAAAATACGTTTCTATTCCACAACATCCCGAAACGTTTTCTTTTTATTCCTTCCGCCGGTCCAAAACGTTTTCTTTATATTCCCTCCGCCGGTCCCTCCTCTGGAGCGGTGGTTGACATTGTCTACGCCCTAGGATTTTTCCTCTCTGCGACTGGTGGTGATAGGGAAGCTAGGTAGCGGCCAGGAGAGGTAAGGTGTCCGTCGGCTGTTGGAGGCGACACAGGGAGGATAGGAGTTGGGGCTTGTTGGCATGCTGCGGATGCGGCCGGGGGAGAAGGCGGCCTAGGCAACCCCCCTCAGATGACAGGCTCCGCGCCGGGCGCTGACGGAGAGGCATGCGGCCGTAGACACGCACGCTCAAGGCCTCCAGCGTCAAGGCCGATGTGGACGCGGCAGTTGTGGACTGGGATATGGGAGCTGAGACCCGTTCGTGGGGTCATATGCAGTATTGACGATTAAGGCCAGGAGAGAAGAGGAACTCGATGGCGTTCCGCGTTCCTGGTTCCTTGCATGAACAGCACGCGATGCGCCTTGTGTCTACCAGAAACTTCAGGCTCAGCGGTGCAGGCGCGGCTGTATTGGTTGCAGTGTTCGGAATGGTGGATAGGCTGGCCATCGAGTCACCGGAGGACGCCGGCGAGGAGTACCTTGTGACGACCGCTGACCTGGGAGAGCACGGCATACGCATCCATGTGGCTTAGTAGGTCGCGATGGAGGACTTCCACCAGCTGCTAATGCGCTCGACGCAGCATGATCGACGTCTATCCCGGAGACCCTGCCGCGGGAGAGGTTGGCTTGCGCGTTCACGCGGCATAGCAGGTCGCGATGTTTCGTCTGCTGAAGATTGGCTATCGACGTTCTTCAGTGGCAAGCACCCTACCCCATTAATCTCACACGCCTATTTTTCCGTGGAAGGTGCTCTTCAAAGATAGAGATGATCATCTCCGAATCGATCTATTTGATGGCTTAGGGCTGCATTTGGCTCTTTCCTAGAGAAACTGAATTACGGAGCCATGTTGCTGTGTCTTGCAAACCTAACCAACTAAGTAGTGAGCCATATCGATCTTGATTATCTATATCCTAAAATAAAATTCTATTGCACTGAGCACACCTTGACTACTGTCTGTGAGGATCTATTAGTTCAACTGCAATTAGAGAATTGATTACATTGCTCGTCCTCGCCTTTGCTCTTTCCGCGCGCTCCTGCCGTCCCGCGTCACGCGATGGACCACACCAGTTGGTGCTCATCGTGGTCATCAGCAACGGCAATAGGTAGGCATATCTATTCTTCACTCTTACGAGATCGGCACGCGTACTGCATCGTGGGTTGACCGCGCCATACTGATCCAAGTAACCGCGGTAGCTACACATAGATGGAGCCGTCAATGATTCCTCCGATGAGAGACTGCCAACGATGAAGACGTGTGAAACGGGATGGGTAGTGACAAGACCATTTTAAAACAGCTTCACTGGCTTACAAAAATAAGTTTGCATGAAAAACTACATAAGTGAAAAGCAATTCCATTCCAACCCGCGTGTGAAGAAGATGATAACAACATCTTTAGCCTGCTTTCGACTAATCGGTCAAATAATATAGAAAAAAATAGTAACACTAGCTACCGTCATCTTCGACCGTTATAGGAGCATCTTGGATGTCCTCTTCTACGCCATCGAGCGAGATTCCACACCAAGAGGCATTGGCCAAAGAAGGTCTTTCGCACAGGGCTTTCGCTGCCGGACATTTTAGCACACCGTCGGTCATGTTTGTCGTGACCACTATTTATCTTCATAAATGGTTTTCATTAAACTAATTATATTGCCGTAGCAACTGACCAAATTATCCAAGGAAATCGAGATCGTAGTCAATGGAGCTGCGAATACGAAATTCTCCGAAAGGTTTGAGATGTTTCCTGGTCACAGGTGCCTGACCTAACATTATAACAGCATACACGCCATTGAAATAATTGGTCAAAATGTGATGTTTTTTCAGATATGACGTAGCTTTTAATACAAATGTCTTGGGAACGAAGCACGTTTGTGAATTTGCAAATAAGTGTAGCAAACTCAAGATGCTGCTTCATGTTTCAACGGGAGCGAACCAATAGGGCAATGATTTAGGAATTGTGGTTGATGGCATGTCATTCTGAATTCTAACTCATAAATTGATTGTATGACTTGAACAGCCTATGTAGCTGGTGAACAAGTGGGGATAATACCAGAGAAGCCATTCTTGATGAACGAGACACTAAGGGTGGGCACACTTTTGGACATCGAATCCGAGCTAAATATGATCAAAGAGACCAGGACAGAACCGAAGGCTAACTCTTCAACTGACAAAGATGAGAGAAAACCCATGAAGGAGCTTGGCCTCGAGAGGTCAGACACAAACAACTAAATAGAAAAGATAAACACCCCATGTTTTCTGCCACTAATACATTTACTACATGTTTCTTGTCCACATATTGAATAAAGGGCACGACACTTTAGGTGGCCAAATACCTATGTCTTCACCAAGGCAATGGGGGAGATGCTGCTGGGACAACTAAAAGGGGACTTTCCGGTTGTCATCCTCCGCCCCAGCATGATAACCAGTATCCTTAAGGAGCCATTGCCTGGATGGATGGAAGGAATCAGGTGACTGGAACTTAAAAAAATATTTCCTGATTTTTCACAACAGTGTACAAAAACAATGCTACAACACCCCGGTGAATGATCACTGAATATTTTCATCCTCCGCAGGACAATCGACACGGTGGTCATTGGTTACGCCAAGCAGAACTTCTCTACGGCTGTATAATTTGTACTTTTGGCTATCCATATTGCAAATAATGAAGATTGAAATGTCGGTATGATTGAATGAGTAATAATACAAAAACTGGGGTGAAAAGCCATATAGCTGAAACAAAAGATATTTGATAGGAATCTGTGGAAGTGCGGCACCTATGTCGATGAGCGGGACTGCGAAGTGGGACTAATGGTGGGGGCATTCCTCTAGGACGCTGCGTATGCCCCCTACCATGACATGCTAGCCGCCGGCATGCGGCCTGGTTGTTTTTGTCTTCCCCGTCCCCTTCAAGTGCTCCCGCTGCCTAGATGCCATCGACAAGAGCCGTGCATCGACGGTTAGCAGGCTTGTTGTCTCCAGCTCCGACGTGTTGACGCGAAACTAAATACAAGCGTTAATTTATACAATATATGGTGTGTCTTGAGACTCCCATAGGTAATTTTGTTAATTTTAGGCTTTAACACATTTGTCTTCATAAGTGTAAATTATAAATGGGAATTAGCTGCTACATCTCAGTATTATTGATTGATCATTGGCAACTAGAGTTAAGTTAGTATACCTAACATGCTAATGACATAATTTTATTATTGTGATAATGATATCTAAACTTCTGTTATGAGTGAGCATTTGAATAAGGCCCGTAGCAACGCACGGGCATTCAACTAGTAGGTTTAAATAGTAAATACATATAACCGGCCATATCCGTACACTCGTACATGCATCCACACTCCACAAATCTTCTAACAGGGAGCACACTGTCCCACATCTCTGAGTTCTTTGTTTAAAAAAAATCTGATTCATCAGCTAACGATAAAGGACCAAGCGCATGTATGATCGATCTGCAGCCTCAGCCTGCACCCTTTAGTTAAGCTAAGCTAAACGAGCATCCATTGTTTACCTTTGTCTACCTCGGGATGGCACTTCCAGCCGTGTTGGACGACAAACGAAAGACATTTTCGTGACTTGGATTGCAACGGAAAGAAAGAATCAACTTATGCATGAAAAAGTTTGGTGCAACCCAAATTTTACGCCGAAGTCTGCATGGCCCTAGTTTGCCGTTTTATAGTCTTATCTTACTTTTAGCAAAGTATTCAGGTGAAAATTAAAGGTTCCATGATAAATAAAGACACCAATTTCCCGTTGTATCTTACTTTTAGCAATGTTAATTCATGTGATTGATGCACACAAGGAGCTACACTCCTCAAGCATACAACCTTTTTCTGCAACACAGTTTGTCAGGAATATACCACAAAAGATTTATTCTATCCTGATGATTCTGGGATTATGATTTCTAAACTACAACAAAGGTTTTCCAAATAGGGAGCATCAAGTGTGTTAGCAAGCTACAAAACTTGACTCGGTCAACGAATCTGGAATAGGGGAAAATAACAAGGAATAAATGATGAAAGTGTGAAGTGTGAACTATTCTTTCATCCCTGGTTCCATTCTGTATAAGCCAAGATAAATCTATAGAAACAATTTCAGTAATAAAGCTGAGATTTAGTTCAAACAATTCAAACAACTATAGAGTCAAAACAACATGTCTAAAAGAGGAGTACCCGAAACACTTTTTTTATTGTCTCGAAAGGGAAAAAGAAAAATTATGACAAATTATTAACTCGATAAGTAGCAAATAATATTGTGCAAGACGGAAGATGCAGAATTTTGACCTATAAACTAGTTTTGATAGAAAAATCAAAAGTAACCCAAACTAAAAGCAAGCTGCGCTGGTTAGTGTGTTTTTTCTTCGGCCGGGAGCACCTCAATCAACCAACGCGTCTTGGCCTCTCTTTGTTAAATAATCCGTACAAATAACCAAGAGCTTCTGGAAATAATCAAAACCTAGAACATGTCTGTACCGAGCTCCTTAATTTTACTGATGATTTTCAGCTTACAATGCTTGCTCCAGATGGACTTGTGCTCCTCCATTAAACCAGCAACTCTCCAAACGCACTCCACCTGCGCCACTCCATGGTTGCACGTGGTCGTGATTTGTCCCGACCCTGCAGCGGAACTGCTCTTTTCCTCCTCTCTCCTTTTTCCGTCGCATGCCATCAACGAATTGCTCGGGGATCGTCTTGACGCTGCATCGCCGCTGTGGTCATGAGAAACTTGAGTCGCGACTCAGCAGCGGACGCTGAGCCGGCTACAGCACAGCACTCGTCCGTCGCTCGGAAGTCGGAAGGCCATGACTCTGCAGCTCGTCGCCGAGATCCTCTCCGTCAAGCAGGTCTCCTGCATCCGCACGCCGTGTGAATCAAGTTTCCTCTGGTCCTGTGTACGTGTGCGGACGGACAAAATTGTTTTGGATCGAGCTCGCCGTCTGGGACTGGACCATGTTGTCCCTGGACCATGTTGTCCCTAGACGACTGTTGGAATTGGCCCGACACGTCGCGTTAACTCGCCGAGTACTTTCCGACGATACGCGCACGTATAAGATAACTCGATTGCTTCCGAGCTAATCAGCGAGACACTATTCCGACGAGACGAACACACAACGCAAAGACTGGTTTTGGTATTGCTAGAGGTGCATATCGCACCCCCTCTCTCTTTCTTTATTTCTTACTTTTTTCTCACAAATTACAAGGGGTGTATTCACGTACATATATAGCGGACATAGCCTGGTGCTAAGTGCTAACCGACTAGGACAACTAATCCTACCCGGACCTGATACGTATACGTTTCGTATACAACACAGAGCACCGGACGTGCTTAATGCTAACAATCACCCCCCTAAGCACGAACGCTTCATTTCGACCTGGGTTCCAAATACGCCACTTGCTTCGCGTAGGTGTTACCCTTGGCACTGCTTTCGCCGATTTGGTCTTCATCGTCGACATTGCTTTTGACGCTCCTCGTAGCATCCATGTCACCGTCTTTACTTTTGCCGGCTTCTCCATGGCTTGACGCTGATCATCTTTCTTGTCGTCTTTAACTTTCACTGGTTCCTCGATGAGCAAACAATTTTTTTCTTGCTTCATCTTCACCGGATTATCTACCGTCTGAAGAACCTTCTTCGGATAGCAGTCCAACACGCGTCGCATACGTGTTAACGTCGGTCGTAGTTGTTTCAGCTCCAGTGCTATCGGAGCAGATACAACGTACTCTTCTGCGCTCGACGTTGCGCTCCTCTCTTCACTTTTCAAACCTTCTTTTGCTGGCTGACATCCCACGTCGCTCCCCGACGACTCGCCTTTGTGCTCTTGCCGAAGTACTTTCTCGTTGAGATTCATGTAGGTGATACTAGCAAAGATCGGTAGCTCCTTGCATGATGGATGCAATTCCAGCTGATGCTTTTGACTGAAATGCACCCAAGTACGAGTGCTGCCTCCATATGCAGCGTCTTCTGGCCACCCTCTTTCTAGCCGAGTTGGCCTGTTTCCTGTGCTGATCAAATGACCACGATACCGTGCGCCAACGGCTGGGATTCCTGGCGTACCTTCTTCCGTAATACTAGCTACAGCTAGATTGAGTATCTCAATACACGCGTAACGTGACTGTCTTCTTGCTAGAGTGTTAGCTTCCAACCGAACTGGCATCCCTCCAACCGATTCAGATTCAGCTAGATCACTCCTCTCTTCTGGTCCGGTTAGAGCAGCATAAGGGCTGCCGTCATCCGGCCTGCTTGCTGGACTACCTTCATGTAGACCTTCTGTTTTTGGACCTCTTGGCGGATCCTCTTCTGGTGAGCCTTTTTCTTTCAGTTCACCTCCTTCTGGCCATGGTGGCCTGCTATTTTCTCCCTCGCAAATTGCGTCTTGCGTGACATGCGTGGATTCACGTGAGAACGGGGCACTCCGTTGCTCCTCGACTAGAATTCCATCGCATATTGGATCCACCCGATCCAGGTCAAGGTAGTAGAGTCTGTTCTTCGATCTCTCCACCTTCATGATAAGCTGTCTTTGACGATCATATCCCCATAGATAGTTCTCCTCGAGCACAATCTTGTATCCACGCTCTGTGAGCTGTCCAAGACTGATAATATTTCTCTCCAACTTGGGAACATAGTACACACTAGTGAGTACCTTATGACCGCTTTGCAATTCAAGCAAGACATTGCCTCGTCCTGCGATGCTGACTGTTGCTCCATCACCGAAACGAACGGTGCCTCCCACCGAGAGATTTAATTCGAAGAATAGGGCCATGTCGCCGGTCATGTGATTGCTCGCGCCCGTGTCGAGGCACCAGACGTTGCCACCCATCTTTGTCCCCTGCTTGTCATGAAGGTAAACCTTCTCTTCTACGAGCTTCACAATCTCCATAGTCGGCGTTGGAAGAGCTAACTCCTCCTTATCGATCTGCTCGCACTCCTCAAGCATCATCATCATGGGTCCATCATCTCCTTTCTGGGCCATGAGAGCCCTCTCCTTCGGTAGTTCTCGGCAATCAGACTTGAAGTGACCAAGCTTGCCGCAGTTATGACACCTTATTTTCTTTATGTCAAACTTCCTCCGCGGCGGAGCTTCATCATCATCCTCCTGCTCTGCGACGTACTTTCTCACTGAGCGTTCCTTCTCCTTCTTCTTACTGCCGCTCGTGGATCCTCCTTGCGCTTCTTTTGAAAGAGTCATCCACTGCTGCTTCGTGAGCATCAAGTGCTCACTCTGTTCCGGGTCGCCAAAGCTAAGCCGGATTCTCTCGTCATGGGCCTTGAACCTTCCGACGAGATCCTCAACCGTCAGTGTATTCAGGTCGAGACATTGTTCGATCGATGTAACGATCTGCATATAGCGCGCCGGAGCGGCACGCAAGAATCTTCTGACGTTCTTGACCTCATCCAATTTCTCGCCATATCCCCTGATTCCATTGATGAGGGTGACGAAACGGGCGGCAAACTGATCAACCGTCTCGCTTTCCTCCATCTTCAGATCTTCATAGCTCTTCGTCAAACTTTGAAGATGCGCTTCCTTCACGCGGGCATGACCTTGGTGCAAGATCTCGATCGTCTCCCAAGCATCCTTCGCCGATTTCTTTCCGACGAGGTGTTGTAACACGTCCTTCGGTACGACGGAATAGAGCGCCGTTAGAGCTTGGCGATCCTTTCGGTACTTTGCGCCTCCCTTGGCGTACTCACCACCGCCTGGATTGACGGCTTCCCAAATCTCCTGAGCTTCCATGGCCACCTCCATGTTGACGGCCCAAAGCCCGTAGTCCTTGCGATCGAGGCGCGGATACAAAGCCGCCCCCACCGTCTCCACCACCGATGCCGATCCCGAGTTCTCGCCAACCTTGACCATCGCCATAATCTTCTAGTACTTTCAGAAAATCACGGACGACGAACCTCAGGCTCTGATACCAATTGTTGGAATTGGCCCGACACGCCGCGTTAACTCGCCGAGTACTTTCCGACGATACGCGCACGTATAAGATAACTCGATTGCTTCCGAGCTAATCAGCGAGACACTATTCCGACGAGACGAACACACAACGCAAAGACTGGTTTTGGTATTGCTAGAGGTGCATATCGCACCCCCTCTCTCTTTCTTTATTTCTTACTTTTTTCTCACAGATTACAAGGGGTGTATTCACGTACATATATAGCGGACATAGCCTGGTGCTAAGTGCTAACCGACTAGGACAACTAATCCTACCCGGCCTTGATTGCCATGCCGCGCGTACCCGAGTAGCAGCTGTTGTACCAGACGATGTTCGCCTGGAGATCCGTCGAGACACTCAACTTCTATTTATAGATGCCTTTGGCTTGACCAACGGGCAACACCGTAATAGAGTCCATGTCGACCACCCCATGGTCGCGTGCTTTAGCAGAGTTCATGTCGATGAAGAGATCAATGACAATGAGAGCTAGTCTCGACTGGCGACGCAGTCGTCCTCGTCCCGTCGTGCTGTTGTGGGACTCCGTCTCCACCGAGAAAAGCAACTCGCTGGATTGGCTAGGCTTTCTTAGAGGCCTGCTCCAGGCCCACTTTGAGACACAAAAATTAGCGAGGAAGACGAAATCAGCATACGAACCTGGGACGGTTTTCTTTACCTACGAGCGTGCAGTTTTTAGGTAGAAAAATGATCTTTTTGATGTACGAAGATTGACCCAATATTTGACATACCATGGTTTTCTAACCATCACGACCTCTAGCAATCTTATTAGTTTAGATATATCCATGTTCACTACAAGAAGAAGGGTCTAAGCCTACGGCCTCAAGCCGTCGGCACAGGTCAAAAAGTCGTTGGCACAGGCTAATCCTACGGCAACCGTCGGCATAGATCCCGTCAGCGTAGCTAGCTGGCCGTCAGCTTAGCTTTGTCCGTCAGTGTAGAACCCTAAGCCGACGGTCTTGTCGTTGGCTTATGGCAACACGTGTTATTTGGCTAGGACGGGCCTAGAAGGAGGTATTGTTTACGTCCAGGCTGTCGTGTACGCGTACACGTGTCAACCTGGTAGGTGACCTTGAAGGAGTTATGCCTATGATCAAACCGTCGGCTTAGCCTATGCCTACGGCCATTTATATCCCAACACGTGTCAGCTAGGTATAGCGGGCTTGGAAAGAGCTATGCCTACAGTCAGACTGTCGGTGTATCCCAACATGTGTTACCTAGGTAGAGCGTCAAGGCGGTATGCCTACAGCCAGGCCATCGGCTTAGCCACATCCTGGATATGTTGCAAGCCACAACTATTACATAATTTATACTTTCACTTCTAATGTACAAGCCGCAACTATTGTATATTCTTGATCAATATTTTTATTGTAGCATTAGGTTTGATGGATGGACTATGAGCTACTCATTCAAGACAATCTTTTGAATACCGAGCAGAGGGGAGTGAAATATGTCCGAAAAAAGGGTGTACCGAATATCTGATTATGGTGTTTGTGTCTGACTTTCACCATCTATATATTTCCACATATAATTATTTCTGGTCCTTTAATGCAACAAACTGAATCAAAGAGGGATATGATATTCTTAATTAGACCATATCCTATGGATTATAACCTTGTGTTTTGTTAGCATTTGAATTCAAATTGTAACAAGATTACTCACAAAACCACTTCTTCTGTCATTTACTATTACCTGTATGAGATATACTCTGATTTTTGCAACGTAATTATTTATATCAATCTGATGTTATATAGGTGGCTGGTGGCCGTTTAATTAGCAGTGAACACTTCGGGTTTTAGATGTGAATACACATTGGCATGCATTGTAGCACTCATGTATGAAACTATAGAGCGACTTGTGCTATTTAGTGTCTTTGTACTGATTTTGGTGAACTGTGTTTCTCTGTACATACTCTTAGGACATGGCTAATTAAAATTTTGTGTGAGTTAATCTTGATTGATTAAGATGCGGCCTATTTAAAAAAATCATTTGCTTTGGAGAGATTTTCAGTGGGGGTGGTGTTGTACCTTGGGAGAATTCTGGTGTAATTTTAGATCTCTAATAGAACTTCGCGGTGAGATGCAAAGTTGCAAACCGTTTGTGTAGTTATCTATTTTCGTGTTTGTATGCTTTTTGATTAATCAAGCCATAAAACTAAATAAATGCCCTGTTTTGGATGATCATAGTGATTATGTAGGAACGATCCAATCAGATGTAATTTCTTATTTTCTGAACTAAAAGGTTATTGTTTCTATCTATCCCAATCAGATGTTTGATAAACTAAAATGTTGAGCTGCACTTGAGTTCTGAACCCTCGGCTTTAGTGTCGGCACATAGAGTGGTCAAAGCGACTTGTGTAACAACTTTGTACCGGCTAGGCGGTGAGGCATCGTGGTGGTTGGCTATATCTGGATCTAGGGTTTGTATTCTATGACACGCTCGATCTAGATCTAGTGTTTGTGCTCCATTACCGACGAGGAGGGCGTGTTTATATAGCGGGGGGGGGGGGGGGGAGGAGAGGGGAGTGGTGGACGACGCCATGGCATTAATCGCCGGCGTCGAGATACGAGCCGTCGGTGAGTGGGGGAGAGAGGACAACGCCCATTGATGCATCTCTCTGCGGCGGGAGCAATAAGACGGGACAAGCGACGGGCGCCAAAGTCACGGGCGGGTGCCTTTAGTAAAAGCTGCTAATGAAGAGACGGGACGAGCACGGGATAGGCGCCTTTAAATGCCGGCGTGGAAAATTTTGCAACGCCAGCATTGATCGCCCACATGTGGCGCGACGAGGACAGAACACCACCATTATGACCGTGCTCGTGGCGCGGAGAGGACATAATGCCACCATTATGACCATGCTCATGGCGCGGAGAGGACAGAACACCACCATTATGACCGTGCCTGTGGCACGGGAAACCCATCCCACGCCACGATTTTGACCCGAGTTTGGCACATGGTCAGGCCCACTAACTAGCAGCGCAGTTCACAGTGATGTCACGCCACCGGCGAGTATACAATGGTGGTGCGGCATGTTTTTCCACGCCGTTGCACGTGATAGCGGCGTGGCGCCAAAACAGTGCGCCACCAACTAGCTAACTCCTATGAGGGTTTTCCTAGTAGTGTGTATGATACTTCCCATTGTGATTAGTCTTAGAACATCTCGAACAGCAGCGCTAAAATGCGCCAGCCCCCAAAAAACTGCTTTTATTGGACGCGGGTGGTCCATATACGTGCTCCAGCGGACACTGCATAATTGTACGCCCCCAATTTTCTTTTCTGCGCGCACAAAAAAAACCTGCTCACAGCATATTTGGCGCATGTGAAACATATATATATATATATATAATATATTACTAGTTGAATACCCGTGCGTTGCTACGGTCGATTTTTACCAACAACATATAAAGTACAACATATATAGTGCATGAGAATATCCACATGTATAAAAAAGATAGCACGTACTATTTGCAAACATAAGATTCAACCTTGCTCCACCGAGTAGTGCTCCTCCAATGTCGTTGCGCTCGTCTTACGTGCGCACATATGGAAATTTTGGCTAAGATGACGATGAAAGAGTAAGCAATTACCAGCTACTATGATATATACACGTTGCATGTCCAACTTATCTGTCATGCAAAACCAATCTTGTACGAGTCTAGAAATCCGATGAGCACCTGAACTGAAGCGTGCCCCCGCCCCCCTGAGTCCTGCGCATTGATGAGATCAGTTGAGCCGAGTATTTCGATACTCCCTTCGTTCACAAATACTTTGTATTCTGGGTTTGGTCAAAGTTAAACTTATTGAACTTTGATCAAATATCTATGAAAAAATACAAACATTTATAATATAAAAACTATTGCATTAGAATCTTCTCAAAGCATATTTTCATATTATGTCTATTTGGCATTATGGATATTAATACTTTTTTCTCAATTCTTAGTCAAAATTTATAAAATTTAATTTTAACTAAAGCTAGAACGCGAACTAAATAAAAACGGAGGGAGTAGGAGAGATCAGATGAGCATAAGACGGATGGGTTCCATTGGATTACCTCCGATTGGTTCGTCATGGATGTGTGCTCAGACTCCTGGAATTTAACCTTGAACTTGTTGACCTTGATTTCTCAAAATGTCCGGCGACCCTACGACGTTCCCCTTGGCCAGATCCAGTCCTGCGCCACACCACATCTTGGATATCAGATATTTCCAGTGCTACCAGGTGTCCAGGTCCGACCTCTAAACCATCCTAGATGTGGATACACCTACACGCATAGTTGAAATCAAATCGAGCATGGTGAGTATCAATGAATCAGAGAATAGTAGTTAGTACTCCATCTGAATTGTGCGGCATGGATGAACTTGATGCCAAAAGTTCGAACGGCGTGGAATACGCTCTTGAGGTAGTCGACACAAGCTGCCTCAACGACGAACACGGCCTGTAGCTCGCCGTCTCCACCGCGCTACGAGGAGTAGAGCGTCCATGACCTTGTCCACACAAATTGCTCGTGTCTTGCGGTCCGTGATCATATATGAAGTATATATATCGCATTGAGAACCTCTGCTGGGCGGCAGAAAATTACGAGATTAAGCAGACCATGGATATCACACACCGATAATCTTTTTGGGAGAGATTGTGACCTTTTGGGGGGGGGGGGGGGGGGGGGGGTGCGTTAACGGGAACAGGGATCTGCGTTCCGATTTTTCCTCAGTTGCCTCTTCAGTAGCGACGTGATTTGCTATGGTTGTTTTTTTTTGGCTCGGGAGAGGGGTGCATGATAAACTGAATGTCCCTGATCATATGATATAATTCCTTTCCTTTTCTGAATTTCGTGATTTTGGCGATTGCAATCAGAGACGAGGTGGTATTATTGCATTCCGTGATTGATGGTGACATAATTTCTTTCCATTTTCTGCTTTCCATGAAGGTTTGTTTGAACGATTTGGATTGTGTGTTTGCTAGCGAATGGATGGTCCAGATGTCTCCAATGTTTGATGTCAAAAATTTGTGGCGACGTACCATCGCAAACTGCAATTTAATAGTAAAGATATATACGTGACAAAACGTGAGCCAAGCGTGCGAAGCCCAAGTGCTGCCCTGACCATTCCCGTGCGCGACGACCTGCATCTCCCTGGGACCACTGCCGGCAAAATTCCGGTCAGGTTTGGCAGTTCGGCGACTCCACGCACCCCTCCCGTTCCCACCTTCCTCATTGTCGATGTTGGAGAAGTTCCGCCACCTTATTCATCCCCCACATCCGCTCCTTCCTACCCTGTCGTACGCGGCCAGCAGTTCGCCCCACCACGGCCCTGCGGTGCATCGGCCAACATGTTGTCGGCAGGCTTAGTGATGCTGCCTATCCAGAAGCAGAGGAACAAGGTACCGGCTGGAGAGAAGCACCACCGCCTCCTCCGCTGCCTACATTCACGTTGGAGCTTCCCAGGTCGTCGGTCGCACATGCGGTGTTTGACGGAATGTCAAAAACATATATTCTTGTTTGTTTGCTTTCTAATGCAATCTAGACTTCCATAAAATGCAATGTGGACATGTAATTCAGTTGTACAGATCAATAGAATTTCAATTATAGGGATAAATTATAGAATGCAATTGTAGATTTTTTATTAAATGCAAGGTTAAATTTTAAGTTGACTATTTTTTATTAATGTGGTGCTATGTAGTGTTGATGATGCAATATTTCTATTAACAATGAATATGGGTCCATCTTATCCGCATGATCAACGGTCTCAAGAGACATCCTTGCAAAAATATATCAACAAGGTTATAATTTGAACCCTGAGGATGATGAGGTTTCGTTGAACACCCAAAGGAGAGAGCCGGGAGCTACAGCATAGATGAGGATATATTGCTTTGTACAACATGGAAGAATGTGGGCATGGATGAGACCATGGGCATCGATTAAAAAGAGACACCTATGGGAAGGAGTACTTTAATACATACAACGCACGTAGGATTAAGCGAATGGATAGGTCTCTTGTCAGGTATGATTGCCCAAGTTGAGAGGATTAACGAAGTGGCACAAATGACAAAGGTAGGGTAATATGCTTTGTTACTTTGTTTTATTTCTTATGTGAGTACTAATATGATTGCTTTCTTATTGTGTAGCTCAATACTGCACAAAATTTGTACAAGGGAGATCTAAAGAAGAACAAGAAGGGTACTAATATGGTACCCGGGAAATCCTTCACGTTAACCATTGTTGGGCAGAGCTAGAACATGATGAGAAATGGAAGAACTGTGATGTGTTGGATGTGCCAAAGCAAATCTTCAATAACTCTATGGTTGATGCTAAAAAATTTGATGACGATGAAGCATCAAGTGAAGATGGCAAGAAAAGCCCCACTCCAAACTCCGTTACTAAAACCAAGATGTCCATAGGAATAATGTAAGCAAAATATAAAGGCAAGAAGGTCAGCGACATTGCCATAGAGAAGCCTTTGCAAGCTATTGTCAATGTAAAAAGGAGATGGCCGAGGAGAGGAAGATGGCTAGGAGCAAGAAGATGGAGGAGAACTGTGCGACCGAAGAGAGGAGAACGACAATGGAGGAGAGGCAGACGGTGGCCCAAGAAAGGTTGGAGGCAATGGAGTAGAGGAAGGTGGCAATGGAGGAGAGGAAGGCGGCAATGGATGAGATGCTTCGTATGATGGAGCAAGAAAATAAATATTTTCTTCATGTACACAAGCAACCTTGATAATAATCAAAAGGAGTACATCAAACTTTATCCTGGACAAGTGTTAGATCAAAAAAGAATGATGGGAGGCTACATGGAAGGAATGGGAAGCATGGGGGGCTTGAGAGATGATGGGAATATGCCCTAGAGGCAATAATAAAGTTGTATTATTCATATTCCTATGTTCATATTTCATGCTAGAACTGTATATTGGTTCCTGATATGTCTCGAACGTATCTATAATTTTTTGATGCTCCATGCTTGTTCTTACACCATTTGCTTAGTGTTTTGTTACACTTCGTGGTGTTTTTATGCATTTTCTGGAACTAACCTATTAACAAGATGCCATAGTGCCAGTTCCTGTTTTCTGCTGTTTTTGTGTTTCAAAAAAGTTACACAGGAAATATTCTCGAAATTGGACGAAACAAAAGCTGAACCTCTATTATTTAACGAAGCTTCCAGAAGACCGAAGAGGAGACGGAGGGGGGCCATGGGCCGGCCACACAATAGGGCGGCGCGGCCAGCCCCTGGCCCGCGCCCCTATGTGTGAGGCCGCCCTGGTCCACCTCTGACGCTGCCCCTTCGCCTATAAAGACCCCCCGACGGGAAAAACCTAAAGGCCCAATCAATTTTCCAGAAACACATCGCGATCCGCCGCCGTCGTCGACCCGAGATCGGGAGGGTCCAGAAGCTCTTCCCGGCACCCTGCCGGAGAGGGGAATCACCACCGGAGGTCTTCTTCATCGCCATGCTTGCCTCCGGCGCGATGAGTGAGTAGTCTACCTTGGACTATGGGTCCATAGCAGTAGCTAGATGGTTGTCTTCTCCACCATGTGCTTCATGTTTAGATCTCGTTAGCTGCTTTACATGATCAAGACTACCTTTATGTAATTCTACATGTTGTGTTTGTTGGGATCCGATGAATATTGGTGTTATGTTAAGTTGATGTGCTGAATATTATCTTATGTTATCTCTGTGTTGTTTATGATCTTGCATGCTCTCCGTTGTTAGTAGCTATCTTGGCCAAGTATATACTAGTGACTCCAAGAGGGGGTATTTATGCTCGATAGTTGGGTTCATGCCTCTATTTAATCTGGGGAGTGACAGAAACCTCTAAGGTTGTAGATGTGTTGTTGCCACTAGGGAGAAAACAACATTCTTGTGTCCAAGGACATTCGTTTTGTTTACATTACACACTTTGCTTAATACAGTTATCTGTTGTTCACAACTTAATACTCGAGGGGTGTTCGAACAATATCCTCGCGAGTGGATTATTAGTCATAGATGCAGTTGGATGACAGTCTATGTATTTTGTTGTAATGCCCAGAGTAAATCTCATAGTGATCCTCGTCACATATGCACGCTATCTTTATTATATCAATTGCCCAACTGTAATTTGTTTACCCAGCATGTTGTTATTTATCTTATGGAGAGACACCACTAGTGAACTATGGACCCCGGTCCAATTTCCTTTACATTGTTATTACTGTTTACTTTTACTCGCACTGTTTACTTTCTCGCATACTACTATTGTTTTCCACTCGATACGCTCAATCCTTTGTTTACAGCAAACCGGTGAGATTGACAACCTCATCGTAAGTTGGGAGCAAAGTTCTTGGTTGTGTTGTGTGCAGGTTCCGCATTGCTACTAGCTGAAGACGCGCTAACAAGTATCATTAACGGCGCCCTTGTTGGAGTGTCACAAAGCTAGTAAGCATCGCCTTCTGAAGTTTGGCTTTTTCCTAATGGATTCGATTAACCTTGGTTTCTTACTGAGGGAAAGACTTGCTATTGTGCTCATCATACCTTCCTCTTGGGGTTCCCAACTGGGTGGTTATCCTGCCCGCATCAAGCTATTTTTCTGGCGCTGTTGCCAGGGAAAAAGAAGAATTCTACAAGGGGAGTTTCACACGCACATCCTTTACTTTGTTTTAGTTTTGCTTTACTTTATTTTTGTTTGCATCGTTTTATCAAAAATACAAAAAATTAGTATCCTTTATAGTTGTTATTTCTTTACTCTTAGTTCATTATGTTGTTCCCTAAGTACGTTTTGGAGGACCTCTCAGTAGGTAGTGGTTGAATTATTGGGAAAAGTAACATTGAGGAGTTGTTTAATCATATTAGTATGCATAGAGATGTTGAGGATAAGTCTTTGGCTGAGCTTGCTCCTAGTTATGAAGTTGCTTCTGCTTATTTAGTTCACATGTTGGAAGCTGGGTTTGCTAGCCTTAATCCTTTTATGCAACACATGTTTCTTAAGCTTCATGATATTGTAGATTCCGAAAAGAAAGATTTTATCTTGGAGACTTTGCATAGAGAATTTAGAGATGTTGCTATTGAAGCTAGGAAAGTTTTTAAGCGTTTTAATAAGCTTGGCTCGCATGTGGAGGTTGTTGGTACAAACAATGAAGAAACCCAAGTACCAATACCTAGCAAACTCTTGGGATTGCATGAAGCTTTTGAAAATAATTTTGATTGGATCTGTCCTGAAAATCTTTTTTAGTGAATTGAGTGAACCAAAGCGTGGTTTTCAAAAACTTATGTGGATGCAATACAATGTCTTATTGAAAATACCTCTGCAATTAATCTTGATGCTTCATTTGATATTACTTGACTTCCACCTTTCTGTGCCTAGCTCAAAGGCGTTAAAGAAAAGCACTCTTGGGAGATAACCCATTGTTTTACTTTCAGTTCTTTTTCTATTATTTGAGTCTTGGAAGTTATTACTACTGTAATAACCTCTTCTTATCATTTTTATTTCATTGTTGTGCCAAGAGAAGCCTCTAATTTGAGTGAGGTAAGATTTGGGGATGTTGCTGTCCTGAAACAGATTTCGGTGCTGCACCGTACAAATTCGTGAAAATTCTCAGAATATCTTTTTGACCTGAGATTTCTTATGCATATGCCCCAGGTTATATCCAAACTTTCATTAGTTTTACACTTTTTGATTTGAGCAACAGAAAAGCCTCTAAAAATTCTACCTTTGTCAGTTGTTCTGTTTTGACAGATTTCTGCCACTATTTGTGTTTGCCTCTCGATCGCTTTCTTTTTGAGTTCTTTTGATCACGGAACTTTTGGGGAAGTTGCTACAGTAGTATATGCTTTATATGTGGTGGTTTTGAGTTGAAACCTGAAGCAAAAAGGGGTTGATTTATTATTATGCTTACACTAATGTTGCTAATAGAATTGTGTTGAGTTTTGTATGAAAGGAAGTTTTCAAGTGTAGGGATTGGAGAATGATGAGATGAGTTGAAGAATGGACAAAAGATCAAGCTTGGGGATGCCCACGCACCCCAAGAAATATCCAAGAGGTACAAGCATCAAAGCTTGGGGATGCCCCCGAGGCACCCCTTCTTCATCGGCAAAAATCATGTCACCTTTCAACACACTATATTTTTATTGGTTCATGCACTATGCGTTTTTCTTGGAGCATCAGTTGCTTTAGTTTTCAATTTAGTTTAGTTTTTTTTGCTGCAATAAATGGTTGGACCCCAACAAATTTCTTTTGGATAAGTTGCCTTGCTTTTCATTTGCCAAGAACACTCCGTTTTTCACTCTTATCGTTCAACGAGTGTTCTCTTTTTCTCCTACTGCGTTTAGCTTTTGTTTTTTGCCTTGATTTTTGTTCAGATATTGTTATATCTTTACATCAAGGTGTATTTTGACCTCTGGTCCATGTTGGTTTTCATCAAAAGAGTTGTTTTAAAAGGGTTCGAATGGTGTTGGAAAAGAGAAAAAGTTTCATGCAAAAAAGTGGTACAAAAAGGAGCTTATTTAGACTGCGGCTTAGGATTTTGCATGTCGTGCTTGATATCATTTTGATAGTATGCTTAGTGGTTTTGTTGTAGCATGACTTGTCTCAAATGACTGAGATTGCTTAATGAGCCTTTGAAAAAAATCATGCGTTGTTTTTATTATTTGGAAGCATTAATTTGGTTTTCTCCTTGATGCTTTATTTGTTTTGACTTGGCGCATGCTTACACATGTTAGACTCATACAAAGTCGCCATAAGCCTCTATGATCCTTTAGTTTTTGAATTTTGATGCCATCTTATGCTTCTTTTAATTTTGCTTTGTCACTTTGCATGATTACGGCCGTTATTGCTCTCTTAGTTGGTCGCTCCCAGTCTTTTGCTAGCCCTCGTTTTGTACTGAGTACGAGCTCTACTCATGCATCGAACTCCTAAAAACCAAGTTGTTCCAATGTTTCCACCATACATACCTATTTGCAATTTGCTATTCCAAAGTACATTTGACTTGCTTTTATCTATCCTTCAAATCAAACTCTTTTTGGTTCTATGCGAAAATTGGTCAGTAAAGCTCTCACGAACCTGATGGCACACTTTACTTTTCTCGTTCTTAAAATTTTGACATTGTGGCTCTCTTATGTTGAGTTGTTATGCTTGCAAGTTGTAAGTTGGAAATTAGCCAAACCATGCCGTCATGGGGCAAGCTTTCAACATTGCACTTCTTATTTGAGTTGATATCGTGATCTTTTGTTTATGGATACTCGCGATGTGAAACAAGTTGGGAATCTTGCGGGATCATGGAGTTCTTATATGTGTTAGAGAAATGCATGGGCCGCTAATCTAAGCCATGCATAATTCATGGTGGAAATTTATAGCATGCCCATAGTGAACATTCGACGATGCATCACAAAATAAAAAGCTATACCAATGGTAAATAAAAGAGATGTCGAGGTATTCATTATCTATTTGTCTTGTCATTTTGATGTGGGCTTGTTCTATGTCATCGGGCAGGAGGTACCCCGTTGGCGGTTCTCGATGATACACATATATTTACAATGACAAGAGCTTGCTTGGGACTCTAAGTCGAGTAGCATGAGGTTTGGGTATTCGTACTTCACATGACACGAGCTTTTCAACTTATGATGGGGGCAATGAGAGCTCAAAGCTAGTAAGTACCATAATTTTTGAAGGTTTATAAAACTCGCTATCACTGCTTCCCTCTGCGAAGGGCCTTTCTTTTACTTTTATGTTGAGTCTCCACCTTCTACCTTTATGCACCGTCTAAGAGAGCATAGTTGTCATTCTTAGTATAATGTGCATTGTCCCAAAGTTTTCATTGATTGATTCATGATTTTGGTTTCACTTGTTCTTAAATTATTTGTATTTAGTTGCCATCTTAAATTTGAAGGTGTCCTATGCATTTATGTTTTGCTATTTCATGAAGGACAAGATGAAAACCATTTGCTATGTTTTTCCATATGATTTGAACACACGTTTGACTTTCATTGTTTCATTTTCATGATCTTTTGTTTGTGTTCTTTTTCATGCTATAACATGGTTGCTAAGTTTCTTCTATCAAGACTATGTCTTTCATGCCCATGTTTTAAGTTCTTTTGATCCCAGCATTCAATGCTTACATAGATGGTCAAGATTGTGTAGGTGCATGTCACCTCAAAAATTATTCTTTGTTATCACTTACCTACTCAAGGACGAGCAGGAGTTAAGCTTGGGGTGCTTGATACGTCTCAAACGTATCTATAATTTTTGATGCTCCATGCTTGTTCTTACACCATTTGCTTAGTGTTTTGTTACACTTCGTGGCGTTTTTATGCATTTTCCGGAACTAACCTATTAACAACATGCCACAGTGCCAGTATCCTGTTTTCTGCTGTTTTTGTGTTTTAGAAAAGTTACACAGGAAATATTCTCAGAATTGGACGAAACAAAAGCCAAACCTCCTATTATTTAATGAAGCTTCCAGAAGACTGAAGAGGAGATGGAGGGGGGCCACGGGACGGCCACACAATAGGGCGGCGCGGCCAGCCCCTGGCCCGCACCCCCTATGTGTGAGGCTGCCATGGTCCACCTCTAACGCTGCCCCTTCGCCTATAAAGACCCCCCGACGGGAAAAACCTAAAGGCCCGATCAATTTTCCAGAAACACAACGCGATCCGCCACCGTCTTCGACCCGAGATCGGGAGGGTCCAGAAGCTCTTCCCGGCACCCTGCCGGAGAGGGGAATCACCACCGGAGGTCTTCTTCATCGCCATGCTTGCCTCCGACGCGATGAGTGAGTAGTCTACCTTGGACTATGGGTCCATAGCAGTAGCTAGATGGTTGTCTTCTCCACCATGTGCTTCATGTTTAGATCTCGTGAGCTGCTTTACATGATCGAGACTACCTTTATGTAATTCTACATGTTGTGTTTGTTGGGATCCGATGAATATTGGTGTTATGTTAAGTTGACATGCTGAATATTATCTTATGTTATCTCTATGTTGTTTATGATCTTGCATGCTCTCTGTTGTTAGTAGCTATCTTGGCCAAGTAGATACTAGTGCCTCCAAGAGGGGGTATTTATGCTCGATAGTTGGGTTCATGCCTCTATTTAATCCGGGGGAGTGACAGAAACCTCTAAGGTTGTAGATGTGCTATTGCCACTAGGGAGAAAACAACATTCTTGTGTCCAAGGACATTCGTTTTGTTTACATTACACACTTTGCTTAATGTAGTTATCTGTTGTTCGCAACTTAATACTCGAGGGGTGTTCGGACGATATCCCCGCGAGTGGATTATTAGTCATAGATGCAGTTGGATGGCGGTCTATGTATTTTGTTGTAATGCCCAGAGTAAATCTCATAGTGATCCTCGTGACATATGCATGTTATCTTTATTCTATCAATTGCCCAACTGTAATTTGTTTACCCAGCATGTTGTTATTTATCTTATAGAGAGACACCACTAGTGAACTGTGGACCCCGGTCCAATTTCCTTTACATTGCTATTACTGTTTACTTTTACTCGCACTGTTTACTTTCTCGCATACTACTACTATTTTCTACTCGATACGCTCAATCCTTTGTTTACAGCAAACCGGTGAGATTGACAACCTCATTGTAAGTTGGGAGCAAATTTCTTGGTTGTGTTGTGTGCAGGTTCCGCGTTGCTACTAGTTGAAGACACGCTAACAAGTATCGTTAACGGCGCCCTTGTTGGAGTGTCACGAAGCTAGCAAGCATCACCTTCTGAAGTTCAGCTTTTTCCTACTGGATTCGATTAACCTTGGTTTCTTACTGGGGGAAAGACTTGCTACAGTGCTCATCATACCTTCCTCTTGGGGTTCCCAACTGGGTGGTTATCCTGCCCACATCAGTTCCCAATATGAGATTTGGAGGAAAACTTAATTACACATGTGGAATAGTGAACAACAAAGAGTTCCCTAAGCTCGGCTCTAAGATTAGTTCACGTATTATCTGATTGTACTATTTTCCGGACTATAAGCGTAAGTGGGAGCATATTGTTCAGGGAGAACAATGTGATGGACAAGTCCCTGTTGACATACCATAGAACTAACTCATTAGTATGTTTTTGGTAATTAATCATGAAAGGCATTGTCATTTATATGTTTCGGAAGACCATGAGATTAATTGACGTGGGTACCGAAATATTGCTTTCGCTACCCTTAATGTTATCCGTAACTGGGTGATTACTAAACTAATGGTTGAGTACTCGGAAAGTATTATATAGTTCTATTAATTCGAGATTGGGATTTGCTACTCCGATGATGGAGAGATATTCTCTGAGCCCACTTAGTGTTATGATGCTCGTCATCGTCTCGCCGGACACATGACTAAGATGTTAGTCATAGAACATCGATAACATGATTAGAGTAAAGAGAGCACACAGGGACATGAGATACAACATAACAGTCTCATCTCGGGTTGTGCAGAATATCGCTAAGTAAACCGAAACCCTAATGGACATTGTAATGGTCGTGTTATATGTAGGGATCATTGCAGTGATTCAAGAGCATGTAAGCGATCATTGTCCCGGTAAAGAGTGTCCAGATATGTCTACATATATTAGAACCCATCGGGTCACACACTTATGAGTTTCACGTCTATTGAATATGAGTTCAGTATTAGGTCAAGAGATAGGGAGACTCCAAAAGTGGTTCGGGAAAGTCTCATAATGGTTCCATTATATCACAGTTGGTTCCAGAAGGGTCCAAAACCTCACCCTTGATACAAAGGAGATGTAGGAATGAAATTAGGTCAAACTGGTCTATTTATGGAATGTCCGGAATACACCAGAAAGTCAAACTCTAGAGGTGGACAACCGTGGGCATGGGGCCGCATTGGGCCAAACCCTGGCAGACTGCACTATGTGGAGAGGATTCCAAGTCAAGGTATCCCCCATAGGTCAGTTTGGCTAGAGGAGTTAGGGTAGAATTCAAACTCCCTCCTCCTAGGTTTAAGAAGAGGGGAGGAGTCTAGGTAAGAACTTGACTCCTACCCCTTGTAGGCTTGGGCGGAGTGGCCGGATGGCCTAGAGCCTAGCCTCCCATATAAGGGGCCGCGGGGGGAGGCCAAGGGCACTCCAAGCGCCCCAAGCTTGGAGCAGCCAAAACCCTAGCCCTGAACACCGCCACAAAACTGCCGCCGCCATACCACTGCCGCCAGCCATCGTCGTTGTCGCCTTGTTTTTGTTGACTCTTTCCTATCTCTCTCTCCCATGAAGCGCTGCATGTCTTCTACCCCGATTCCATCGGTGATGTGTAAGCACTACCGGATCTTCTCCGACGTATTCTGCTTTGTCGGTGTGCTTGGTCACATGCTCAATGCAACAACACCAAGCTCGTACATGTGGATACCATTGGAGGTGTTGCACATGCGACAGTAGATCGGGGGAGCTGAAGAAGGATAATACATCTTCTCGCGACTAACCAAGTTTAGTTGCGGGAATCGACTCGTGACTTCATCAACCTCGTCATCAACAAACTCTTCTCCTAGTTCGGTCAACACGGTATGTGATATGTTGCCTCCTTCTTGCAATCTTGATCTTGGTTTAAGCACTAGAAATTCTTTGTTTTGGGTAACGCAATTCCCAGCAGTGGTATCGGAGCATAGCTTGCGTAGGCTGCAGGTACGGCTAGAGGTTAATGAGTAACCGACATGATGATCTTGTTCATTACCCCCTGATACGTCTCAAACGTATCTATAATTTTTTTATGCTCCATGCTTGTTTTTACACCATTTGCCTTATGTTTTGTTACACTTCGTGGCACTTTTATGCATTTTCTGGAACTAACCTATTAACGAGATGCCGCAGTGCCAGTTCCCTGTTTTCTGCTGTTCTTGTGTTTCAGAAAAGTTACACCGGAAATATTCTCGGAATTGGACGAAACAAAAGCCGAACCTCCTAATATTCACCGAAGCTTCCAAAAGACCGAAGAGGAGACAGAGGGAGGCCACGGGCCAGCCACACCACAGGGTGGCGCGGCCAGCCCCTGGCCCGCGCCCCCTGGTGGTGAGGCCACCTGGTCCACCTCCTGACGCTGCCCTTCTGCCTATATATTCCTCCCGACGGAAAAAACCTAAATACCCGATCGATTTTCCATAAACACATCGCGATCCACCACCGTCATCGAGCCGAGATCGGGAGGGTCCAGAAGCTCTTCCCGGCACCCTGCCGGAGAGGGGAATCGCCACCAGAGGTCTTCTTCATCGCCCTGCTTGCCTCCAGCGCGATGAGTGAGTAGTCTACCTTGGACTATGGGTCCATAGCAGTAGCTAGATGGTTGTCTTCTCCACCATGTGCTTCATGTTTAGATCTTGTGAGCTGCCCTACATGATCGAGATCATCTTTATGTAATTCTACATGTTGTGTTTGTTGGGATCCGATGAATATTGGTGTTATGTTAAGTTGATGTCCTGAAATTTATCTTATGTTATCTCTATGTTGTTTATGATCTTGCATGCTCTCCGTTGTTAGTAGCTATCTTGGCCAAGTAGATACTAGTGACTCCAAGAGGGGGTATTTATGCTCGATAGTTGGGTTCATGCCTCTATTTAATCTGGGGGAGTGACAGAAACCTCTAAGGTTGTAGATGTGCTATTGCCAGTAGGGAGAAAACAACAATCTTGTGTCCAAGGACATTCGCTTTGTTTACATTACACACTTTGCTTAATGCAATTATCTGTTGTTCGCAACTTAATACTCAAGGGGTCCTCAGACGATTCCCCGCGAGTGGATTATTAGTCATAGATGCAGTTGGATGGCGGTCTATGTATTTTTTTGTAATGCCCAGAGTAAATCTCATAGTGATCCTCATGACATATGCACGTTATCTTTATTCTATCAAGTGCCCAACTGTAATTTGTTTATCTAGCAAGTCATTATTTATCTTATGGAGAGACACCACTAGTGAACTGTGGACCCCGGTCCAATTTCCTTTATATTGCTATTATTGTTTACTTTTACTCGCACTGTTTACTTTCTCGCATACTACTATTGCTTTCCACTCGATACGCTCAATCCTTTGTTTACAGCAAACCGATGAGATTGACAACCTCATCGTAAGTTGGGAGCAAAGTTCTTGGTTGTGTTGTGTGCAGGTTCCATGTTGCTGCTGGTGCAAAGCAAAGCCCTGGACGAGGCGCCTTATAAATTGTCCGGAGCTGTCGCAATGCTAGCAGGCATCACCTTCTGAAGTTTGGCTTTTTCCTACTGGTTCGATAAACCTCAGTTTCTTACTGAGGGAAGACTTGCTACTATGCTCATCATACCTTCCTCTTGGGGTTCCCAACTGGGTGGTTATCTGCCCACATCAGGCATTTTTTCTGGCACCGTTGCCAGGGAAAAAGAAGATTTCTGCAAGGGGAGTCTCGCACGCACAATCTTTTACTTTGTTATTTGTTTTGCTTTACTTTATTTTTGCTTGCATCATTTTATTAAAAACACAAAAAAATTAGCTTCTTTAGTAGTTGTTATTTCTTTACTTTTAGTTCATTGTGTTGTTCCCTAAATATGCTTTGGAGGACCTCTCCTTAGGTGGTGGTTCTATAATTGGGAAAAGTAACATTGAGGAGTTCTTTAATCATATTAGTATGCATAAAGATGTTGAGGATAAATCTTTGGCTGAGCTTGCTCCTAGTTATGAAGTTGTTGCTGCTTATTTAGTTCACATGTTGGAGGCTAGGTTTGTTAACCTTAATCCTTTTATGCAACACATGTTTCTCAAGCTTCATTATATCGAAGACTCCGAAAAGAAAGATTTTATTTTGGAGACTTTGCATAGAGAAATTAGAGATGTTGTTATTGAAGCTAGGAAAGTTTTTGAGAGTTTTAATATGCTTGTCCTGCCTGTTAATGTTGATGGTACAAACAATGAAGAAACCAAAGTACCAATACCTAGCAAACTCTTGGGATTGCATGAAGCTTTGGAAAATAATTTTGATTGGATATGTCCTGAAAATCTTTTTAGTGAATTGAGTGAACCAAAGCGTGATCACAAGGGGTCTTCAAAAACTTATGTGGATACAATACAATGTCTTGTTGAAAATACTTCTGCAATTGATCTTAATGCCTCATTTGATATTTCTTGATTTCCACCTTTCTGCGCCTAGCTCAAAGGCGTTAAAGAAAAGCACTCTTGGGAGATAACCCATTGTTTTACTTTCAGTTCTTTTTCTTTTATTTGAGTCTTGGAAGTTATTAATACTATAATAACCTCTCCTTATAATTTTTATTTCATTTTTGTGCCAAGAGAAATCTCTAATTTGAGTGAGGTAAGATTTGGGGAAGTTGCTGTTTTGAAACAGATTTCGGTGCTGCACCGTAAAAATTCGTGAAAATTCTCAGTACATCTTTTGACCTAATATTTCTTGTGCATATGCCCCAGGTTATATCCAAATTTTCATTAGTTTTATACTTTTCGAGTTGAGCAACAGAAAACCTTCGAAAAAATCGACCTTTGTCAGCTGTTCTGTTATGACAGATTTCTGCCACTATTTGTGGTTGCCCCTCGATCGCTTTCTTTTTGAGTTCTTTTGATCACGGAACTTTTGGAGACGTTGCTACAGTAGTATATGCTTTATATGTGGTAGTTTTGAGTTGAAATCTGAACCAAAAAGGGGTTGATTCATTATTATGCTTGCACTAATGTTGCTAATAGAATTGTGTTGAGTTTTGTATGAAGGAAGTTTTCAAGTGTAGGGATTGGAAAATGATGAGATGAGGTGAAGAATGGACAGAAGCTCAAGCTTGGGGATGCCCATGCAACCCCCAAGAAATATCCAAGAGGTACAAGCGTCAAAGCTTGGGGATGCCCCCGAGGCACCCCTTCTTCATCGGCAAAAATCAGGTCACCTTTCAAGACACTATATTTTTATTGCTTCATGCACTATGCATTTTTCTTAGAGCATCTTTACTTTAGATTTTATTTTTCTTTAATTTTGTTTGCTGCAATAAATGGTTGGACCCCAACAAATTTCTTTTGGAAGAGTTACTTCGTTTTTCATTTGCCAAGAACACTCCGTTTTTAACTCTTATCGTTCAACGGGTGTTCTCTTTTTCTACTACTGCGTTTAGCTTTCATTTTTCGCCTTGATTTTTATTCAGATCTTGTTATATATTTGCATCAAGGTATATTTTGACCTCTGGTCTATGTTGGTTTTCATCAAAAGAGTTTAATTAAAAAGGTTCGAATGGTGTTGGAAAAGAGAAAAAGTTTCATGCAAAAAAGTGGTATAAAAAGGAGGTTGTTTAGACTGCGGCTTAGGCTTTTGCATGTCGTGCTTGATGTAATTTTGATAGTATGCTTAGTGATTTTTTCTGTAGCATGACTTGTCTCAAATGACTGAGATTGCTTAATGAGACTTTGAAAAAATCATGCGTTGTTTTTATTATATGCGAGCATTATTGTGGTTTTCTCCTTTGATGATTTATTTGGGTTGACTTGGCACATGCTTACACATGTTGACTACAAAATAAGTCGCCTATAGCCTCTATGATCATTTGGTTTTTGACTTGTGATACCAGTTTATGCTTCTTTCAAAGATGTTTTGTCTCTATGCATGATTATGGCCGTTATCACTCTCTTAGTTGGTCGCTCCCAGTCTTTTGCTAGCCCTCATTTTGTACTGAGTATGAGCTCTACTCATGCATCCAACTCCCAAAAACCAAGTTATGCCAATGTGTCCACTATAAATTCCTATGCATGGTATTTGTAAGCCATTCCAAGTAAATTTTGATGTGCTACCTTTCAAAAAACCTTCAAAACACTTCTCGTTTTGTGACACTGTTTTCAGCTCATGGGGACGTAGTGGTTGGATTTGCTATCTTCCATATTGTCTTATTCCAAAAAGAAAGAAAAAGAGAAAAAAAGAAAGAAAAAAGGCACTCCTCCATGGTATGTGAATATTGGTCGGCACCCGATGGAATCGGTTAGCCATGGTTTGTGAAAGGAAAAAGGTGGGGAGGATTGCCAAGCTTTATAAAAGAGCACAAAAGTGCCAATCTCTCTCTCTCAAAAACTTGCTCATTTTTGTATGGAAGATAGTAAGAACCCCATTGCCAGTCGTTGACAAAGACAACCACCTCTCAAAACCAATTTTTATCTCTCTATTTTACAAATGAAAAGCTCTAGCACATGTTTAATCACTGCTTCCCTCTGCGAAGGGTCTTTCTTTTACTTTTATGTTGAGTCTCCACCTTCTACCTTTATGCACCGTCTAAGAGAGCATAGTTGTCATTCCGAGTTTAATGTGCATAGTCCCAAAATTTATTATTGATTGATTCATGATTATGGTTTTGCTTGTTCTTAAATTATTTGTATCTAGTCGCCCTCTTAAACTTGAAGGTGTCCTATGCATTTATGTTTTGCTATTCCATGAGGGACAAGCTGAAATCCACTTTGACATGTTTTTCCATATGGTTGAAACACACACGTGACTTTCATTGTTTCATTGTTCATGATCTTTCATTTGTGTTCCTTTTCATGTTATAACATGGTTGCCAAGTTTCTTCAATCGAGATTATGTCTTTCATGCCCATGTTTTAAGTACTTTGATCTCAGCACTCAATGCTTTACCAAGATGATCAAGATTTTGATGGTGCATGTCACCTCAAAAATTATTCTTTTGTTATCACTTACCTACTCGAGGACGAGCAGGAGTTAAGCTTGGGGTTGCTTGATACGTCTCAAACGTATCTATAATTTTTGATGCTCTATGCTTGTTTTTACACCATTTGCCTTATGTTTTGTTACTGACGAGGGTTAACTCAACAAATGTACTAGATGAAGGACTTTAGATCGGGGAAAGAGCAACGATTAGAGATTCCGGGATCGAGATTGGCACACGATGTACCCAGGTTCACGTCCCCGCGGTGGAGGATCGCTATATCCTGCTAGCAATCTAGTATATGATCACAATGGTGTTTACATGGAGCCGCCGTAGGCGGAATTCTATCTGTCTAATCTACCTTGTATCTCTAATATTGCGTGTCTATGATATTGTAAGTTGACTCTCTAGGGGCGCCCCTGCCTGGCTTTATATATGCAACCGGGCTAGAGTTTACAAGAGTCCTAGTCGAATATGTATTGCAATTGCCTTTCTTCGTCTCCAAGTCAATCTTTGAGTCCTTGTGTTAATCCACCTTCATAATGGGCCGGACCCGGTATACTAATCCGTGGGTACCCGAAGGGCATATCCATGTCAGTAGCCCCCGAGACTTTACTTGAGTCGCAGACTCGGGTTGAGTCTCCAAACTTCAAATCTTCGACTTCTTCAATCTTCTACTTCTTCAATCTTCGACTTCTTCAATCTTCGACTTCTTCAATCTTTTGACTTCCTAAAATCTCCGGCTTCTGCAATTCGACTTCAAATGCAATGGCTAAAATCGTCGGGTTCTTGAATCCGCTCTCCCGATGGGAGTAAATTTCGAGTCAATGCTTCTGGTGCTTGTCACCGATAATGGACTCGAATTTTCTTCCTTATTCTTCATTCATTATAATTCTTCATCGGGTGCGCGACAAGCGCTACCGATGGGAGTAGCCCCCGAGGCTATGGTCGAGTACTTGTAGTTGATCATAGGCTCAGGAATTTCTTCTTCTTCTCTTCTTGTCGAATTCTTTCTCTCGAAATTGATTTTCTATCGGGTGCGCGACCAGCGCTCCCGATGGGAGTAGCCCCCGAGTCTATGTTTGGATGCTTGTAGCCGGGCATAGACTCAAGTTGTACTACTTGAGGAAGTTTGGCTCTTTGATGACTTTGATGAATTTGTCGACTCCTATAGAAAATATGAAGAATTGTGAAATACTTTGTCTCTCAAAGAAATATTGCGTTTGCATATTGTAATGATGATGTAATATGTAAAATAAAAACTCGACATTTTTTGTGCAATTTTGTTGCTCGTACGTAAGACCCTTTTGTTAGCCTGATGCACTCGTGGCTCGATCAGTTACTCGGGTCAGACGTAATGTGATGCGTTTACAGCATTTGAATTTCAAGATACTTGCTAAGCCTTTTCGTTAGCCTGACACCCAAGATTTTGTGCCTTGCCAACCGTTAGTCGAGCTTCATGCGACTGTAAACTAAATTGACAAGTATTCGACAATGAACGCCAGCTACTAGGGCTTTTGCAATTTTTTGAAGTCAATGATATGCAGGATGATTTTTCATGGCGGAGCCCCCGAGTGTCGGTTGCGGCGAAAGTAAATGATAATTAACTCTTGGAAGAGGAAAACTTAGCTTTTATCTGATGCGGCATGGTCGGCGCGGCGTAGTCGATAATGACGTAGTCGAGTTGTTGTCGTAGAATCACAATCACGATCGGAGGCGAAGTTGTTGTCGAGCCCCCGAGCGTTATCATGATCGCCCTGTTGCTGATGTCGATGAAGTCGCAGGTCTTGAGGGTGGTTTTCTGCACTCTGGGGCGAGTTCATGTCGAGCCCCCGAGCGTTGCCGATAGTTTGGGCAAGTGCACGGCGGCGAGCCTCCGAGCGTAACAAGCCGCAGTCGACGATGTTGAAGACAAAGTAATCGAAGTATTTTTCTCCGAGTTGCAATCTGGCAATTCGCCGCTTGTAATTGACTCGCTGACTTTATCCAACAACAAATACATATGTACGTAGATGCTAGTCGCTTTTATTTTCCTTGATCTTGATGTGTACAACTCGCTTTTCACGTCAAAATAGTCAGCATAGCTGCCGATCTTTTTTTTCTTTGTGATACTCCACGTGAAGTACTTGTCTCTTCAATAGAGTAGTCGCGATGAGCTCCATTGCCTCCTGGATTCCTTATGCTATACGTTGTCTCGGGTCTTTAATCAGCCGAGTTGCTCGTTCCTCTCATGATGCGTTTTGCCTTTTCCGGTTTCAGATGTAGGCAGATTTGACGCAGAGCTTCTTGTCTTGATTTTTGCGGTGCAGCTTCCTGGAACTTGGTCCTCCGGATCAGATTGGAACTGATTGTCGGTGACGACTTGCAGATCAATTTTTTCGAGTTGTCCCGTGATCCATCACTTTGGACAAAATTGACGATTCTTGACGGCGAAGCATTGAAGATCTTGATGATGTAGACGATAGTTGATGTTGATTGCGCCGATGAAGACGATTCGACAATATGCGATATGTTGAAATAATCTGGCTGCTGCTGTCGGGCAGCCGCAAAATTTGCTGATCTTCTCGATGAAAAAGTTGAAGGATCCCGCCCGGATAACAAAATGCAGTCGCCGCGATCCCCACGATCGGCGCCAATTGATGAGGGTTAACTCGACAAATGTCCTAGATGAAGGACTTTAGATCGGGGGAAGAGCAACGACTCGAGATTTCGGGATCGAGATTGGCACACGATGTACCCAGGTTCACGTCCCTGCGGTGGAGGATCGCTACATCCTGCTAGCAATCTAGTATATGATCACAATGGTGTTTACATGGAGCTGCCGTAGGCGGAATTCTATCTGTCTAATCTATCTTGTATCTCTAATATTGCGTGTCTATGATATTGTAAGTTGTCTCTCTAGGAGCGCCTCTGCCTGGCTTTATATATGCAACCGGGCTAGAGTTTACAAGAGTCCTAGTCGAATACGTATTGCAATTGCCTTTCTTCGTCTCCAAGTCAATCTTCGAGTCCTTGTGTTAATCCACCTTCATAATGGGCCGGACCCGGTATACTAATCCGTGGGTACCCGAAGGGCATATCCATGTCAGTTACACTTCGTGGCACTTTTATGCATTTTCTAGAACTAACCTATTAACGAGATGCCATAGTGCCAGTTTCCTGTTTTCTGCTGTTTTTGTGTTTCAGAAAAGTTACACAGGAAATATTCTCGGAATTAGACGAAACAAACGCCAAACCTCCTAATATTTACCAAAGCTTCCAGAAGACCAAAGACGAGATGGAGGGGGGCCACGGGCCAGCCACACCATAGGGTGGCGCGGCCAGCCCCTAGCCCGCGCCCCCTGGTGGTGAGGCCACCTGGCCCACCTCCGGACGTCGCCCTTCCGCCTATATATTCCTCCCGACGGGAAAAACCTAAATACCCGATCAATTTTCCAGAAACACATCGCGATCCGCCGCCGTCGTCGACCCGAGATCGGGAGGGTCCAGAAGCTCTTCCTGGCACCCTGCCGGAGAGGGGAATCGCCACCGGAGGTCTTCTTCATCGCCATGCTTGCCTCCAGCGCGATGAGTGCGTAGTCTACCTTGGACTATGGGTCCATAGCAGTAGCTAGATGGTTGTCTTCTCCACCATGTGCTTCATGTTTAGATCTTGTGAGCTGCCCTACATGATCGAGATCATCTTTATGTAATTCTACATGTTGTGTTTGTTGGGATCCAATAAATGTTGGTGTTATGTTCAGTTGATGTTCTGAAATTTATCTTATGTTATCTCTATGTTGTTTATGATCTTGCATGCTCTCCGTTGTTAGTAGCTATCTTGGCCAAGTAGATACTAGTGACTCCAAGAGGGGTATTTATGCTCGATAGTTGGGTTTATGCCTCTATTTAATCAGGGGGAGTGACAGAAACCTCTAAGGTTGTAGATGTGCTGTTGCCACTAGAGAGAAAACAACAATCTTGTGTCCAAGGACATTCTCTTTGTTAACATTACACACTTTGCTTAATGCAATTATCTGTTGTTCGCAACTTAATACTCAAGGGGTCCTCAGACGATTCCCTGCGAGTGGATTATTAGTCACAGATGCAGTTGGATGGCGGTCTATGTATTTTGTTGTAATGCCCAGAGTAAATCTCATAGTGATCCTCATGACATATACACGTTATCTTTATTCTATGAATTGCCCAACTATAATTTGTTTACCCAGCATGTTGTTATATATCTTATGGAGACACACCACCTGTGAACTGTGGACCCCGGTCCAATTTCCTTTATATTGCTATTACTATTTACTTTTACTCGCACTGTTTACTTTCTCGCATACTACTATTGCTTTCCACTCGATACGCTCAATCCTTTGTTTACAGCAAACCGGTGAGATTAACAACCTCATCGTAAGTTGGGAGCAAAGTTCTTGGTTGTGTTGTGTGCAGGTTCCACGTTGCTGCTGGTGCAAAGCAAAGCCCTGGACGAGGCGCCTTATAAATTGTCCGGTGCTGTCGTGAAGCTAGCAGGCATCACCTTCTGAAGTTTGGCTTTTTCCTACTATTTCGATAGACCTCGATTTCTTACTGAGGAAAGACTGGCTACTGTGCTCATCATACCTTCCTCTTGGGGTTCCCAACTGGGTGGTTATCTGCCCGCATCACCCCCAAATTGCTAATCTTGATCTTGGCGGTGTTATGATTTTAGAGGTCCGGTCAACTTTATGATCTTCGGATCGAGACTAGTGTGATAATAGTGTATTAAGTTTGGCTCACCTTAGCGGATGCTGGTTTCTCTCACTTTAGCTAAAGATCTTGATCTATGTGATATGAGGGCTCGTGAATTAAGTTGAATTCACATAGTGAAACCATAGAGCCACGTAACTTAGCAAGAACGTATAGAGGCGTCTAAATCGTTTTTGGAGGAAGTGATTTGGTATAGCACAATTTGCAATATGATGTATCCGATGATCCTTATCATAAATTTTTCGACATGAGCGGCTGGAGCCACGGTGATTGTCTTATTAGTGTTATTCAACTATATTGTAAATAACAAAAGCCATATTGTATTTACTTTACTAGTAGTAGTACTTTGATGGCAGTGAGTCCATTGTTTAAAATGCCACTCATTGGGACACCAAGTCTAGAGTGATGGAGCAAGAGAATTATTCCCCACAAGGGTGACTCGGGGTAATTATAGAACTCCCAGGGAAGCCTGAGGTTGGTTCCTTTTCTTTGCTCTTCAAACAACCTGCAAAAACAAACAACTTTGCATCCCCAACTAACTGTGGTGGTTTTCAAGCACACACAACTCACAAATTTACAAAACCAAAGTAAACAAAGTAAGTAACAAGGTTTTTGGTGAGTTTCAGGTTTAAGGTACTGAAACTAAAACAATATAAAGTAACTACATAACTTCTTATGGATAAAAGCTAGACTGAGGATCATGGTTTCACCTGATCTCCCTCTCTCATAAACATGGTGGTAATAAAGCACAAACGAGAAGTTAAGAGCATGCAAACACACAAGATGTCATAGATAAGCATAAATATGGGCATCACATCCAAATATGCAATTGATATAAAATCAAATCCCTAATACTCCTTTGACAAGGTAGTCCAGCTGAAGTCAAAGTTAAAACTTAACAACGTATTGCATAAAGAATAGTAACACGATGTTGAAAACACAAATACATCCTTGCAAGCAAGGCATCCATTCTGTCACTATATTTTTTATGCAAGGTTATCCTTTTGCCCAAGTGGGGCAACCACAGAAAGTTAAAAACCATAGCAGTTCAGAGATTTATTTCACTTACCCAAACCAACTACAAGATTGCTCGAACTAATGCATACATCCCCACACATGCCCAATGCATACTATTTTGATTAGAACAAGCACACAAGAACGGGATAACATATACATCTACTCATACATCATGAACATAAACATGTTTGCATCTCATAAATCATCTCACAAACATAAGATCCACCATAGGGGTAATACAAATATGGTCACAATCATGATAGGAAGCTCATGTGACTCTAATCTATGAAGCATGAGAGAGAGAGAGTTTGATACAAGCTACTTCCACAATGCCATAGTCTAGGGGGTGAACTACTCCCTCTTCATCATTTTGTTGAAGGAGATGGTGTCAATGGAGTCAAAGGGGCAACTGGGAGCGGTGCCGACATCGTCTCCCCTCCTATACTTGCAGTCTACAGTTCTGTTTGGTGTATTTTGTGTTTCTCCATGGCCCCATCGCAAAATCATTTGAGGGGTCTTTTATATAGTCGGATTTAGGTCAAGACGAATCCGTGGAGACCAAGATTGTGTTGAAAGGATGCATGAGGGGGAAAGTGGGCCCCACCACATGGTTAGCTTCCTAGCCGATGTGGTTGGCCCTATCTTCCATGTTGTTGCATTCCCCATTGGCTTATTCTTCTCATGGTCTTCTATTTTCTGAAAAAATGATGTGGCAAAAAGATTGGGTCTGTTTGACGTCTCGAAGGTCCCTGAAAGTAAACAACATGCAAAAACAAACAAATCTGCTTCGCGGTGTTAAAACCAAATGAAAGGGGGTCATTTAGAAAATCCCTGGAATCAACGGAAAACATGCCGAGGTCCTCATAAAACTATCATATAACTAAGAATATGACTTAATAAACTACAAAGATCATGTATGCATTTTACATGCATCAACATCCCAAAGCTTAACCTATGCTCGTCCTCGAGCATGAAGGTGATAAAAAGACATGAGCTTTGTAGTTTATTAACTCACCAATAACTCCAAGTCTTCAATGCATGATTGCTGCAACTTCAAAGTATAATTCAAGCTTTGAAACATTACAAAGTTAGGGAAATAATAATCACAAAGTGGCATCACAAATATATAAAATAATCCTAAAGGTGAAAATGCATGCACTGACTATTATGATGAACAAAGTTGCAAACCAAGAGCCAGGGAAGTCGTCATCCTTGCTTTATTTTGTCTTTTTATTTTCTTATTACTTTTGTTTTGTTTCATTTTCGTTTTTATAAACTTGCTAAGCTCTTCCAAGGTGCGGGGTTACATTGCCTCTATCATAAGCATCTTGCATGTCTGTAGTACCTCCTTGACATAGTATAAGGGTGTCTCTACCCTCAGAAATGAAGACCAGCACCACATGCTTTCTTGTCATGCTTCCATAGCACATTACTCATATGCATAAAATCTTATGATATAATTGACCTTTAGTACCTCATGTCCCTTTGTACAAGTTGCCACAGCTCACGTTTCCGCCGATGAGAGTCCATAGTCGAATGACATGAAAATCAGCTTTGATTGCTTTCAAATTTTTAAAGTTTAGGCTGCTGAAAAACTTCCACCATGGAACATGTCTTACCTTTTAGCGGCCAAGGATTATATCAAAAGATCTCATACATATAAAATTATTTACCACTTGTCATTTTCAGTCCTCATCGACTAGCGTCGAAAACCAAAATGACATGAAGATCAAGAATAGAGTTAAAAACGTCCACCATGTAAGCATGGTTTTTATGCTTGACTCCCATCACAATACTATGTCAAAAAGATCATACACTCATCATCTTACCCAAACTGGGGCTGTGCGATCAAGTTTGTGGTCACCCCACAACCTCTTATTTAAACTCTAGCTTATCTCACATTTATTTATTTCGAAAAACTGCACGTTTGAAAGTAGACCGCTAGAGAATGCAACCTTGCTCACCACTCATGGTGCAAGATAAATTATAGGACCCTTATAAAAATGAATACATAAGAACTATAACTGAATGAAAAGTATTGCAATCACCTCATAAGTATTAATGATCATCATACTCTAGAGCTTCATCAATTATACCTTCATACTTGTAGCTATTACCTTTTTCTTTTGGGATTTCTATTTTCGTGCCCTCAGGTCGTTAGTTGTACTCAGTTTTCCCCAGCTCCTTAGTTTTTCCTCAGTTTTCCCCAAGCCGTTGTCTGAAACCCTCAGAAGGAGCTCGGACGGGAGGATTCCCGTTAAGTTGACCGTTTCCGTGCTGACGTGTGGGGCCGCGTCGTGTGGGGCCGCGTCGCGTGGGGCTGGTAGAAAGGGACCGCGTGGGACAGGACGAGACCGCGTTTGGTTGTACGTGAGAGCTCGGTTCTGTCTCTCTCGGGCCAAATTGGCATTGACTTTTCAGAGCGCCTTTTTAGAGCGCCTTTTTCCCCTCTCTCTGTGTAACAGTTCTCTCTCTTTTCACCAAATTAGTATCAAATCTAGAGAAGCTTCTATTTCTCTCTTTCTTCAATGATTGTTGCCTTTTGGCCCTCGTTTTTTGCCCAATATGGTAACAAATCTAGTAGGAAATCTAGAAGCTAGTATAGGATAAATTCACAGCAGCATAATAAATCTAGAAAACTAAGTATAATACATAAACTGCATACAGCAGCCAAAAGCAGCCAATAACGATGTTAATGTTCACGACAAACTAATACAAGACGCAATGTATGCCCAACATGAAGATTAGGATACCCAGGATGAATGAATCTGTTCTTCATTCATCATATATATATTCGTCGCTCCATTTTCTGGTCCGAAAGAAATATTCATTGAACTCCTTCCGTCTGCAGTGTGCAGCCAATACATCCTCCAAACGGTATGGCCTTTGTTCATCTTTCAGACCGTACTTTCCTAATCTATCCACACGTAGTGGCCACTCATCCCAGGCGTTCATATCATCAAAGTACTCTCTGATATAACCCAAATCCGCTTGGTAGATACAGCCAGGTCGAAGTGTCGGGTGCACTCTGGTGTCGACGGAGATACACCAGACATGATGGACGAAGAAGGCACGACTGCCAATGTTACTGACGGCATGGAGAGAGCGGCTCTCAGTGTCCACACGGTACACCACTGTTTGACATTCCTCCAAACGACCGCCCAACAACACAAGCAGCAGATCACCATCCGACTTCACAAGGTAGAACTTGTCATTTCCAAGTTCTGGAAATGAAAATAGTGTCTCCATGTTGACATTGCTCGCGCCCTGCTCCAACTGGACATTGTTGGTGCACACTAATGTTTCGAACTCAAAATTGTTCACAGCTAGTGC